>JAFEMH010000467.1:0-340000 GCA_022495995.1 Adenophora triphylla var. japonica
GCGATCGCAGCATACGAAAGGCGTAACCGTAGCCTCGCCCCCAGAAGAAGTGAAGACGTGTCAGTCAGCATCCACAAATGTGGCCGCGCTAAAGCAAACATCAAGCCCTTCGCTATTAGGGAAACAGACCCATCCCCTCAAGCACTCAACAAACTCCCAAAGCCCAACCTCAACAACAATCTGCCTCAAGACTCAGCAAAGCTCCTCAAGGCAAGTCACATTCAAAAGCCAACCCAGCAAGTCAAACCACGGAATTTCACCGATTCCTCGTGTTCTTCATCTTTGTTCAGTCTGCTTCTCCGTATACAGCAATAGCTTGTTTCCACCCGTTAATAAAACAAAAAAAGAAAATGTCAAAAAAAATTGCATTTGCATTTCCGCAGCAAAAAAAGAAAGCAAAAGCATACATATGCATCATGAAATTTCAAAAGAAAAGTCGACAAACATAATAAAGCATACAATGAGCAATCAGCCCCATTTTTTTCCTGCAAAAAAAAAAAAGAGACAAGCTTTTCAACAAATCTCCAATCAACATTCATAAAAAAAAAATCTTCATACAAAGTAGTCAACGGAAGTAAAAACTCCGTCCCATTTTCATAAAATAACATGCATTCAATCAAAATTGGGAGAAAAATCCGTCCTCACTTTTCAAAAAAAAATCAAAAATCATACATTCATATCATCATCCCATGTTGGCAAAATGCCAATTCTTTTCTCAAGCAAAATGCACATTTTGGAACACCAACAAATTCATTGCAACATGCATATCATCAAGATCAATATTCAAATTTCAAAAAAAAAATCATACATTCATATCATCATCTCATGTTGGCAAAATGCCAATTCTTTTCTCAAGCAAAATACACATTTTGGAACACCAACAAATTCATTGCAACATGCATATCATCAAGATCAATATTCAAATTTCAAAAAAAAATCATCACAATTTTCATCCATAATTTTTGGATATTTCAAAAAAAAAATGGCGAAAATGCCAATTCTTTTTCCAAGCAAAATACACATTTTGGGATACCCATATACTCATTACAACATGCAAAGCATCAAAATCAAAATTCAAAGCCAAGAACATCAATCATTCGAATTTTCAAAAAAAAAAAATTTTCAAAAATCACCCAAAATTCAATTTCAAGCAAGAAATCAACAAAGGGAATGAAAGATTCGAAGTATGTTCGAGACTCGGATCAGAAGCCCAATGTTGCCAAGCATCGGGGTAGGGCTCCTCCGCAATCGATTGCGAAAGAGTATAGTGCCTCCTCATCCGACGAGCTCCAATCGTCTCTCTGCCACTTAGGGCCACGTCCTTGGCCTTGAAAAGCACCTTCTCCGTGTTCCATTGCTCGAAAATCGAAGAAAATCGGAAGATTTCGAAGCTTTTTTGCCCAACAATGGCGGTTTTTTGCGTTTTCTCTTCCTCTCTCGTAATTTCGTAAAACAGACTCGGGAAGAAGAAAGGGGCGGCCCTCATTTAAAACCCTTGCAACACGCTCCTATCCGCGCGGATAGCATTGTTAGGGTCAAAATGACCCTTTTGCCCTTTAAAAATCCAGGACTCCTGAGGCCAAGTCCCAAACTTGAAAGAGTTAACCAAAGTTAACCAAAGTCAGCCCTTGACAAGAAAATTACCCCCGGCAGCCAAATGTAAAGAGAGTTTCCCTAGAAGATACTGGAATCCGCATCTTTCATCAAAATTACCGACAGCCAAACGCAAGACTCGAGCCTTCCTCCAGAAGATAACGGAATCCTGCATCTTTCATCAAAATACCCCAGGCGAGTCAAACGTAAGACTATCTCCCGAGAAAGATAACGGAATTCGTATCTTTCATCAAAGTATCTCGAGCCAAATCGTGACCGATTACTTCACCGAGAAGATAACGGAACTTGCATATCTTTCATCAAAATTACCCCGGCAGTTAATTCGTAAAAAATCTCCGAGAAAGATAACGGAATCCCGTATCTTTCATCAAAATTATTCCACGGAAGGTCAAATGGCGTAAGACCGAACTCCCTGAGAAAGATAACGGAATCCCCGCATCTTTCATCAAAATTACCCTCAGTCAAACGTAAGACCGATCTACTCTGAGAAAGATAACGGAATCCCCGTATCTTTCATCAAAATTACTCCCAGTGGCGACCAATCTAGCCAAACGTAAGAAGATCCTGGACTCCCCGAGAAAGATAACGAAATCCGTGATCTTTCATCAAAATTACCCTCGGCAGCCAAACGTAAATGTCCGATTTTCCCCATAAAGGCTAACAAAATCCCCAAAGCAAAGTTAACGAATCCCAAAAGCCAACAAAGATCTCGAGAAGATCTCGAACTACGAAAGGGCTTGATTCCCACTAGGGATACGTAGGTAGCACTGCCATTAGGTCCATCCTCGACTAAAACGGTTACCCTCTCCTTCGGACGAGACAAAGTCCACCGAAAGGGCATTTCACATCAAGGTTCGAGGCACCTAAAATGCCATCATCAAGGTCCGAGGCACCTAAAACGCCATCATCAAGGTTCGAGGCACCTAAAACGCCATCTCCAAGGTTCGAGGCACCTAAAACGCCATCATCAAGGTTCGAGGCACCTAAGACGCTATCACTAGGAAAGCGATAAATCGCAATCATCCCCAGCAGAGCGGATAGCCGTCAGACCGAAAATGGTCATTCCTATCCCCAGCAGAGCGGATAGCCATCAGACCAAAAATGGTCATCTCTTATCCCCAGCAGAGTTTCTCTCCAGCACCCGACTGCAGGGCTCGGTTCGAGGCACCTAAAACGCCATCATCTCCAGGGTCAAAGACCCGAACTACGACTGGCTTGATTCCCATTCGGGATACGTAGGTAGCCTATTAATAGGTTCAGCCACCCGATCACTCGATCATCCTGCCAAATATGGAGCCTTACTCTTATCGACGACCCCGCTTCCTTCGAAAGCGCCGTCGCCGAGGGGCTACTGTAAGTGCTCCAATTTGAGCTTGTTAGAATTTTCGTTAGAAAATTAACGAAAGTTATAACATTTCTAACAATTCCTAACATTCCTAACTTTTCTAACAAAGTGAGGGCAAAATGGGGATTGCCAAAAAAAGATAAACCAAGGAAAAGAATCAAAAAAGCAAAAGAAATAAGAAAAACCAAAAAAAGAAATGGCTGGAAACATAATCTGGCTGGTTAATTTGAATTTTAAAAAAGATTATTCCTCTTGTCCAAAGCCTGGAGCAGCATTTAATGAACAGTGCACGCTGCAGGTCCTATCCGCGCGGATGAGATTGCAATTTTCAGAGGGCTATAAATTGAGCCCTCCAGTCACAAAAATAAGAAGGAACAAGAGCATAATTCACAATATTTTGGCGAATATACTTGAGAAAACAGTGAGAATTCTATAAGAATTGTCACCTTTTTCTCTTGAATCTTCCCAACTTTCACTCACTCAAATCAAACCCAAACACTCTTACATTCAAAGTCTCAAACACTCATACATTAAAGCCAAAGACCCAAAATACAAAGAAGATAGGTATAACCTCCCTCTTCTTACCCTAAATCTTTCATCCATGCATGCATTTTCAAACTACAAAAATGTAGTTCATTCTTCTTCTTGTCTTAGATCCAAGAAGATCACCATGGAAGTTCACCTCCATGGATGATCTTCTACAAGGATCAACATTTTCTTCAATGTGTTCTTATTTTCTTGCAAATGCATTTTCAAAACCCTAAAAACCATTTTTAAGCATCAAATCTCATTTTCAAAGGATAAAATTCCCCTTCCTAAGCAAATGAAGTGCTTAGTCCTAATGTACCCAAAGGATGGTTTGGTATATTTGATTCACCACTAAAATGTCAAGTGATCACTAACCAAAACCTAGGGAAATGGGGACAAGCATGGATGCAAAACCCCCTTTAAAATCATATTTTCTTTCTTGAGAAGTTGCTGTCCAGTAGCAATTTTCCAAGATCCCAGTCCATTGTCTTAATTTTTGGACACAGATAAACATGGAATTTGGTATTGACTACAAAACACTTTTTGTAGTCAACATCCAGAGATTTCCAGACATATTTTTACTTTATTTTTTGGGTGAGTAAAACTATCTTTTTCAAATTTTCTTTTAGAGGCTAGTTCATCAGCTTCTGAAAATCCAGATTGCATATCTGAGATTTCCAGAAGGTTTTGACCCCTCAAATCTTCTCCAAAATGGAAAAGTCCTTCGCACAAATCTTATTTAAGGTGTCTGGAACAACTTTCATTCTCTGAGTTTATCCAGATTATGAAGTTTTAAGACCCTTGAATCCATTTCAAAATCAAAGGTCCACTGCCTTTTTCATTCTGGCAGAAGTGACTCTCAACTTCAAAAGGTCTTTTGAGTACCAAATCTCAATCCAAAAATCTTCCAAAAAATCATGGGATCAGTTTAAAGTCTTAAAAAGATATTCCAATTTTTACTTTTCTGAGTTTCAATTTATTTTGGCCAAAACACACACACACACACACACAAATGATTTTCAGCTTGGAAGACTCGTTTTACGAGGCATTCCGGGTGCACACTAACGTCCTTCCCGCCGTGTAACATGACCTCCGAACCCAAATTTCTGATCTCAGGCATTTTTCAAAGTTTTGGCCCTTAAAACAAAAATGGCGTGGCGACTCCGTTCTTTTTTCCGGGTTTTATTTGGTTTTTTCAAAGAAACGCAAAAAAATCGAATTTTTTCCCGCGAAATGGCGACACATCATCACAGCCCGGGAGCATCGTAAGGCTGTCCGTGACTGCAACTGAACAACCACCCCGGGTTAAAGGGACGTGCGTGCAAAGTGTACAGGATATATAAGGTGCGCGTAGTGTGCGGTCTCCTAAAAAATGTTCCTTTTTGAGTTAAAACATAAATTTTTAGAAATGTGTTTTAAAAGGAATGATTTTTCAGGACGGGGGAAAAATGCAACAGTTAAGGCACGTAAATTTTCTGGAGCCTGGTCAGCTTTGGAACTGAATAGCCCCAAGCTGCCTAAGCTGCCAGATTAACCTCAAATTTGTCCTGGTGGAATTGCCAATGAGGCCGCCCGGCTGGAATTCGAGGCGGATTAAGCCGTACGGCTGCATGGATCAATTTTTCAGGTTCCAATCCATTTCAGTTTCAGGTTGCTCCCCGAACATTTTAGGCACCTTTCAGCTTCAGAAGGCTTCCTGTTCAGTTTATAAAGTATGCACAATTCCCAAGATGCAATATGCAATGCAATGCAAAGAAAGAAAAAGCAAGCACGACAAATGGAATCCGTGACGGAATGCTAACCCGCTCAAAGGAAAAATCTTTCTCTTCTTTTATTTTTTTTGAAAAGAGATACCGGTACGTGGGATTGTTAGACCACCATTTATCCCAAGCCCCGGGTTAGGAAGCGATACATGAAGGTTAGTGGTTTCCACCTATATACCGGGTATCATTTTATTTTGAAAATGAAAGCTTTCTCCTTTGGGATGTCCCCAGCGGAGTCGCCAAACTGCGAATGTGGTGCCCAAAATCTTTTTTGCATTTATTTTGGATTCACTTCAGTTTGAAAACATCCGATTTAATTTTAAAAACGGAGTCGCCACGCCATTTTGATTTCCTCAAAACTTTGAAAAAAATGAATTAGGGTTCAGAGGTTAAGTTACCCCTTGGGAAGAACGGATCGACGTTCACCCAAGGTGCCTTGCCGAAGCAAGTCTCCCAAGATTCCATTTTTCGTGCTTGCTTGTGTGCTTTCTTGTGTGCATGTGTTGAAAAGAGAGGGGGGATGTTCCAAGTTATCTTCCGGACGTATAAACCATTTAGTTGGTTATTGCTCGAGATTCCTTGGATTTTTATGTGTTCGGGACTTTGGTCCCGTCCTCATCTTGGACTTGTGATCATCGCTATTTGACCTTGGGTCTTGCGTGATCGAGAGAAGGACTCTCTTTTATAGTCCAAAATGAGGTTCTTTAGAAAGGAGTATCCTTAGCCCATCAATCCTACATCTTGATACGATTGAGCTTATGTAGGGACTATTATGCTTGTCTCAAGTGATGATCGGAGATATAGGGTTCAAGGTTTATCCCTTTCTAAAGAGATTGTGGCACCTTTAATGGAAGAAATGATGTAAAGATAGGATCTTTACACCGGTCCGCTCCAAGAGATGCTCCAAATACCAATGGGGACATGGGGAATGCATGTTTAAGATAAAAATGACATTTTTAATGAAAAAGATGACATTTTGGGTGCAAAGGATGCTATTTGGTTGCAAAGGATGCTATTTTGTTTGCAAAGGATGCTTTTTGATGTAAAGAAATTATTTTTAATGCAAAGGATGCATCTTTATGTATGAAAAAAAGGTTTTAGGTGCAAAGGATGCAATTTTAATGTAAAGGAATCATTTTTAAGTGCAAAGGATGCAACTTTTATGCAAAGATAACATTTTTATGAGCAAAGGATTCATGAAGATATCATTTTTAGGAGCAAAGGATGCTACTTTAATGCAAAGGATGCAAATGGAGGGGGATATGATTTACATGCTTAAAGATATGACCTTTAATGACAATATACCAAGTCCCAAATATATAGTAATATGTAAAGTAAGGAGCAAATATATCACATATATACAAGTATAATGCAAGATAAAGGGGATGAGAGGTTACCAATGGTGGTGACCTCTTTCTCTTTGAAGTTTCGCCTAGTGAAGGGACTAACACTTGGAGGTTTTAAGGAGGAGGGAGGTGGTTTTGGCACTCTCAACTCTCTGTATTTTTCGTGGTGATGTTTTGGTAGAGTTTTAATGCTGAAAAATGTATATGAAAATGGGTAGAGGAGGCCTCTATTTATAGGCACTCTGGAAATAGCTAATGAAGCCGTGCGGCCTAGAGTTCTATCCTAATGCAGTCGTGTGGCATTATCCACTATGACTCAGCACCTTTCTAGAATCATGCAAGGTGGCCTTTCTAGAAGGGTTTTATATTAAAGAAAAACGTGGTTTTTTAATTCCAAGTAATTCCTTCACCCCTCGGAAGGTTCGGAACAGTTCCCGAATTGCTCCTGAACTTTAGGAAAGTCCGGGGAATTGCCGGGAAACTTAACCGGAAGGCATGAGCCAGATTTGGGTACTTACAGTGATGCGCAGTAGAAGTCTATAAGACAGACCGTGGTTAAAACCTCGAAGTCAAAAAAGGCCACAATAAACAGTGATCATAGAGAAAAAGGATAACTCAAACGATTAAAACTCACGAACTCATGAAGGGTTTTTTAAACAAGAGTTACTAACTCATAAACACGGTCAGCAGGCATTACATTGCCCACGACCAAAGCATTGAGTTTACAAAATTTATTCACAAAGTCATACAAACTTTCCAATCTTATAAAAAGCATTCAAAAATTGCTAAAGACTCATAAGTAAAGATACAGTAGTTGAATCAAATTTTTGATTAATGGATAAAAAGATTACATAAAATTCTAAAATCTATTACAAGGAGCAAAGTGGAAGGCAGCACTCATGTTGTCAAAGCCCGAAAAAGGCTGCAGCGTATAGCAGAAAGCAACAGAAGCTGAGCAGATTGGGAAGGCCTCTGAGCATTTGTTATCACGCAGAATAGCCAAAGAGACCGCAGCTATGCGCCAGGCGAGCAGAGCTGCCTAAATATAGCACTGCTCGCTTTTCATCCTACATCGGCTATATTAATCGATCGACGAAATAATATCAAGCGCAATCGGGAGTGGTGCCGCCGTCTGGGGTTCATAATATTCTTCTGCCGGAATAGCGTCCATGTGCATGCTCATAATTACCGGGCATAGCCAGCATTATTATTGGAAGCCAATTACACATGTAGAGCCCCGCCCGCGCGACAATTTTCCGAATCGTGCATATTCGCCAGAGTCATCTAAACATTATACTCTTGAGGGAGTTCTGCTTCTCTGTCAGCAATGACAGTTATCAGCACCTCAGACTCCTAAAATAGATCCGCCACATGAAGCGGTCTAGTTCTCTCAGGAGCAATTATTCGCTGTTTATCTACTCTGAGAACAAGGATAGATTTTTCGAGGCCTCCGTCTTTGCATACGCCCACTCCGAAGCTTCCGTTACTCCGCGTCAACAACTGCTCGATCGCAGTCTTTCGCAATGCTTTCCACATGCTCTATCGCCGATAGCGATTGTGCGCTTTAGATTTTTCTGCCTGCACGAGAGGGTCAGCTCTGAATGACTCTTCCGGGAGCCAGAATCTCAAGTCGCGGAAACGCCTGTTTCCTTTCTCTTCTTTGTAACGCTGGCTATCAGACACGCATCATCGGGCTCTTGCATGCGAGAATATTGGGTTGCCATCTACAAGCTAAGAAAGTTTTTCTTGATCACGATTACGATGATCCATAAAGCATTAATTCAGAAAAAAGATTTGAATGAAAAAGAATATGACAGCCACTCACGTCATTAATGCCCTCAAGATTGTTTTACACTGACCGTGAGAATTTGAAAGCTCATGGTACCAAGAACTCCCATCACGCGAGTTATCGTGTAAAACAAGGGCAAGATGAATGAGCCTATCTTCGTAATGAGATTCGCTATCGACGTAGCCGTGTTCACCTTCTACGCTGTGAAATATGGGAATCACGTGGTACTCACCTGAAGATCGCAGTAAGCCGATAGCATCATCGGCTGATTTCCACGCCAATATCGTGTCAGCGAAAACCACATATTTGATGCAAATAGATAAGAGTCGGAGCTGCCGACTACCTAGCTAGCAGTTAATATCAGGTAGACCGGTGATCGCCGACTCATTGGTCGCTTATCTTTGTCAGACGTTCATGAGCCACGCAAAGATCCCTCTCCTTCGACGCATCGTATGAGCAAAGATTGTGTCATGAATAATATCGAGAGCCAGGTCAGCGCGTTACCGTGATCGTCATGTCAGCAGGTGAGGCCGCCGAATTCCCTCAAGGACGTAACAGCTACGTGATGGGAAGGTCAAGCAACCAAATTGCCCATGAGCTTTTGTTCATTCACGGTCGCGAGCCTCGAGGGCATCGCCACACCATGCTCTTCACAGTCGCCAGCCGCCAGCAGTGCACGACGCTGCCGCTTCCTTCGATAGCATTCCTGCCGATAAAGCCTTAAATAGTCGGACTCGCCTGAATCAGTTATCGTCATTGCAGCCTAATAAAGATAGCGTGAATCGATTGCATCGCAGCTTCAAAAGAAAATCCAACAAACAAAAATAAGAAATGCTCAAACAGCTTTATGACGTAGAGACGAGTCTAGTTGAAGCCGCGCAGATCGCCCAAATGATCTGACTCGTGTCACGCAAATCAGCAATTCATGATCAACAAAGGCGAAGTCTATTACCCCTGGCATAGTAGCTGGGCCTATCTTCGAGGCATCGCCAAACGGTCGCCGAGCCTAAAGGCGGCTACGTCAAATGTCGCACATTAATCGGTGCCATAGCGTATTTAGGCAAGGGCACTGGTTTGTGACTCGGGCGCGAACGAAAGCCGAAAGAAGACAATTTCAATAGAAAAATACTGAAACCTAAAGCCTTCCCAGTCAAAGTGGTCTCCACTCCAAACGCTCACTCCAGTGACTGTCAATCTGACCCCATCGGGTCAGCTCTGCTCGCTGAGGCATAAATCGGCCGACTGTCTGTGCCACTATGCTGTGCCAAGACGCGCAATGGTTGCTGGTTCGCACGCCGAGTATTCGCAGCTTAGCTAGGAACGTCGACGCACAGAAACCAGGTCCGATGTAAATAGAATGGGTTATTTGCTGGTCTTCATGTATCACTGTCTGAAATCGAGAACAGATTTGCGATAAGGGGTGAAGGAAGGGTGCTCATCTGAGCCTCAAAGCCGGACACGCTTATTGTTCCTCGTGGACATACGCTGTAAGCCACAATTTTGGCCGCAACTTTCTTTTGTCTAACTCTGTCGATGAATAGAACTAGATTTATAGATGGTGTACACCGCTTATCTGCAGAGCGCGAAAACACCTTCTTTCTTTTTTACAAAGATGCTCGAAGTCTGTCAGTTGCGTTTCGATCTAATGCAAGGCACTTCTCCATTCCTGTTCTTCGCAGCGAAAAGATTCAACCGGCTCGTTATCTGCTATGCTGTGCCTCTGCTGCCATGCATTGGCGTGTCAGCCCGAGCCAGAGCACTGAAGAGCATCGGCGAAGATAATCCTGCGATGCTGCTTCGTCCCGTTCCGACTGTTAATGAAATTATCATCAATGCCGTATTCCAGGTCTTACACCTATCATCAAGTTGTGACATTTCCCGGAGAGCATTGATGACTGAGCTCATTAACTCCATGGACTTGGGATGAAGGCCAGTCGGCTGGCTACTAAAGCTAACATCGGGATGGCCGTATCCGAGCCGGGCGTGATCCCCTTTGACGCGATTCCTCTACATGCCTGAAGCGACCGTGGCATAGTGCGAATGCAAAACCGAGAGAATATAGGTGATGATCGCATGGCGGGGAGCTGACAACATAGCGGCGCTGAGATAGTCATTTCTTTGGACAAAATGGGATAGGAGAATGCCGCCGTCTCCAGCCGCGGCAAGATCCATGCTAGAGCCTCAACTTCTGGACGCATCTTGCATCAAAGGGCTAGAAAAGAAGATCGCGCCCGCCCGCGGACCGGGCAGATGGCAATTGTGGACACCATGCTCATGGTGTTGATCGCTAGTTCCTTCTATGTCCACGATGCTGCAGGAGGTGTCCTCGGGTAGCGTATATCTGTAAAGCATGGTCAACAAGTTGCGTAACAAAGTAGATTGTAGGCGAGGCATTTTAGGGCGATGTCACGCCAAGGGGACCAATAAAGCTTCCCCGCGTTGATCAACTTTTAAATCACTAGAACGACTGAAGGCGGCTTCCCGTTCACCTCTTATCGCCAAATTTCTCGATTTCAATGCGAGGATGCCTCCCTACTGCAGGTCTCGTTAACCCCAAATCACCTCTAAATCGATCTGATTAAAACCTTGTAGTTTTCGCCCGGTTTTATTGTGGTGTCGACAACATACTTAAATGGGTCTTGGCTTTCGAGCCCTCTTTCCTGGCTTTAATTCTAGGTCCGAACCAACAAACTTGAGATGGAATCGTCATTAAGGACAAGTTCGCCTCGAAAAATTATAATTCAAATTCATCAACCTTTTCCCTCCAATGAAACGAATAAATTTGACCAATGGACTAGAAGAATATTCGGCCAATGAGAGCGTTTGGGTGGAATTTCCGAAGGCTAGAGGGTGTGGCTCCTATTAGGGTTTCTTCCAGCTCGTTCCCTAGCCCATCCAAATCTGAGTCCCTTCAAGTTGCCCTTGCTAAATATATGGCTCAGTTCATGACCGAGAGGGTTTAGCCCATTTTTGACATGGCCGCGATCATAGACAGCGAGCCTTTGCTGATCATCATGGAGGTGGCACCTCAAAGAGAAGGTAGCTACTAAGAAATACTCAGGGAGCAGGCGGAGCCCTAACTTTGTGATCCCGATTGGAGGGTTCATGGTATCTCTTAATTTTGAGTCCAAGGATGCAAAGGGACGTGCATGACGTGGACGCGGTCTCGGCGAGCCTCCAACTCGCGGAATCTTGGATTGCGGCCCTTATTGACGCTCCTTGCTCAACCGAAGCTTCTTATTTTTGTTTTGTTGATTTTCTTTGAACTGCGGTCTAATCAGTTACTTCTCTTTCTCTCAATGTAGATTCAACAGATCCTACAATGGCCCCCAAGCTATCCCAGAATGCTATCAAGGAAGCCAGAGCGCGCGCAATGGAAGCGGAGGAGATGGCCAGGCAAGAGGCCTTGAAAAAGACTGATGCCCTCAGGGTCTCACGACCCGTGGTGGACAAAAACATGGGCAATTTGCTATCCAAAGGCCTGTCGCGGGGTTCCAAACAGCAGGCCAGCCGTCCCGGGTCGCACCCGACCTCGCACCATCACTCCGTGGACTGTAGCTGGCCTCCCCGCATCAGATCCCGATCATAGCACTTTAACTGCTCCTTCTGATCGATCAAGGAAGAGGGAGCATGGCTCATAGGGTGAGGCCGCTGGAAAAGATAAACAACAATGGGTCCAGCGGCTTGAAGCGATCACCACCGGTTCTACCCCTAACTAACTAGCTAGAGTGAGGTCAATTTATGCCAGCTCTTATCTATTTACGCCAAATGATACTCGGCGACTCCCCTCAAGGAGCTCGTGAGCAATAAGCTCAGGGAGGTGGCCTCAGCTTTTAGCAAGGGTGGATCTAATATTTCCGTCATGGGAGGAAGGTTACCTCGAACTCGTGATAAGGCTTGGGCTTCTGAATAGGCTCTTTGCCCTTGACTTTTACAAAAATGTGGTGACTAAGCTGAATGCCTCTACTTTGACGGGCAAAATTGGATTAATGGCCACTGAGGTAACTTCATATTCTTTTTATTTCTTTTTCTGAATTATGCTTTTTATGATCGCTAATCGCTGATCAAGAGCTTTTTCTTAGCTTGTAGATGGCCAATGATGCCATGAGGCTCGGGGAGATCTCCGACGAGGCCAACGTTTCTTTGATAGAGAGAACAAAGGCATGGGCCAAGGCCATGGAGGAGAATAAGGACTTGACCCTCTCATTGAGGGAGAAAGAGAGCAATCTAAAACACTTCTGTCAAAAACATGACGAGACGCTCAAATCTTTGGAGAAGGCCAAGGGCGCAAGGGATGAGTTTCGCTGGCACAAGGAGGTGCTGGAAAAGCGGGTGGAGGAGTATGCAAGAAAGTTGGAGGCCTCCAAAAAATCTATCTTGACCTTAGAGGCTCAGGTTGATAAACACTGAAGAGCTGCTTCCTCTGAGGCAGTTCCAGATGGAAAAAGATGCCCAACTTGCCGCTGCTCGCAAGGAAGGTGCTGAGGAGTTTAAGAACTCCCAAGAGTATAAAGATGAACTCTTGGCGGAATGTACCGCTCAGATTGAGGCTGCTTGCAAGACGCAACTAAGGAACTTTGTTGCCACGGGCAAATTTTATGTGGAACAATTGGCCATAATAGTCTCTTTGACTGCCACTGATTTGGAATGCCTGCCTGGGCATGCTCTGGTCCTCCGCTCAAGATAGTGGATATTTACTTATTGGACGTTGGGAGCAGTTTGGATTCTCCACCTTACCCTATCGCAGCTGTCGCTGCAGCTTACATATTTCGCCTCCCAACCTCATCGACTGCATTGATACTCCGGGAGGTGTGGGTGAAGAGCATTTGCCATATTTAGACGCTCAGCCATCGCCGCCTATTTCCCAATAGGCTCGGACGGCAAGTTACTTTGCAGCTTATTCTCACGCGCGTGCATTGCCAACAAACTGGCTTCCTTCCCTAAGTCTTCTCGGTCTAACCTGTCGGCTCCTTTCTCCTACTCCCCGCTCAAGCCCAAGCTACTCCTTCCGGGAGCCTCGGCCAACCAACATAAGTTTTAGGAATTTTGTTTTTTGTAATAGATTTTTGCTTCTTTCCCTACGTAATAGATTTTAGAATTTATGTAATCTTTTTATCCATTAATCAAAATTTGATTCAACTCACCGTATCTTTACTTATGAGTCTTTAGCAATTTTGAATGCTTTTTATAAGATTGGAAAGTTTGGTATGACTTTGTGAATAAATTTTGTAAACTCAATTATGCGCTGGGTCGTGGGCAAATGTAATGCCCTCGCCGACCGTGTTTATGATGAGTTAGTAACTCTTGTCTATAAAAACCCTTCATGAGTTCAGTGGGAGTTTTAATCGTTCGAGTTATCCTTTTCTCTCTATGCATCCACCGTTTATTGTGGCCTTTTTTCGACTTCGAGGTTTTAACCACGGTCTGTCTTATAGACTCTATCATGTATCACCGTAAGTACCCAAATCTGGCTCATGCCTTCCTAGTTAAGTTTCCCGGCAATTCCCCGGACTTTCCTAAAGTTCAGGAGCGATTCGGGAACTGTTCCGAACCTTCCGAGGGGTGAAGGAATTACTTGGAATTAAAAAACCACGTTTTTCTTTAATATAAAACCCTTCTAGAAAGGCCACCTTGCATGATTCTAGAAAGGTGCTGAGTCATAGTGGATAATGCCGCACGACTGCATTAGGATAGAACTCTAGGCCGCACGGCTTCATTAGCTATTTCCAGAGTGCCTATAAATAGAGGCCTCCTCTACCCATTTTCATATACATTTTTCAGCATTAAAACTCTACCAAAACATCACCACGAAAAATACAGAGAGTTGAGAGTGCCAAAACCACCTCCCTCCTCCTTAAAACCTCCAAGTGTTGGTCCCTTCACTAGGAGAAACTTCAAAGAGAAAGAGGTCACCACCATTGGTAACCTCTCATCCCCTTTATCTTGCATTATACTTGTATATATGTGATATATTTGCTCCTTACTTTACATATTACTATATATTTGGGACTTGGTATATTGTCATTAAAGGTCATATCTTTAAGCATGTAAATCATATCCCCCTCCATTTGCATCCTTTGCATTAAAGTAGCATCCTTTGCTCCTAAAAATGATATCTTCATGCATCCTTTGCTCATAAAAATGTTATCTTTGCATAAAAGTTGCATCCTTTGCACTTAAAAATGATTCCTTTACATTAAAATTGCATCCTTTGCACCTAAAACCTTTTTTTCATACATAAAGATGCATCCTTTGCATTAAAAATAATTTCTTTACATCAAAAAGCATCCTTTGCAAACCAAATAGCATCCTTTGCAAACAAAATAGCATCCTTTGCAACCAAATAGCATCCTTTGCACCCAAAATGTCATCTTTTTCATTAAAAATGTCATTTTTATCTTAAACATGCATTCCCCATGTCCCCATTGGTATTTGGAGCATCTCTTGGAGCGGACCGGTGTAAAGATCCTATCTTTACATCGTTTCTTCCATTAAAGGTGCCACAATCTCTTTAGAAAGGGATAAACCTTGAACCCTATATCTCCGATCATCACTTGAGACAAGCATAATAGTCCCTACATAAGCTCAATCGTATCAAGATGTAGGATTGATGGGCTAAGGATACTCCTTTCTAAAGAACCTCATTTTGGACTATAAAAGAGAGTCCTTCTCTCGATCACGCAAGACCCAAGGTCAAATAGCGATGATCACAAGTCCAAGACGAGGACGGGACCAAAGTCCCGAACACATAAAAATCCAAGGAATCTCGAGCAATAACCAACTAAATGGTTTATACGTCCGGAAGATAACTTGGAACATCCCCCCTCTCTTTTCAACACATGCACACAAGAAAGCACACAAGCAAGCACGAAAAATGGAATCTTGGGAGACTTGCTTCGGCAAGGCACCTTGGGTGAACGTCGATCCGTTCTTCCCAAGGGGTAACTTAACCTCTGAATCCTAATTCCTTTTTTTCAAATTTTTGAGGAAATCAAAATGGCGTGGCGACTCCGTTTTTAAAATTAAACCGGATGTTTTCAAACTCAAGTGAATCCAAAAATAAACACAAAAAAAGATTTTGGGCACCACATTCACAGTTTGGCGACTCTGCTGGGGAATGAACCAAAGGAGAAAGCTTTCATTTTCAAAATAAAATGATACCCGGTATATAGGTGGAAACCACTAACCTTCCTGTATCGCTTCCTAACCCGGGGTTTGGGATAAACGGTGGTCTAACAATCCCACGTACCGGTATCTCTTTTCAAAATATAATAAAAAAAGAGAAAGATTTTTCCTTTGAGCGGGTTAGCCTTCCGTCACGGATTCCATTTGTCGTGCTTGCTTTTTCTTTCTTTGCATTGCATTGCATATTGCATCTTGGGAATTGTGCATACTCTATAAACTGAACAGGAAGCCTTCTGAAGCTGAAAGGTGCCTAAAATGTTCGGGGAGCAACCTGAAACTGAAATGGATTGGAACCTGAAAAATTGATCCATGCAGCCGTACGGCTTAATCCGCCTCGAATTCCAGCCGGGCGGCCTCATTGGCAATTCCACCAGGACAAATTTGAGGTTAATCTGGCAGCTTAGGCAGCTTGGGGCTATTAAGTTCCAAAGCTGACCAGGCTCCAGAAAATTTACGTGCCTTAACTGTTGCATTTTTCCCCCGTCCTGAAAAATCATTCCTTTTAAAACACATTTCTGAAAATTTCTGTTTTAACTCAAAAAGGAACATTTTTTAGGAGACCGCACACTACGCGCACCTTATATATCCTGTACACTTTGCACGCACGTCCCTTTAACCCGGGGTGGTTGTTCAGTTGCAGTCACGGACAGCCTTACGATGCTCCCGGGCTGTGATGATGTGTCGCCATTTCGCGGGAAAAAATTCGATTTTTTTGCGTTTCTTTGAAAAAACCAAATAAAACCCGGAAAAAGAACGGAGTCGCCACGCCATTTTTGTTTTAAGGGCCAAAACTTTGAAAAATGCCCGAGATCAGAAATTTGGGTTCGGAGGTCATGTTACACGCCGGGAAGGACGTTAGTGTGCACCCGGAATGCCTCGTAAAATGAGTCTTCCAAGCTGAAAATCATTTGTGTGTGTGTGTGTGTGTGTTTTGGCCAAAATAAATTGAAACTCAGAAAAGTAAAAATTGGAATATCTTTTTAAGACTTTAAACTGATCCCATGATTTTTTGGAAGATTTTTGGATTGAGATTTGGTACTCAAAAGACCTTTTGAAGTTGAGAGTCACTTCTGCCAGAATGAAAAAGGCAGTGGACCTTTGATTTTGAAATGGATTCAAGGGTCTTAAAACTTCATAATCTGGATAAACTCAGAGAATGAAAGTTGTTCCAGACACCTTAAATAAGATTTGTGCGAAGGAATTTTCCATTTTGGAGAAGATTTGAGGGGTCAAAACCTTCTGGAAATCTCAGATATGCAATCTGGATTTTCAGAAGCTGATGAACTAGCCTCTAAAAGAAAATTTGAAAAAGATAGTTTTACTCACCCAAAAAATAAAGTAAAAATATGTCTGGAAATATCTGGATGTTGACTACAAAAAGTGTTTTGTAGTCAACACCAAATTCCATGTTTATCTGTGTCCAAAAATTAAGACAATGGACTGGGATCTTGGAAAATTGCTACTGGACAGCAACTTCTCAAGAAAGAAAATATGATTTTAAAGGGGGTTTTGCATCCATGCTTGTCCCCATTTCCCTAGGTTTTGGTTAGTGATCACTTGACATTTTAGTGGTGAATCAAATATACCAAACCATCCTTTGGGTACATTAGGACTAAGCACTTCATTTGCTTAGGAAGGGGAATTTTATCCTTTGAAAATGAGATTTGATGCTTGAAAATGGTTTTTAGGGTTTTGAAAATGCATTTGCAAGAAAATAAGAACACATTGAAGAAAATGTTGATCCTTGTAGAAGATCATCCATGGAGGTGAACTTCCATGGTGATCTTCTTGGATCTAAGACAAGAAGAAGAATGAACTACATTTTTGTAGTTTGAAAATGCATGCATGGATGAAAGATTTAGGGTAAGAAGAGGGAGGTTATACCTATATTCTTTGTATTTTGGGTCTTTGGCTTGAATGTATGAGAGTTTGAGACTTTGAATGTAAGAGTGTTTGGGTTTGATTTGAGTGAGTGAAAGTTGGGAAGATTCAAGAGAAAAAGGTGACAATTCTTATAGAATTCTCACTGTTTTCTCGAGTATATTCGCCAAAATACTGTGAATTATGCTCTTGTTCCTTCTTATTTTTGTGACTGGAGGGCTCAATTTATAGCCCTCTGAAAATTGCAATCTCATCCGCGCGGATAGGACCTGCAGCGTGCACTGTTCATTAAATGCTGCTCCAGGCTTTGGACAAGAGGAATAATCTTTTTTAAAATTCAAATTAACCAGCCAGATTATGTTTCCAGCCATTTCTTTTTTTGGTTTTTCTTATTTCTTTTGCTTTTTTGATTCTTTTCCTTGGTTTATCTTTTTTTGGCAATCCCCATTTTGCCCTCACTTTGTTAGAAAAGTTAGGAATGTTAGGAATTGTTAGAAATGTTATAACTTTCGTTAATTTTCTAACGAAAATTCTAACAAGCTCAAATTGGAGCACTTACAGTAGCCCCTCGGCGACGGCGCTTTCGAAGGAAGCGGGGTCGTCGATAAGAGTAAGGCTCCATATTTGGCGGGATGATCGAGTGATCGGGTGGCTGAACCTATTAATAGGCTACCTACGTATCCCGAATGGGAATCAAGCTAGTCGTAGTTCGGGTCTTTGACCCTGGAGATGATGGCGTTTTAGGTGCCTCGAACCTTGAAAAGCGAGCCCTGCAGTCGGGTGCTGGAGAGAAACTCTGCTGGGATAAGAGATGACCATTTTTGGTCTGATGGCTATCCGCTCTGCTGGGGATAGGAATGACCATTTTCGGTCTGACGGCTATCCGCTCTGCTGGGGATGATTGCGATTTATCGCTTTCCTAGTGATAGCGTCTTAGGTGCCTCGAACCTTGATGATGGCGTTTTAGGTGCCTCGAACCTTGGAGATGGCGTTTTAGGTGCCTCGAACCTTGATGATGGCGTTTTAGGTGCCTCGGACCTTGATGATGGCGTTTTAGGTGCCTCGAACCTTGATGTGAAATGCCCTTTCGGTGGACTTTGTCTGCTGCCGAAGGAGAGGGTGACCGTTTTAGTCGAGGGGATGGACCTAATGACAGGCTACCTACGTATCCCTAGTGGGAATCAAGCCCTTTCGTAGTTCGAGATCTTCTCGAGATGCTGTTGGCTTTTGGGATTCCGTTAACTTTGCTGGGGATTTTGTTAGCCTTTGCTGGGGAAAATCAGACATTTACGTTTGACTGCCGGGGGTAATTTTGATGAAAGATACGGGATTCCGTTATCTTTCTCGGGGAGATCGGTCTTACGTTTGACTGCCGGGGGTAATTTTGATGAAAGATACGGGATTCCGTTATCTTTCTCGGGGAGATCGGTCTTACGTTTGACTGTCGGGAGTAATTTTGATGAAAGATACGGGATTTCGTTATCTTTCTCAGGGAGATCGGTCTTACGTTTGACTGCCGTGGAATAATTTTGATGAAAGATACGGGATTCCGTTATCTTTCTCGGGGAGATCGGTCTTACGTTTGACTGCCGGGGGTAATTTTGATGAAAGATACGGGATTCCGTTATCTTTCTCGGGGAGATCGGTCTTACGTTTGACTGCCGGGGGTAATTTTGATGAAAGATACGGGATTCCGTTATCTTTCTCGGGGAGATCGGTCTTACGTTTGACTGCCGGGGGTAATTTTGATGAAAGATACGGGATTCCGTTATCTTTCTCGGGGAGATCGGTCTTACGTTTGACTGTCGGGGGTAATTTTGATGAAAGATACGGGATTCCGTTATCTTTCTCGGGGAGATCGGTCTTACGTTTGACTGCCGGGGGTAATTTTCTTGTCAAGGGGCTGACTTTGGTTAACTTTGGTTAACTCTGTCAAGTTGGGGACTAAACTGCAGAGTCCTGGATTTTTAAAGGGCAAAAGGGTCATTTTGACCCTAACAATCCTATCCGCGCGGATAGGAGCGTGTTCAGAGGGTTTTAAATGAGGGGCCGCCCCCTTTCTTCTTCCCCAGTCTGTTTTTACAGAATTACGAGAGAGGAAGAGAGAAAACGCAAAAAACCGCCATTGTTGGGCAAAAAAGCTTCGAAATCTTCCGATTTTCTTCGATTTTCGAGCAATGGAACACGGAGAAGGTGCTTTTCAAGGCCAAGGACGTGGCCCGGTGGCGGAGAGACGATTGGAGCTCGTCCGGATGAGGAGGCACTATACTCTTTCGCAATCGATTGCGGAGGAGCCCTACCCCGATGCTTGGCAACATTGGGCTTCTGATCCGAGTCTCCGAACGGTATACTTCGAATCTTTTCATTCCCTTTGTTGATTTCTTGCTTGAAATTGAATTTTGGGTGATTTTTGAAATTTTTTTTTTGAAAATTCGAATGATTGATGTTCTTGGCTTTGAATTTTGATTTTGATGCTTTGCATGTTGTAATGAGTATATGGGTATCCCAAAATGTGCATTTTGCTTGGAAAAAGAATTGGCATTTTCGCCATTTTTTTTTTGAAATATCCAAAAATTATGGATGAAAATTGTGATGATTTTTTTTTGAAATTTGAATATTGATCTTGATGATATGCATGTTGCAATGAATTTGTTGGTGTTCCAAAATGTGCATTTTGCTTGAGAAAAGAATTGGCATTTTGCCAACATGGGATGATGATATGAATGTATGATTTTTTTTTTTTTTTTGAAATTTGAATATTGATCTTGATGATATGCATGTTGCAATGAATTTGTTGGTGTTCCAAAATGTGCATTTTGCTTGAGAAAAGAATTGGCATTTTGCCAACATGGGATGATGATATGAATGTATGATTTTTGATTTTTTTTTTTGAAAAGTGGGACGGATTTTTCCTCCCGTTGATTGAATGCATGTTATTTTATGAAAATGGGACGGAGTTTTTACTTCCGTTGACTCTTTGTATGAAAGATTTTTTTTTTATGAATGTTGATTGGGATTTGTTGAAAACTGTCTCTTTTTTTTTTGTGCGAAAAAAATGGGGCTATGCTCATTGTATGCTGTTATGCTGTCGACTTTTCTTTGAAATTTCATGATGCATATGTATGCTTTGCTTTCTTTTTTTGTGCAAATGCAAATGCAATTTTTTTTTGACATTTTCTTTTTTTTTTGTTTTATTGCAGGGTGGAAACAACTACGTTACGGAGCAGCTGAACAAGATGAAGACTCGAGGATCGGTGGAGTCCGTAGTTGACTTGTGGGACCGGCTTCCGAATGCGGGCCGAGGAGCTTTGCCGAGTCCGAGACAGATTGTTGTTGAGACCGGGCTTTGGGAGTTTGTTGAGTGCTTGAGGGGACTGGTCAAGTTCCCTAAGAGCAAGGGCTTGATGTTTGCTTTGGCGCAGCATTGGTGGGATGCGACCCACACGTTTCACTTCTTCTGGGGCGAGGCTACGGTTACGCCTTCCGACTATGCTGCGATCACGGGTTTGTCCTTCAATGGACGCAGCATTGAGTGGCGGGATGGCTACAGCGATGCGGATCTACAGGCTCTTCTGGGATTTTCCCCTATTCCCAAAAAGGGGATGGGGATGGAGTATGCGGTGGTCTACGGGAAGATTGTGGAGACCATTGTGAGTTACGAGGCTGGGGAGGAGAGGATAGGCGCCGATCAGATTGCCAGGGCCTTCTTGTGGTTTGCTTTTTCGAGCACCCTCTTTGGACATGCTGAGGGGACGGCAGTCTTTGCCTTGCTGAGGTCCTTGGAGGACATGGAGATGGCCGGAGATGTCTCCTGGGGAGAAGCCGGGCTGGCAGAGCTTTACTTTGCTCTTGATAGGTACAGCCGGAAGGCTGTGAGCTCCTTGTACTGCTTTGAGTTTGCCCTGGAGGTATAAGCTTTCTCTTTTCTTTCCCTTTCTTCTTGAGCACACACTTTTCTTTTGCACTGGATTGATTTGATTTTTACCTTTCGCAGCTATGGGCGTTGGAGTTTTTTCATGTCACGATGTGGCGGCAGCCGGCGGAGTACGTCGGGGCGTATCCGGCCATGCATTCTTGGTCCAAGCATGCCCGGGAGAAGATAAGCTCCAGGGGGCGTATGACTCTCAGGTACGCGGATTGCCTTCCTTTGACGGAGGCTGAGACGGATGAGAGGATGATATTCTATCCCTGGGATCGCTTCGAGGTGGCGCAGCTGAAGGGCGCTGAGATTTGGACCGTGTGCAATGAGGATTCCGAGAGGTATGACTCGCGATGCCTATTATCCGGGAGAGAGGGTGATGCGCCGCATGGCGTGAATTCGCTGAGGACACCGTGGAGCCTCCCGCCGATATGATGCACCCGAGTGACAGATCTCGCGACTGGGATGATTACCGAGCCGGCCAAGACTTCTCGGCATTTGTGGCGATTGAGCCGCACTCGTATTTGTTTTGAGGAGGCCGAGGATGCCCTGTGTTCTGGATAGAGAGGGGCTTGGGATCCCGCGGTACCCTCGGACGGATTTTTCATATATCCAGGATGGGGTCCGATTGAGGGTGCAGATCCCTCACTCGAGCGGCTTCCACGAGCTTTCCGGCCTCGTCCGGTATGAAGGTATGGCTTATCTTTCTTTTTTTTCTTTTCTTTTCTTTCCCGTCATCATTTCTCGCTTCAACTGTTTCGACGCTTTGCTTTTGTGCGCGGAGGTGGTCGTCGAGAAGCCGACGAAGCAAGTGATCGGAGCTAAGAGATTCATCAAAGAGGATGGTCGCCATGCGGGGCTCCTCGTGCTAGAGCGAGGCGACCACGGCCGGCGCCTGTTAGGCGGGAGGCTTCCCTATTCGTTCGTAGACTTCTTCGTAGACTCCTCTGTCTCCTCTCATTGATCCCCGCGCGGTGCCGCCTTCGGATCACGTCATTCTCGGGATCCACACGGGCAGGACACGTTTGGCAAGATGGTGGGTCGTCTTCGTACGTCCAGAGTCCGACGCCTTCACCTTCGGATATGATTTTTTCGCAGATCTCGCTTGCCCTATCGTAGCGTGCCGGTTGGTCCCGACGAGCCTCTTTCTCGGAGACGAGGACGATTCTCGAGCCCGAGATTTTCGTGGCTCCCGAGAAGGCGGGCCCGAGTCGCAAGAGGGACCGGGACAGTACGTCGGGCGCTAGGGATTCCGATTGATTACCCCCCGATTTTTTTTTAGACTGATTTTCCGAGATTTTGAGATTTATGACTGGGATTGAGATTTGTACAAATTTATGCACATTTTTTTCTTTTTTTTTTTTTTGGGATGTAATAATTTAGGATTTTATTGATGTTTGTTTGTTTTTTTTTTATGCACACACTTTTTTTTTTTTTTTAATGTAATAATTTAGGATTTTGTTTTATGAATGCAATGCGGTATGAATGCAGTGTTGCATGAGCCTTGGTTTTTTTTTTTTTTGCAAGGGTGTTAGTTTTTGGTATATGGACTGGTTTGGGGAGGTTTTTGCACAGGTTCCGAGCAACCGGGACAGAATATTCCTCTTTTGGTGTAGCAGCTTGGACTGTTGCAGATTTTTCTGATGGAAAGCAAACATATCCGCGCGGAGGAGTCCTGCATCTGACATTGTCCTTTAATTTTGCTTCAGATCTGGTCTCACTTTATTTCAAATTCAAATATCCTCTTCAACCTCCAGTCCAAACAGCCATTTTCGGGGAGAAAGAGAGAAAATCCATGGAAAACCTTAGATAAGCTCCATCAAAATTGTCCCAAGAATCCCAAATGTCATTCTTCAACAAGTTCAAGGATTGGTCCCGGGAGATTATGCATGAGAGGAGGTCCTTCTTTGAAGAAAGGTACAAGGTGAAGTGCTTATGGTCTCTCAAGGAATTGATTTCGGATTACGGTCTTTTGAGGGCTTCTTCCTCATTTTGGGACACTAGGAGGCATGTCTTTTGCCTTTCTTACAACGAGATGGTCCCAACCGTCGAAGAATTTCGGGCCTTGCTTGGTGGTCCGGAGGTGGAAGAGATAGCGGTTCCTTTGCCCGGAGGGGCTTCTTTCGTTGACAGATTGTGCGTCCTCCTTCATCTTTCCCCGGAGGAAGCGCAAGGTATGATCCGTGGTCCCGATCATTTTGATATTTCTGGCCTTCCCGATAGGTTTAGGGGCCTAGGCTTGGTGGATGATGCCTATTGGGATGCCTTTGCACTTTGCATGTTCGGGACCCTGTTTATGGTCTATTCTTTTGGGATCTGCCATCGGTCTCTGCTGGATGTAGTCGTTCATTGTCGCTTGGGCAGAGATATCGTTCCTTTGATCCCGGGGGAGACTTTCCATGCTCTCAATAGGGTCCGGCTACCGTGAAGCGGTATATGCACGGGGCAGCCCGTTCCTCTTGACCCTGTGTCTGATGGAGCGTTTGGGGATTCTTCGGGAAACTCCCGACATGATCAAGCCTTGGACATTTGCCAGAGGGGGTTACTGTGGATTTTGATGATCGTGGCTCATGGGAGCGTTGGATGGCTGGTCTCCGCACGTAAGATATCGATGGTCGGTGCCTTGTTGGCGGGTGGAGACTCGCAGAGTGCTTCAGACGGGTCTCATGTGGTCATGCTTCCGGGCTTTCTCACCCAGCTTCTACATTCCGGCTTTAGTTCTCGAGACATTTTGGCCTGGAGCAGTTCCTTTGGGGGACTTTGATGATATAGCCACCGTGGTGGTGGCTTCTGCTTTCTATGGATGATCCCTCGGTGTTTCCATTTCTTTCCCGAGCATGGAGGTATGACGCCTTTCCTCCTCGGTTATTCTCAGCGTCCGAGACCGGTGTTCTTGACCACTTGGTACCCGGATTGGTACGAGAGGCATTTGGGAGAGACTCGTATGGCTATTTTGAGACGGCGTGAGGCCATTGTGGGTGCGGAGGACCCGACTGTTTCGGAGAGGAGGAGGGCCGAGGCGAGAGCCAACCCTCATGACAGAGCGGAGACGCCGTGACCGACTATGAGGCTTACGTCAAGAGACAGGAGAGGAGGGATCCTATGCTACCGCCTAGGCTACAGGAGATGAGAGATGACGCTAGGGCTACTAAGGCCCCGACAGAGGTTGGTTTGATAGATCCTGTTCCTATACCGTAGCTTGGTAGGAGGAATACCGACATTTTTCCCGTTCGTAAGAAGAAAACTCGAAGGGGGAAGAAGAGGGGAGAGGCCAAGACGAGTGGCTTGGAGTGACTCGAGTTTTCCGAGTATCCCTTTCTTGCCATGGCGTATACATTAGTTTGATTATGTATCTTAATTTCTTTTAGCAAAGGTTGCTAGTTGTAGGAATGAATCGGGCTTAGACTCATCAAAAAGTTTTTAACTTGTAATGAATATTTGAATTGCTTCGAGTTTTTCGAGACGCTTTCATGGTCCGATCGCTGTATTGATGTCAAAGTATGATTTTTATTTGTGTTTTAGACCGAACCGTTTCCGCCGCCTACGTTCCCCTCATTTTGAGGAGCTCAGTCTTCGTAGTTCAACCCGGTCGATTTTTTTTTTGTTTTTTTTTTGTTTTTTTTTTTTTTTTTTTTTGGTGCAACCTCGTTTTTTACCTAGGCCGCCCTTTTCGGGTTTTCAACCTAGTTGGGTATTACTCTTTTAGCACTCTTTTTTTTTGTTTTTTTTTTTTTTTTACGCGTAGTATCTCGCGCAGCCTTGTCACCATTCACCGGGTGTACAAAGGGATTCCCGTCGAGGTCCGCAAGTTGCATGGCTCCTCCGGAGAAGATCTTCGGACGACGTATGGCCCGACCCATACATGCTCCCATTTGCCGAGGGGGTTGATACGGACCGGGGCTTTTCTTTTAAAACGAGATCCCCTTCTCGGATCTCCCGATGCTTTACTTTCTTGTCAAAGGCTCGCCATTCTTCCTTGGTAGGCTCGGATGTGTTCCATGGCTTTCAATCGTCGCTCATTTAGCAGGCCAATTCGTCATGGCGACTGGAGCCATTCGACCTCGTTGATCCGGCTTTCCAAGAGTATACGGAGCGAGGGATCTCTAGCTCGATTGGGAGTACGGCTTCCATTCCGTATGTGAGGGCAAACGGTGTTTCCCGCTTCGTTCGACCGATGTTCTGTAGCCCCAGAGTGCCAGGTGTAACTTCTCGGGCCAATCTCTGCCTTGGACAGCTATTTTCCGGATGATATTTTCCAGAGTCTTGTTTGCTGCCTCGACGGCTCCGTTGGTTTGGGGCCTGTAAGGAGATGACTTGTGACGGGTTATTCGAATTCGCTGCACTGTCGCATTCCCCTTCGAAGTGGGATCCATTATCTCCGAGATGATTTCTACTGCAACCCGTATCTGCATATGATGTTCTCTTTGATGAAGAGGGCTACTTTCTTTGAATTGAGGATCTTGTAGGATTTTGCAGAGCATCCTTTCCAGTTCCTTTGAAGAAATCACCAATCTGCGTCTCTTTAGGCTCTTCCGCAGTTCCCAGATTCACACTCGTCAAAATCTCTTCGGCAGCTTGGGCTCGATTTTCCCCTTTCCGGACAACCTGCTTAAAGATCCTCTTTTTTTTGTTTGATTTTTTTGTTGTTTAATGTGTCTGCTTCTTTATCTAATGAATTATTAAAAAAAAATTTTTAATTAATTCATCATTAGTTAAAGTGGCAATCAAGGGATACTCAGAAAGGTTCGTCATTTCATTGAAAATGAAAAGGAATACAGTGCTTGCTACAGACTCGTAGTCTTCAGGCGTAAGGCCGTCGGACGACTCTAGAGACTCGACCTTAACAATGAAAGACTCTGGGGACTTTTCCTAGGTTGACACAAAGGGATGGGGGACCAATCCAGGCTTGGTGATCATTTCTTCTTTGGTCGCGGACGGGCCTGAGAGAGTTTCCCGATTCTTTAGCGGCATTGCTGTCAGTGGCCTCACGACTCGGGAGTGTCTCCTCGATCATCGCTACCATTTCTTTGATCGAGCCGAAATCAATCAGATCCGGCACTGGATCTCTTCCCCGAACAACTGCTGCATGATGGGGCCATCCCAATCATCTGAAAAGACTTCTGCGGCTTTGGCTTTCGGCACGGTTAATTCGAATTCAGGTTTCGGACCTTCATGGGTAGTAGGAATTGTGGTTGTGAGTTTCTCGAACTGTTCCACTAGGCTTGGCACGCCTTTGAAGGTGTACTCACTCTTCATGGTAGTGGTAGCCCCGGGCAGCTTGGGTAGGTCCAGGAACATTCTGCGGACCGGGTTGGCTTTGGCTCCCCTGAACTTGTTGAGGCTGTCTTGTAGCTTTGGCCACCCTGCCGTAGGAGTGGGCTCTGTGATGTTTCCTGGTTGTGTGGGACCCTTTACAAAGTAGTCAGCCAAATTAGGACTGAAGGGGAGAGATTTAGGGTCGTCGACCGGGACCCTTCCTGTGGCAGCTTCAAATCTTTTTCCTTTTGCAGTGTCCACTGAGGAGGCCTCATATCCCAGGCCGTGGCGAGTATTCTGTCCTTTCACCTCGATGAGTTTGTGAGTTCCTTGTTGGTGTTTCCCCAGACCGAGGCCAGGTAGATAGCTCATTTTTCTCATCATTTTCAAGACCGGTGGGATTTTATCCCGAGTGACCGTTAGATCTATGTTGCACACTTGGGCCTTGGGAGGCTCGACCGTGAAGCCCGTTAGCATGAGACCTTCCTCGTCATGTTTGATTTCCAGAATAGGTATTCCGCCCGTATCTGTGCCCTCTAAAGTGACTAAATCTCCGTAAATGGTTGTCAAATCCCCATTCGAGACGAATTTCACACACTGGTGGAGGCTTGAGGCGACCCCCTTGACCTGGTGCAGCCAAGGTCTTCCCAATAAGGCATTAAAAGTGATTGGGATGTCAATAACCTGGAATTCCACAGGTATCAATTTCTCGTCCAAACCAGAGGTCCAAGGTAGCGACTCCAAGGACTCGCCGAGATGTTGAGTCGTAAGCTTTGATTGTGAGGGAGGAAGGCTTCAAGTCTGTAGTCTTGATATCAAGCAAGCTCATGATCTTTGCCGGAAGAATGTTCATTCCGGACCCATTATCAACCAGGACCCGAGGGAGGCGTCGTTCATCCAACTGGAGTGTGATGAAGAGAGGCTCGTTATGATCAGCCCCAAATTGAGGGAGGTCGAGATATGTGAAAGTGATTATATTCCCGTAATGGATGTTTCCAATTAGCTGTACCACATCATCGGGAGTAGCATCAATAGGCACGAGAGTGCGAGCCAGGCTTTCTTCCAACTTCAGCTTATGGGGATAGGACGAGGTGAGTAGAGACCAGAGGGAAATGTTGGCCTCGTGTTTGCTTCAACCGGGTGAGCACGGGATCCTCTTTTTCGTGGTCCTGGAGTTTCACTGCCTTAGCATAGGGCGGCGATCTTCTTTCGGTGTTTGATCTGTGGCCTTCTTATCTCGCCTTGGGATTTCCTTGGAAGATCTCGCCCGGATCGGGTCAACAGATTAACTTCCTCATCGCCGTCTCTTGACCGGATTTCTTCAATGCCGCTAAGGTCAATGGGGAGCCTTTTTGGCTATTGGCCACCGGTTGACGGAGTCTAGTGACGATGAGGGGCCGAGCCGCATCGGCTCCTTCCTGGGCGGCCCTTATAACTGCTTCCCAGGTCACAGGCTTTTGGGTTTGGGGTTGTGTTGTTGCCCCTTGGATGGCCCACAGAGCTAGGGCGTCCTCCGATTCACTCTCATGGCCGGCCTTGCTCATAGTTATCATGCACAAGAGTCGCTATTGTCGGGACTCGGCGGCTTTTCGATTTCATCCCCGGTATAGTGCAGCCATTCTGGTTCCTTTCTGTAATACTCAGAGTTGGAGATAATTATAGCGTTCTGTGTGGGAGGCGCATCCGGTATCATGCCAGTTTCTAGGACTTCTCTGAAAGCTGACATACATTCGGGGAAGGTGACCTCTTCTTGGGTAACCCTAACAAGGAGTGTTACTTTGTTCGGGGTGGATTTGATCTAACCATGGTTATTTTCTCATTTGGGCGGATGGGAGTTAATTTTCCTCTTTCGATCGGTATCTTCGACTATCAGCCTAGATCGGACACCTGAAAACCCTTTCCCCAAAGCATGGTAGGCAGTGTTGAATTCTAAGACATCCACGTGCTCAGATCCATGAAACTTCATGGCCTTCATGTCCTCGGTCTCATATTCGTCTTCCGAAGTTTCTTCGTCGTCGCTTGCTGATAACCAGCCATTGTGCCTGGCTCCCATGGGCTCATTTCCGGCATGATTGTTCCAGATTGTTTCCGGATCTGGGGCCTCGCTGACTCTTCACTCGTCATCATTATCATCATCGCTGTCATCGGAATCTTCTTCCCATACTACCGGGATTTCGGCGGAGAGGGAATGCCGATTAAACTCGTTAGGGGAATATGGGTGCGTGCAGCCGCAAAAATTGTCATATGCTCCCATTCCCGGAAGTGGTAATTGTGACTCAGCTTCTCCTCCCAGAAACTGCGGGGGAAGAGTGAGAGGGGGTGGCACGTATTTGACACCGGGTAGAATGTAGAAGGGTTCTTCCTCCTCCGATTCTTCGGTTTCACCGCCTTCGGGGTCGTATTTGACTTCTCCAATATCCGCTTTGCGAAGTGTACTAGCTCCGCATGTTCTTCGTCTTCTTTGCTAATAAGCCCCAAGACAGCGCTCGTCGGAAGCTTTCTTGTTCAATTCTTCTCGATTGTTCTAACCATCTTGTGTAAATGGTCCTCTCATGTTTTGACCGGAACAGCCCCCGGCTCTTCGGTATTGGCCTTCCCTTCATCCGAGAAATAGCGGGCCTCGTATTCTTGCAAGGAGTCTCGACATGAGACCAAGATGGGTTGATTCGTTCGATATCCTCAAGGCCGAGGGGAATCCGAATTCGTGGATCCTCGACGAGGTTGGCCACGGGTATTTGGGGACTTTTATCAGCATCTTCCCGGGCATGCGAAGATTCTCCGCATTCAATCATATTCACCTGATTATGGTTCCGTGGCAGCGTATTTTTGACTGTGTTAGGCCCTTCGGGGCCTTCCAACTTTCCTTGCTCTATTAGCCCCTGGATTGCCTTCTTCATAGTAAAGCAGGTTGTCGCCGATGTCCGTGAGCTTGATGAAAAGCACAATACTTTGTAGTATCCACGGGAGCATTCGGATTCCCGGGTTGGAAATTCTCCAAAGGCCGCAGCAAGCCTTCCTTCACCAGTCCCCTAAAGATGTCATTTAGAGGTATTCCAAAGTTTTCAAGATTCATGAACCGTGGTCCGGGCTCTACTGGTTTTCTCGGGAGCAAAAGGAGTTGTGTTATTACATTCCCGTCCCGCATAGTTAATCATTTCTTTGCCTTTGGCGAGGCAGGGCAGTGTTTGAAGGAGGAGCCCGATATCCGTAGGGCGTGTGCAGCCGGTTGCCGATTGTAGGCCTTTTCAAACTTAGCCGCAGAGTTAACCATGGCCCGTAAGTCTCGAGTATGGGAAGTGACCGAGGGAGGCTCTCGAATGTGGTTTCAAGCATGACCGGAAGATGTCCAGCTTGTTCCTCTTCGGAAGGAGGGATGGCCATTTCACCGAGTTTCAGTATTCCACCGCTTGTAAAAGTCCCCAACATTCTCATCAGACGCCGCACCGTTGTTTGTAGGTCAACCCTATTTGTTTCCCACTCCAAGTTGGCCTTATATTTCTCTCGTGAAGGCATTGGTAATCTGGTCCCATGTAGCCCTGGCTTCGTGTTTCAAACGGAAGAACCACTTTAAGGCACTGGACTTCAAGGATAGACTGAAATAGTCAGCTAACTGCTGATTGGTGCACCCTTTGGCCTTCATCGCCAAGGTATATGTGTCCAGATGGGTTTTCGGGCATGCAGTCCCATCAAAGAGATCCAGATTAGGCATCACGAATTTGTGGGGTAGGGGAACAATGGAGTCCGGGTCCGCAGGCCGGAAGGCAGGCTTCTTAGCAGTCAATTCAGCAATTTGCGCTTTCATTTCCTTGTGCTGTTCCATGAACCAAGCCAGATGAGGATCCTGTGGTGGAACTGTGGCATTCAAAGCTAGTGGCCGAGCTAGAGAGAGGAGCTACCACTGGAGGCAGATCGGTGGAGGGAACGGCCGATCCGAGGACGTAGGTGAAAACCCGTCCCGGGCCGAGTTACCCCGGGAGCATGAGTAGGAGCTTGGAAGAAGGGATAGAACCTTGCGGCCTGCTGTTGATTTTCAACTGGCAAAGTAGGTGGAGGCAGCCCCGATGTAGCCGGATAACTTGGATTTCCAGAGTGGGGCCCGTAAGTAGGCTTAGGTGCGGGCTGCTGTCCCTGACTGTTGAATTGCATGGCCGGCTGAGGCGAGGGTGTATAACCCGGGGGGTACTGCGGTCCTGGTGATTCGGATGACACCGGGATGGAGGCTTGGTAACCCATAGAAGTCTGAGTGAGGAATGGATTTGTGTGAGGAGCAGCTGAACTAGTACTGTTCTGAGGAGGGGCTCCTGACTGTGGTCCAGAACCAAGTTGTGGCGGCATTCCGAACTGTGGCTGTTGTGGCCCTTTGAACTGTTGCTGCGAAGGCCCGGATTGATCGGTTCCAAACTGTGGCGGGATCCCGATTAGCTGTGGCATTCCGAGATAGCCCCAACCATGAGAAGACATTCCGTACTGATTTTGCCCCCACTGATTTGTGCCGTCTGCCGCATGGATCCGGTGGTCTGTGGTTGGGGAGCCGCCGACCCGAAAATCGGGAGCATAGGTTCTGGTAGTGGCACCATAGGAGGTGGGTGGTGGCATCCCTGGTGTAGTCGTGGCGACCGAGAGTGGGGTTGGCATCCTCGTCTTCTTCCACGGTGAAGGTGCCATCCTGGATTGAGGCCGGCGGCCGGTACCATGGCTCTTAATAGCCTCCATAAGGCCGTTTAGCCGTGCTTCTGTCGTAACCTCATCTATTCTCGCTAACCGATTCCACCGTTGCTCGTCCGAGGGGTCCCGGGAGGCGGAGTGACGTTATCCCCATCATTACCGGCCGATGCGAGACATTCTCAAACCCGGAGTCGGAACAAACGGCGAAGCTGATGACGCGCTTGACTCTTCCCAACTAATCAAACGATGACCCGGTGCCCGAAACCAACCTTTGTGTGGAGCTGCCGGGGAAAGGACACGAAGGTTCAGATGTCTGGGAATGGAAGGAGGGTAGGTGTTTGGGCTTTAGGCTCATGCAACATGCGCTATTTGTTCACGTTTACTTAAAACATGCTTTATTAACCTAATCGGTTGGAAAAGATTGCTCTTCTTTTTCGCAAACTACTCGATCCCGGATCGGTGGGCCCCGTCACTACGTCTATAAGCCCCTCGTATTCCACCCGTATTTCGACCTCCCAGGCGGACAGCCCCGGCGAGGGTCCTATAGGGCAAGCGGGTTCCACCGACCGAAAGAAAAACGATCCTAAAAGTCTGGCGGGTAATCGAGTCTTAACGAGCATTCGATGTAAATTACGGACAAAGCTTACGTCAAAAGTCAAGATCATGTCCGGGGCTCGACGAAAAGTCGGCATGATTTGGACCGATAAGCGTCCACAATTGATCTTGACTTGTCGTCGGCTAAGCCGTAATTAGGCATGGAATAATCATTAATCCTTGATGACTCGAGTGTCAATGCTGGGAGTCGGTGTATAATTTGTGCCGGCCGTAGCCGAAGTCAAGGCGCCGGTCAATATCTTGGTCAAAGTCTGCGGCGGAAAACCGGCGTAACTTCGACCGATTAGGGTCCCCGAAAGATATTGAGTCGGTATGCCGACAAAGGCTTGAAAGGAAAGGTCTATACACGTACAGGGCATGACACGCACTGACTAAAAACCAACCGGGTCTCGGACAAAGTGTGTCACGGACAAGTGCATGGTCGACACGAGGCTCCATGGGATGTTTGGGTAGTCCTGTGCTCATCCGAGAGGCGTAATAAGACCAAACGGACCGCGACAAGGATTTCCTCGGGTTAGGAACGTAGTGTGCAGTGTACGGTCACGTGCGCGTAGTGTGCAAGCAGTCTATGTTCTTTTTCTGAGTAAAATAGAAAATTTTTTTTGTGTCTTAAAAATATGATGCATGATTTTTTTTTGAAAATTTTCTTTTTTTTTTTTAAATCCTTTTTTTTTGAATTTTTTTTTTGAAATTTAATGAACACATAAGCACGTAAGCACGAAAATTCCGACAGTTAGGGACATGATTCCGACAGTCAAAATTTTGACTTTTTCCGAGGCGGCCAAAACAACACGAAAAATGTGCAAAAATCAACACACACACAAATGATTTTCAAAGTCGGGACGGAAGCTTGACCCTCAAAAGCTTTTTCATTTTTTTTTTGGAAAACGGTGATATCGGTACGTGGGATTGTTAAACCACAATTTATCCCCGACTCGTGTTAGGAGGCGGTAACGGGAAGTTTAATGGTTTCCACCAATATACCAAATATCATTTTTTTTAGAAAAAGCTTAATTCCCCAGCGGAGTCGCCACTGTGATGATGTGTCGCCATTTCGCGGGAAAAAATTCGATTTTTTTGCGTTTCTTTGAAAAAACCAAATAAAACCCGGAAAAAGAACGGAGTCGCCACGCCATTTTTGTTTTAAGGGCCAAAACTTTGAAAAATGCCCGAGATCAGAAATTTGGGTTCGGAGGTCATGTTACACGCCGGGAAGGACGTTAGTGTGCACCCGGAATGCCTCGTAAAACGAGTCTTCCAAGCTGAAAATCATTTGTGTGTGTGTGTGTGTGTGTGTGTGTTTTGGCCAAAATAATTTGAAACTCAGAAAAGTAAAAATTGGGATATCTTTTTAAGACTTTAAACTGATCCCATGATTTTTTGGAAGATTTTTGGATTGAGATTTGGTACTCAAAAGACCTTTTGAAGTTGAGAGTCACTTCTGCCAGAATGAAAAAGGCAGTGGACCTTTGATTTTGAAATGGATTCAAGGGTCTTAAAACTTCATAATCTGGATAAACTCAGAGAATGAAAGTTGTTCCAGACACCTTAAATAAGATTTTTACGAAGGAATTTTCCATTTTGGAGAAGATTTGAGGGATCAAAACCTTCTGGAAATCTCAGATATGCAATCTGGATTTTCAGAAGCTGATGAACTAGCCTCTAAAAGAAAAATTGAAAAAGAGAGTTTTACTCACCCAAAAAATAAAGTAAAAATATGTCTAGAAAGCTCTGGATGTTCGCTATAAAAAGTGTTTTGTAGTCAACACCAAATTCCAAGTTTATCTGTGTCCAAAAATTAAGACAATGGACTGAGATCTTGGAAAATTGCTACTGGACAACAACTTCTCAAGAAAGAAAATATGATTTTAAAGTGGGTTTTGCATCCATGCTTGTCCCCATTTCCCTAGGTTTTGGTTAGTGATCACTTGACATTTTAGTGGTGAATCAACTATACCAAACCATCCTTGGGGTACATTAGGACTAAGCACTTCATTTGCTTAGGAAGGGGAATTTTATCCTTTGAAAATGAGATTTGATGCTTGAAAATGGTTTTTAGGGTTTTGAAAATGCATTTGCAAGAAAATAAGAACACATTGAAGAAAATGTTGATCCTTGTAGAAGATCATCCATGGAGGTGAACTTCCATGGTGATCTTCTTGGATCTAAGACAAGAAGAAGAATGAACTACATTTTGTAGTTTGAAAATGCATGCATGGATGAAAGATTTAGGGTAAGAAGAGGGAGGTTATACCTATCTTCTTTGTATTTTGGGGCTTTGGCTTGAATGTATGAGTGTTTGAGACTTTGAATGTAAGAGTGTTTGGGTTTGATTTGAGTGAGTGAAAGTTGGGAAGATTCAAGAGAAAAAGGTGACAATTCTTATAGAATTCTCACTGTTTTCTCGAGTATATTCGCCAAAATACTGTGAATTATGCTCTTGTTCCTTCTTATTTTTGTGACTGGAGGGCTCAATTTATAGCCCTCTGAAAATTGCAATCTCATCCGCGCGGATAGGACCTGCAGCGTGCACTGTTCATTAAATGCTGCTCCAGGCTTTGGACAAGAGGAATAATCTTTTTTAAAATTCAAATTAACCAGCCAGATTATGTTTCCAGCCATTTCTTTTTTTGGTTTTTCTTATTTCTTTTGCTTTTTTGATTCTTTTCCTTGGTTTATCTTTTTTGGCAATCCCCATTTTGCCCTCACTTTGTTAGAAAAGTTAGGAATGTTAGGAATTGTTAGAAATGTTATAACTTTCGTTAATTTTCTAACAAAAATTCTAACAAGCTCAAATTGGAGCACTTACACGGGCGCGCACGAAATCACCCCAAACTCCCCATGGCAGCCAGTGTCGACCAATGCACAGTCCGTGTCACACGTTTCAAAAAACCATGACTTTTGGTTGGTTTTTGGTTTAGTCTGTGTCATATAGCCCAGTTGCATATCCCCGTAAAGGTCAAGCCTTAGTCCATAACGGAAGTCAAGATCTTTCGAGCAAGCAGAGCTCTGCCGAAATTCCGACAAGGAAAAAATTGGTAGAATCTTGACTCCGGCATTGACTTTGACCTTGACCCGCACGGAATGCATAAGAGTCGAGACCAAGTCCATGCCAAAAATCCAAAGATCTTTCGCGCAAGCGGAGCTCTGCCAAAATTCCGACAAGGAAAAATTGGCAAGATCTTGACCCGGCATTGACTTTGACTTTGACTCACGCACAACGTATGCAATGAAGTTCAATATGACACTGTGTCATCCGGCTTTTACCGCCCGACCCATGCCTATTATCTTCTTGGACATTGCCGAAAAGTCAAAACGTCATTCGCGCAAGCGAAACTCTGCCGAAATTCCGTTAAGGCTGAAAGACGAGACTTTCCCGGTATTGCCTTGACTATAATCCGCATCGCTCGTGCGTTAAAAGTTCCTATGACCCGCTAGACCCGTTAGGAGCATTCTTCTCTCTCGGTCGGTGGGATCCGCGTGCCCTATAGGACCCTCGCCCAGGGCTATCCACCCTGGGAGGTCGAAATACAGGTGGAATACGAGGGGCTTATAGACGTAGTGACGGAGCCCACTGATCCAGGATCTAGAGTAGTTGCGAAAAAGAAGGGCAAACCCCCTTTTCCAATCAAATAGAAATTAATAAAAGACATTGTTTTAAGTAAACCTGAACAATTAACGGAATCATAATTGCATGGTCCTATCTCTGGAATCTTTAATCGCGGCCTCCTCGGTCCGATCTCCAATTTTCTATCTCGACCTTTCGCGGTCAAATCTTTAATCGCGGCCTCCTCGGTCCGATCTCCGATTTTCTATCTCGACCTTTCGTGGTCAAATCCCTAATCGTGACCTCCTCGGTCTGATTTCCGATTTCAAATCCCTAATCGCGACCTCCTCGGTCCGACTCCGATTTTCCTATCTCGACTTTTCATGGTCAAATCCCTAATCGCGACCTCCTCGGTCCGATCTCCGATTTTCCCATCTTGCCCTTTCGTGGTCAAATCTCTAATCGTGACCTCCTCGGTCCGATCCCCGATTTTCGATCTCGGCCTTTCAAGGTCCAATCTTTTTCGATCAGTTAGAATTAGGAGAATATGTGTTTTAAGCAAAACTTAAGCAAATAAGTGCATGTTACTTGAGCCTTCAGCCTAAACACTTACCTCCAAGCCTAAACACTTACTCCCGAGTCTAAACCTTGTCTACCCCCGAGTCTAAATCTTGTCTATCCCTTTCCCGCAGCGAGAAAGAAGTGGGCGAGAATATCGGGTCAACGGCTTTTCAGTGCGGAAACCTTAGGTTCAGACAGTTCGGCAGAGCAGCCAGTTTTGTCAGCTCAAAGAGTCAGAATGGCAGATTTGACAGAAAACAGTGAGGGTACAGGAAGTCCGATGGTTAGGAAGGAAGAGTTAGTCCTGACTTTGGAAAATGCCCATAAGGTTCATGAAGAGCAGCTGTCATTGCTCATCGGTGCTCTCCGCCGCCATGGAGTTCAAGTAACAATTGAGGCAAATGGTTCTCTGGTCATGGTCGAAGATGAGACTTCAGAAACAGTGATTTCAGTCCCTTCATCCTATAACTAATACCCTCTATCCTACAGCCAATACCCACCTCCATCCACATATGATCCCCTGCCAAGGACTACTCCTCTTCAGTCCTTTCCAACACCCCAGGCCATTAGGGCCCCATCGCCCTCAGCTCATCAGAACGGATTGGGCTTCACCCCACCTGTCCCTCAGTTTCAGCGGTACTCGCCAGTTTATGCTCCGGTTTCACATAATCAGTTTGAGCTATGTGGCTATGTTATGAAGCCCCTATACCCACCTGAATGCAATCATGAGTTGCCAAAATAAAATTCGGATGCCTCCAAATTTCCGTTGCTGTCCACCGGACTTAGTGAATTCGCTCGTCAGTTTCACCAGTCTGCGGCTGTGGTTCCCTCTACTGATAAAGGTCTTGTTGCTAGTTCCAGTAACCCGAGTGTTCCTGTTGACCTCCATGTGGTAATGTTGACAGAGCAAGTGAAACAAATGCAGGAGAAGCTTGATCTCATGATGAGTACCAGTACTCCCTCGACCCAAGATGTCAAACCAGGCAAAGAAATGATTCATCCGCGCAAAATTCAAGTGCCCGAAGTGAGAGAATCCGATAGGACAACCTGCCCCAGAGCACACTTGTCCAATGCCAGTTCCAAGCTTGAGAAAGGCCCGAAGACACAATCAGTCAGTACTACCCCTTTCACTCAAAACAACCAGTGCAGCGCTGAATCCTCCCAAACAGAGCCCAATACCCCTCAAAGTCCTCCCAGGTTCACTTCCTTCCATCAATATGCTCAGACAACACAGTTCATCCCCGTGACTTTTCTGACCCATTTCTTTGGACAACTTGTACTTGCTCCAGCTGCTCCATGGCCTCAAACCCTCCACTTCCACCAGTATCATGGGCATGTATTTGATCACTGCCTCGGTCTGCGGTACGGAATTCAGAAGTTAGCAGCAAATGGAAAGCTCAAGCGTCCTGACAGTCCAACAGCGAAGAGTAGCTAGACTAGGGGTTACCTATCCTCGAGCAAGATTAAGAAATAAAAATAGTCTCTCAGTCAACCTTCGTAGGTTCTAGTACTTTCCTCTTTCAATCAAGTCCTTCACGGACGTTGTAATTAATCTTAAATCTTCTATAAAAGAGTCTTTCTTCTTTTCTTGCTAGACTTAAGACATTATTTGCACACCTACATTACATTTAATGAAATGGTTTTATTTTATATGATCACTTGCATTGCTCAACCAATAATCTCTCGAAATAATTAACGTTCCGATTAATCTGTGTGAGAAAGTCAACTAATGCCTTCCCCATACACTTTCCTTACCCCACAAAAGGCCCCATCAAGCCATACACTCTCCTTACCTCACAAAATGCCTTCATCAAGCCATACACTTTCCCCATCATGCCCCCACCTCCATCTTGACCAAGTCAACGACGGCGACAACATCAAGGAACAACAAAAGGCCACTTAGCTTCGAAAAATTGACCACGTGTCGACAACAACCTAGGAGCTTGCCTCCGACTTTTAGGGCATCAAGAAAGTTCAAGCAAGGGCTCGCCTTGGCCCTCATGTGCTTTAAAAAAAAATAATAAAGTGCAAAAAGAGTAATACCCAGCTAGGCTAAAAACCTTGTAAAGGGTTGTCTAGGCAAAAAACAGGCTTGCACGTAAAAGAAAGAAAAAGAAAAAAATATAGTGCAAAAAGAGTAATACCTAGTTAGGCTAAAAACCTTGTAAAGGGTTGTCTAGGCAAAAAACAGGGTTGCACGTAAAAGAAAGAAAAAGAGAAAAATATAGTGCAAAAAGAGTAATACCCAGCTAGGCTAAAAACCCTGAAAGGGGCAGTCTAGGCAAAAAACAGGGTTGCGCATAAAAAAAATTGAGGCCAAGGACCCAGCACTGCCAATCAAAAGCTTGACGGAGGGGCAAAATCAAAGCTCGAAGAACGGATGTTGTCGATAACAATGGAGTGGTCAAAGCAAAGGCCGAAGCATATCGTAAGTCCTTAAGCTAGATCCAAATTCTTTCTCTCCCGATGAAAGATGAAAATCAGGAAGCAATTGAAGCAGCCGTCCAAGAATGACTTGGTCAAGGAATCATCCCGAGGCCCACGCCTCATCATCCAGTCTTCTCATCCAAACCTTTCCACTAAAGGAACCACAAATCCCATTTCCCAAAGCCAAACACAGTCTGGCCAAAGCCGAACTACGGCGACCTGAGCTCCTCACAATGAGGAAACGTAGGCAACCAGAAATGGTCCGGTCATAGGCATATTTAGATTCCAGAAAATTCGGTCTCATCAATGACCTCTCCTATAGAAACAGTCAAATTCTAGAAGATCTGGTCTCATTAATGATCTCTCCCATAGACACAGTTAGATCCCAGAAAACCCGGTCTCATCAATGACCTCCCTATACACAAACCTTTCTTTCACACCGGCCAACCTTGATCCGCGACACTGGTTGACTTTCTCCTCAGAATTAATCAAAATGTTTATTCATATCGAGATTAGTGGTTGAATAACCCGAACATTAATAAAGGGTTTTAAGCAATCTTGTGATCATTGTAAATAAAACAAGTTTTCAGATGTCTTGACAAGTCTTCTTTTTCTACATTTTAGGAAAAATAGTGCTAAACACTGATTTTCTGTCAGCAGGGGCTTCCGTACACTTTTACCAACCTTTCTACGCTTATACTCTCTCAAAAGAGTCAAACCCAAAGCGAGTTTTTTTGTGCCTACGTCGAATGAGGCCATCAAAAATAACACAAAATTGGGATCTATTCCTACCTTTCGAAAAGTATGCCCCTGCATGTATAAATTTCCAAAATTCCCTTCTTCCACATCTTCTTGCGGTTGACTGAGTGACTAAAGAAAATAATAGAGCAAGTATGAGAGGATAGGTTTTTCCCTCTCCTGCTACAATTTGCATTAGGGCTGCCTTGAAACTCTTCAAGTTTGGGGCTTTGCCAAGCCATTTCTTTAGACTGGGGCTTCTTTAGTCATTTTTGGGGTCCGCATCGGGTTCCTCACCATGTCACAAGATGGATTCAGTCTTGGTCAGATTAATCTCAGGATCACTTTCACAGTACCAATCAGATTGGGAATTTTGCTAGGTCATAAGATTGGGGTTTCACCAAATCACCTCTTCGAAATCTAGACTTCGCCTACTCAGTTCATCCAACCGGGGCTTTGCCAATGAAAGGATCTTTCCTTGCTTTAATAAAACCTGGGGCTTTGCAGAATTTTTCTTAGACCGGGGCTTCGATAAGTCACATCCATCCTCAGAAGAGAGGTTTGGTCACTTTGACATTTGCTTTAGTCTTTGGTTCTAAAAGCCTGTCAGCATCAGCTTCAAAGGCCAGAGTTTGAGAAAGGAACATTGATTAAGACCCAAGGTTTAAACCCAGTCTCAGCCCAAGAGGGAATTCTAGTCCACATTGACAACATCTCAGTAACAAAAGCAGTTCAGTCCGCACTCAAGGAATACAACCCCACCTGCTCAAAACCCGTCTCAAACAATTCCCAAACACATACATCCAAACACATTCTTTCATAAAACTCCTCTCACATTGCCTTTCCGCAAAAGAGTCAGCCCGTGGCTCATGTGACATGCACAAAAAAATAACCTTAAATGATTATCAAATCAAAATAGGAAATACTTTTGCCCAAAATTTTCCCGTTATCGCCAAATGGGATAACGTCTCCCCCGGGAAATTCTTCCGTTATCGCCAAATGGGATAACGCTTCTTGTTAAAAAAAATCTCCGTTATTCCCGAGCGAAGGAATAACATTTCGTTATCTCTGGCGATCTCCGTTATTCCCTACTGAAGGAATAACATTTTGCCATCTTTTTCGATCTCCGTTATTCCCGAAGGAAGGAATAACATTTCGACCTCTCTCGCAATCTCCGTTATTCTCGAATGAAGGAATAACATTTCGCCATCTTTTTCGATCTCCGTTATTCCCAAAGGAATGAATAACATTTCATCCTCTCTCGCGATCTCCGTTATTCCCAAATGAAGGAATAACATTTCGCCATCTTTTTCGATCTCCGTTATTCCCGAATGAAGGAATAACATTTCGCTATCCCTCGCGATCTCCGTTATTCCCGAATGAAGGAATAACATTTCGCTATCTCTTCTAGATCTCCGTTATTCCCAAATGAAGGAATAACATTTCGCTATCTCTTCTCGATCTCCGTTATTCCCGAATGAAGGAATAACATTTTGCTATCTCTCGCGATCTCCGTTATTCCCGAATGAAGGAATAACATTTCACTATCTCTTCTCGATCTCCGTTATTCCCGAATGAAGGAATAACATTTCGACCCTTTTCGATCTCCGTTATTCCCAAATGAAGGAATAACATTTTGACCTCTCTCGCGATCTCCGTTATTCCTGAATGAAGGAACAACATTTCGCGATCTCCGTTATTTCCCAATGGAATAACGTTTTTCCCAAATCATTATCCGTAGCCCGGAAGACTTTAAATTACCCGGTCTGTAAGACCCTATAAATTTCCCAAATCGTATAAATTTCTCCCAAAAATCTCCTATATCTCTGTTAGAATTAAATCAAATAAGGAAACAACCCCCGAGTTGTCAAGATTCAACTTCAGCTACCTCTATCTCTGATTCGAAAGAGATAGTGAAGTACGCTTTATTTTTTTTTCAACCTAAGCTACCTTTATCTCTGATTCGAAAGAGATAGTGAAGTACGCTTTAGTTTTTCCAACCTAAGCTACCTTTATCTCTGATTCGAAAGAGATAGTGAAGTACGCCTTAGTTTTTTCCAGCCTAAGCTACCTCTATCTCTGATTCGAAGGAGATAGTGAAGTACGCTTTAGTTTTTTCAAACTTTAGCTACCTCTATCACATTGAGAAGTGCGCTCAAGATTCTCCAAACTTTAGCTACCTCTATCACAGATTGAGAAGTACGCTCAAGTTCCCCAAACTTAAGCTACCTCTATCACAGATTGAGAAGTACGCTCAAGATTCTCCAAACTTTAGCTACCTCTATCACAGATTGAGAAGTACGCTCAAGTTTTCCAAACTTTAGCTACCTCTATCACAGATTGAGAAGTACGCTCAAGTTCCCCAAACTTTAGCTACCTCTATCACAGATTGAGAAGTACGCTCAAGCTCAAGTTCTCCAAACTTTAGCTACCTCTATCACAGATTGAGAAGTACGCTCAAGTTCCCCAAACTTTAGCTACCTCTATCACAGATTGAGAAGTACGCTCAAGCTCAAGTTCTCCAAACTTTAGCTACCTCTATCACAGATTGAGAAGTACGCTCAAGTTCCCCAAACTTTAGCTACCTCTATCACAGATAGTGAAGTACGCTCAAGTTATCCAAACTTAAGCTACCTCTATCACAGATTGAGAAGTACGCTCAAGTTCTCCAAACTTAAGCTACCTCTATCACAGATTGAGAAGTACGCTCAAGATTCTCCAAACTTTAGCTACCTCTATCACAGATTGAGAAGTACGCTCAAGTTTTCCAAACTTTAGCTACCTCTATCTCACAGATTGAGAAGTACGCTCAAGTTCTCCAAACTTAAGCTACCTCTATCACAGATTGAGAAGTACGCTCAAATTTTCCTAACTCCAGCTACCTCTATCCACTCGATAGTGACGTAAGCTTTAGTCTCCTCAGGTGACAACCTCCATTAATTGTCAATCAGGTGACAACCTCCATTAATTGTCAATTAGGTGACAACCTCCATTAATTGTCAAAACCTCAAGGATCCTAGACATCGTTCATAGCTATCTAGTGATGCTTGAACTATGACCAAGGCTTGATTCCTCTGGGATACGTAGGTAGCCTTTCATAAAGGTCCAGCCATCCGACCACATTGGTGACCCTTTTCATGCCTCACTCCTCAGTGCTTCATGAGCCTTTCATAAAGGTCCAGCCATCCGACCACATTGGTCACCCTTTTCATGCCTAACTCCTTAGTGGTGCATGAGCCTTTCATAAAAGGTCCAGCCATCCGACTACATTGGTCACCCTTTTCATGCCTTACTCCTTAGTAGTGCATGAGCCTTTCGTAAAGGTCCAGCTATCCGACCACATTGGTCACCCTGTTCCTTCGTCACTCCTCAGTGGTGAAGTAGCCCCTCATAGAGGTCTAGATATCCGACCACATCGGTCACTTCTAGTATATCCCCAGTAGGATCAGTCGCTTGACCTCCGAGGTTACTTTCTCTTCTATTTCCCCAGCAAGAGACCAGTTTCTCTTCGCCATTCCTCAGCGGATCTTTTTCGAACTACGATTATGGCTTGATTCCTCTGGGATACATAGGTAGCCTTCCAAAGGTTCAGCCACTCGACCACTTTGGTCACCCAATCCGTCTCGGCATTCGCCAGATCGGATCCTTTTCTATCGACAACCCCACTCGCCCTACAAGTGACGTTGCCGAGGGGCTTCTGTAAGTACCCAAATCTGGCTCATGCCTTCCGGTTAAGTTTCCCGGCAATTCCTCGGACTTTCCTAAAGTTCAGGAGCGATTCGGGAACTATTCCGAACCTTCCGAGGGGTGAAGGAATTACTTGCAATTAAAAAACCACGTTTTCCTTTAATATAAAACCCTTCTAGAAAGGCCACCTTGCATGATTCTAGAAAGGTGCTGAGTCATAGTGGATAATGCCGCACGACTGCATTAGGATAGAACTCTAGTCCGCACTGCTTCATTAGCTATTTCCAGAGTGCCTATAAATAGAGGCCTCCTCTACCCATTTTCATATACATTTTTCAGCATTAAAACTCTACCAAAACATCACCACAAAAAATACAGAGAGTTGAGAGTGCCAAAACCACCTCCCTCCTCCTTAAAACCTCCAAGAGTTGGTCCCTTCACTAGGCAAAACTTCAAAGAGAAAGAGGTCACCACCATTGGTAACCTCTCATCCCCTTTATCTTGCATTATACTTGTATATATGTGATATATTTGCTCCTTGCTTTACATATTACTATATATTTGGGACTTGGTATATTGTCATTAAAGGTCATATCTTTAAGCATGTAAATCATATCCCCCTCCTTTTGCATCCTTTGCATTAAAGTAGCATCCTTTGCTCCTAAAAATGATATCTTTATGCATCCTTTGCTCATAAAAATGTTATCTTTGCATAAAAGTTGCATCCTTTGCACTTAAAAATGATTCCTTTACATTAAAATTGCATCCTTTGCACCTAAAACCTTTTTTTCATACATAAAGATGCATCCTTTGCATTAAAAATCATTTCTTTACATCAAAAAGCATCCTTTGCAAACAAAATAGCATCCTATGCAACCAAATAGCATCCTTTGCATCCAAAATGTCATCTTTTTCATTAAAAATATCATTTTTATCCTAAACATGCATTTCCCATGTCCCCATTGGTATTTGGAGCATCTCTTGGAGCAGACCGATGTAAAGATCCTATCTTTACATCGTTTCTTCCATTAAAGGGGACACAATCTCTTTAGAAAGGGATAAACCTTGAACCCTATATCTCCGATCATCACTTGAGAAGAGCATAATAGTCCCTACATAAGCTCAATCGTCTAAAGATGTAGGATTGATGGGCTAAGGATACTCCTTTCTAAAGAACCTCATTTTGGACTATAAAAGAGAGTCCTTCTCTCGATAACGCAAGAGCCAAGGTTAAATAGCGATGATCACAAGTCCAAGATGAGGACGAGACCAAAGTCCCGAACATATAAAAATCCAAGGAATCCCGAGCGATAACCAACTAAATGGTTTATACGTCCGGAAGACAACTTGGAACATCCCCCCCTCTCTTTTCAACACATGCACACAAGAAAGCACACAAGCAAGCACGAAAAATGGAATCTTGGGAGACTTGCTTCGGCAAGGCACCTTGGGTGAACGACGATCCGTTCTTCCCAAGGGGTAACTTAACCTCCGAACCCTAATTCCTTTTTTTCAAAGTTTTGAGGAAATCAAAATGGCGTGGCGACTCCGTTTTTAAAATTAAACCGGATGTTTTCAAACTCAAGTGAATCCAAAAATAAACACAAAAAAAGATTTTGGGCACCACATTCACAATCACTCTCGTCCGTTCATTTTTAGTGATGTACGCCTGTCTGGATTTTTAAGTCCGTGGCATATTTTGAAAGAGCCAAGGCAAGCTACTTTCATGCGATCATGCAGAATGTGGCCGTGAGGCTAGTCCGTTCATCAGCAGGCGTAACCGGTGTTGGCTTCCATATCCATTTATTGATGGTTCATGCGTTCGGACTATATGAGTCTTGTGGCGATCATGTACGGGTTCAATTTTGTCCGTTGTAAATACGGGCATGCGGTCAACAGCCAATGAGGCTTCCGCGCATCAGCAGGTTTTGAGCCGTGCTAGCTTCTATATCCATTATTTTGATGGTTCACACGTTTGGACTCTATGAATCTTGTGGCGATTGAGTACGGGCTCAATTTTGGCCTTTGTACATATAGGTGTGCGGTCAATAACCAATGAGGCCTCCACGCATCAATAGGTTTTGGGCCGTGCTGGCTTCTATATCCATTATTTTGATGGTTCACGCGATTGGACTCTATGAGTCTTGTTCCGATCGAGTACGGGCTCAATTTTGGCATTTGTACATATAGGCGTGCGGTCAACATCCAATGAGGCCTCCGCGCATCAGCATGTTTAAGACCGCGTGCTAGCATCCACTTTTTTTTTGTGAGCATTTACTTCTGCAGCTTCACTAGTGAGGATATCACTATTGTGCTTTTCTAGCTTACAATAGTATGCAAAAAAGGTCTCGCTTTTGATACATTTGTTACCTCTATCGTCCTTTTACAATACAGAGATTTAAAAATAGTACTTTCTAAGGTGATCGATATTCCAAGCATATTTGAGGCTTTTTCCTTCTTCTGTCCATAGAATGTAGGTTCCCTCATTGATGATTTGGGTAACTTGATACGGACCTTCCCATTTTGGGGAGATTTTATGGAAGCCGGGTTGGGTCCTTTGTACCTCAACATTTCTTAACACCCAATCTCCTACTGAGAAGCTTCTTTTGCTAACTCTTTTGTCATGATGCTTTTTGGCCTTTTGCTTGTAGTTAACCATTTTTTCTCTTGCCTGCATTCTCTTCTCCTTGAGATCATCTAGATTGCCCCTTCTGGCGGCCTCATTTTGTGTCTCATCGAAGTAAGTGACTCTGTAGGAAGGGAGGGATACTTCTACCAAGGCTACCACTTCTAATCCATAAGTGAGCAAGAAAGGGGTTTCTCCTGTTGAGTTTCTGATAGTGGTGCGGACTACCCATAGCGCGGTCTGGAGCTCGTCAAACCAGCATCCTCCTCGTCCTTATAATTTTTACTTTAGGGCAGTAAGGACTAACTTGTTCGCGGCCTCAGCCTGACCCTTTCCTTGAGGATAGGCTACTGCGGACTGGCGGTGTTGGACTTTCATTCTTTCACATTCAGTTGTGAATTTCACTGCAAACTGAGTGCCATTGTCCGAAACTATCACTCTTGGTATTCCAAATCGGCACCAGATGTGATTGTGGATGAAATTGATGACATTTTCCTCGGAGATAGTGGCCAAGGCTTTGGATTCCGTCCATTTTTTGAAATAATCTAAGGCCACTACTACGTATTTGATGCTTCCCCTAGCGGTTGGGAACGGTCCTATTAGATCAATCCCCCAAGTATAAATTGGCCAGGATGGTATAACCAAAGTTTTCTCTGTTGATGGGAGTCTAGGGATGTCCGCAAACCGCTGGCATTTGTCACATTTTCTTACGTAGTCCTCCGCTTCCTTTCTCATGGTCGGCCAATAGAACCCTTGAAATTTAATCTTGTCCGAGAGGGTGCGAGCACCCAAATGGCCGCCACAAACTCCTTCATGGACTTCATATAGTAAATTGGTGACCATGTGCATTTTTATACATCTGAGCAAAGTCTTGGTGAATGATTGCCGATATAGCACTCCGTCTATGATCGTGTATTTTGAGGCCACATTTTTTATGAGTCTAGCCTTTGCTTGATCGTTGGGGAGGGCTTCATTTTCGATGTAATCTCAGATTTCATCTACCCAATCCCTTTCTTGGTCCTCAATGTTGTTAATCTGAATTTGATCAATAACAGGCGTTCCTACGAATTCGATTTGGCAGTCCGCGCTTAGATCCTCTATCTCTTGCTTGGTAATTCTGGAAAGGAGGCCTGCTTCTATATTGCCTTCCCTCATAATTTGGTTTAGCTTAGAGTATTCGAAGTTTTTGAGAAGGGTTATTGCTAGACCGCAGTACTTGGCTAGGACTGGGTTATTTGTGTCATACTCCTTTATTTGATTTACTATGAGTTGGGAGTCACTATTTATTTCAATGTTTGGGACCCCCATATCTATAGCCAGCTCCATTCCCGCTATGATTGCTTCATACTCGGCCTGATTGTTTGATGCTTCAAACTTGAATCTCAAAGCTCTTACGAATTTCTCTTCGCATGGAGTGATCAGTAGTATGCCCGTGCTGCTTAACAGCTTGCTCGCAAAACCATCCACGAATAGAGTCCATACTTCTTGGGGTAGCTCTTTGGTCAGATCTGTATTTGACTCTAAATTTTCTTGGGTTTCTGCCCTCTTTGTTTTCCCCAGCTCACTGTCCGCAAGTTTAAATGATGTTTCTACCACAAAATCAACTAAGACTTGCGCTTTGATGGTCCTTCTGGGGGAGTAGGTGATCTGTTACTCAGTGAGCTCTATAGACCATGCTAGCATCCTCCATGAGGATTCTGGTTTGTATAAAACCTTTCTAAGTGGTGCTTATGTGAATACAGTTATAGGGTGTGCAAAAAAGTAAGCTAGTAATTTTTGAGCAGCTACAAGCAAGGCATAAGATAACTTCTCTATATTAAGATAGCGACCTTCTATGGCGGACAACGCCTTTGATACATAGAACACTGGTTTTTGGGAGTTATTTACCTCCCTTACAAGAACAGCAGCTACTGCCAGGTCAGTGGCTGCTAAAAATAGAAAAAGCTCTTTCCCGGGCACTGGGGCTGCTGAGGAGAGGGGGCTGCCCGAGGTATTTCTTGACTTCTTCAAAAGCTAGATTGCAGTCCTCGTTCCATGTGAACTCATTAGCTTTCTTCCCCCCTTTAAGATTTTTGAAGAAGGGGAGGCATCTCTCTGCTGACCGCGATATGATGCGGCCAAGTGCGGTTTCACGCATGCAGGAGGTTTCATGTCTAAGAGTGCTTGGATTTTTTCAGGGTTTGCCTCTATTCCGCATTGATTGGCCATGAATCCCAGAAACTTGCCTGCTTTTACCCCAAAGGCACATTAGAGGGGGTTAACCTTCATGTTATTGCGGCGCAAGTTGGATAACGTCGAGCACGTGGGAATTCTCCTTCATCTTTATGACCATATCATCTATGTAGGCCTCAAGATTTTTGCCCAACTGGTCTTTGAAGATGATATTAACCATCCTTTGGTAAGTGGCTCCAGCATTTTTTAGCCCAAAGGGCATCATCGTATGACAATATGTTTTGCCCGCGGCGATGAAAGCTACGGAGGCAAAATCTTCAGGAGCCATTTTAATCTGGTGGTCACTAGAATATGCATCGATGAAGCTTAAAACTCTATGCCCCGCTATAGAGTCTACCATGCGATCAATTCGAGGAAGAGGGAAACAATCCTTGGGACAAGCTTTATTGAGGTCAGTGAAGTCAACACACATCCTTCATTTTCCATTGGCTTTTTTCACCGTAACAACATTGGCTAGCCATTTTGGATATGATATTTCTTCAATTATCCCTGCTTTAAGTAGCTTTTCTACCTCTTCCTTGATCGCAGACTCCTTTTCAGGAGAAAAGTATCTTGATTTTTGGTGGATGCATTTGAAGGTGGAGTTATCATTGAGTTTATGGATGATCACGTCCTCGCTTATGCCTTGCATATCCTCCACTCTCCATGCGAACACATCATAATTACTTCTGAGGAATTCGATCAAGATCTTTCTTTCATCTGGGTGAATTTCCAATCTAACCTTAACTGTTTGCTCAGGATAGTGGATATTAATTACCACCTCCTCATGCTCATCCTTAGGGCGGAGATCACTAATTTCACGGCTATGAATGGAGTCAATAACGATCGGCGATGGGGAGGAGCTTGCTCCTGGGAGAGCGGACATAGAATATGTGATCTCTCGGTCTATGTCTCCCATGATCCCTCTATCAACATATCCTCCATCAATAGGAGCCATCCTTTTTGCCTTCCTGCTCTTTTTGAGCTCTACCTTAGTGGAATGGAAGGAGAACATACCTACGAACTCGGCCAGTGGGCATTTGTCTTTGCCTTTGCTCCGCTTTACTTCTTCATCTAATTGCGAGCAGGAGGCTTCACTTTTCTTCTTCCTTTACTCCTCCAATTTCCGGAGGAACCTCTCGGGCAGGTTCTTGATGACCATGTGCGTTTTTATACATCTGAGCAGTTTTTTATAGGGGTTTATCCCCTAGGGTTACTTCAAAGTCTATTGTCCCATTCACGCGGACAGTGTGATTAGTGAATCCCTCGATCAGGCCGGCATAAAGAGTGAGATGAGCTTCAGACATTTTCATTTCTACCAAGGTGTTATAGTAGAGAATGTCTCTAGCCGCACCGGTGTCAATGAGGACTCTACTAATATTTGCCCGCGAGATCCTCATTCTGACGGTGAGAGGCTGGGTGGAATGGAAGAGAGTGGAGGCTAGTTCACTCCGCTTGAACCCTATTTCTTGCTCTTCTTCTGGAGCAAAGGGGGGAATCAAGAAGACTTTTTCTAAAGTCTTGATCTGATAGGAGAGCTGTTTATTGGAGGGAGTCTCTATTCCAATGAAATTGATATCATAGGTCCCTTGCTCATCCTCATCATTGTTATTTCTCTCTCTTATTTCTGGGTTGCGCTGAGGTCGCGTTCTATGGGTGTTAGCATTGTTGTTGCTATTATCACCTTGCACCCATTTGGCTAGCTCGCCATTATTGATTTTTTGCTGAATAATTCTTTTCAGCTGGAAGCAGTCCTCAGTATTCTGACCGTGATCGTTGTGGGAGTCACAAAACTTGGCTCTGCTCCTCTCACTTGACTTTCGGCCCATTGGTGGAGGAGGAGGTACTTCCATTGCTTTTAAAACTGCTGCCCGCATCGTGGTCAGGGGGTAAAAACTGTTTTGTCCGCCAACCTTCTGAGTTTATCAGTGTTGCGACTTCTATTCTTTCCCTAACCTTGACCGATGGGACCTTGACCGCCATCTCGCACGTGCTCGATTTTGTCTTTTGCCGGTCTGTGGACAGCTATTTCATTTGGCTCTACTGTCGAGGCAATAGCAGAGGCCCTCTCGTACATCTCCTCTACATTTTTAGGCCTGTCAGAGGCAAAATTCATTTTCAAAAAGCTGGAGGATAGACCGCCCTCAAAGTAGAGCTGAATATCACTCTCGGACAAGTCTACAATCTGCTCGGACATCTTCCTGAACCGAGTGATGTAGGATTTGGTGGTTTCTGCGGTGGCCAGCCTGAATTTTATAAGATCAGTATTTGGCCTCGCGAGCTCGCCTGCTCCGGAAAAAGAGTTCAAAAAGCTATGCCTGAACTGATTATAGCTTTTGATGGAATTTGTCTTAAGGGCCAGCATCCAAGACAAGGCCTTGTCCGTGAAAGAAGCAACTAAGGCTTTGCACATCACGACCTCATCTGAGGAGAACAGGGCCACCTATCCTTCAAACCTCCCCATATGGCACTTTGCATTGGTGGAGCCATTATAGGTCTCTATTTGAGGAGGTTTTCCCCTTTGGATTGGCGCGCAAGCAATCTTGCTCGCAAAAGCGCCCATCGTGCGGCCATACTTCGTGGAGCTTTGCTGGTGGTTTTCCAACATTTGGTGCATGAACTTGATAAACTCAGGGTCGTGCTATCCATTTTGGGCTTTTTGGAGGGAGAAATCACGACCTTCGCCTTGGCTTTGGCCATCAGTTGTGCTTTGGATTTCTCGAGCAGTGTAGACACCCCATTCTGAACCATCGTGGCAGAGTTACACCACTCTAAGTCCCGCGTTTAGTTTTGGAGTAGAAATCCACCATTTCGTCATGTTTCGTTAAGTTTTGACTAACGGGCGTTAGTTTGGACTGAACTGCATGCGAGATAACAAGAGGAGGACTAATCTGTCCTTTGTGAGCCTTGTCCCGCACGGGACATGGCTTGTCTCGCGCGAGACTAACCTTCTGTAGGATGTGCAGAATCACTTTCCTTATCGATTTCAACCTCTTTTCTTGATAAATATTCTCCAATCTGGGCCTCTACTGATCTTAGAGTTCTGGAACCTTCTTTGGTAGGAATCCTAATCCACTCGAGTCTCCTAATCACTACAAGAAAGGAGTCTATATACATCGCTTACTTACGGCGGTGGACACGCGTCCGCCGTATATATTATATATATACGGCGGTTATTTATTCTGCCGTATATAATAAATATATAAGGCGGCCTAGTCCGCCGTAAATAAGTAATGTACGTACATTTGGCATGTACGTATATGAGATCGAAGTTATATACGGCGGTATATCAGTAGCCGCCGTATATAGGTACTTATTATCGGCGGTTGATACGCGTCCGCCGTAAATAATATCATTATTTACGGCGGTGTACAATATCCGCCGTAAATGTTATTAAATACCGGGAAACCCAATTTTCCCTATTCAGTTTCGCGGTAACCATCTCTATCTCCAGTCTCTCTTTCTCTCCTCCATAGCTTCTCTCCTCCATAGCTAGGGCACGAAAATCCGACGCCGGTGACCAAATCAGCAGGTAGGTATAGCGTATTTACTTATAATTTTTGGTTTTTGTTGATTTCTTCGATCTCTGTATCTCACACTCTCTTTCTCTCCTCCATAGCTTCTCTCCTCCATAGCTAGGGCACAAAAATCCGACGCCGGTGACCAAATCAGCAGGTAGATATAGCGTATTTACTTTTAATTTTTGGTTTTTTGTTGATTTCTTCGATCTCCTCCATAGCTGGGTTTTTTTGTTCTTGGTGAAGCTCTATTTGCCTGTTTTTGTGTTTCCTTTGTTTTACACCTTCCTTGTGCAATAGATGAAGAGGTTGATGAATGGGTAATATATGTATTGCTGAATTATGTGTTGTCTTATGACAAATGTTGTTGGATGGCAAAGGTTGTTGGGGGTGTAGTGTAGTAACTGTTGCTGAATTATGTGTTGTCTTACGAAATTGTTTTGATCTATTGAGATTGTTAAATTAGTGAGCTATTTGAAACCTTTTAGTTTATGGGTTCCTTAAAATGTGGGTTATTTTGCCTCTTTGTTTGTTTTTCAGTTGAAGGACTAATGGATTTTAGAACCCATGAACTTGGTTTGTACTTGATCACCATGATCCCCCTTTGATTTTCAAGAATGTAGAAATTAAGGTCTTTTGAGGTTCTTGAGTAAATATTCTCAAGTGGGTCTGAATCTTTTATTTCCCAAACTTTGTTGAATTGGGGAACTGGTCGCGTAAGCTTGTTCATAGCTACGCGCATGGGCAAAACACCTGCAGATCAAGAAACCTCTCAAATGATTGTAAGTTAAAGTTTCAACCTTTTCTGTTTCAGTTTTGTTATTCTATAGAATACTTTTTTCATTTCTAACTTCATTTTCATAATATTAATTAAAGTTAAAACATTTATCTTGAACATGTTGTTTTTGTTACAACAAACGCTTAATGATGCAATTGATGAGCTGCCAGAGGAGCAACAAAACTCTCCCAGGGCGCGCGAAAATATTTTTACAGGTATGATGGGCACTGATGACCACGGGAGAGTGCGATGTATGGGAGGCGGTGTTAACAAAACTAAGGTGTTTGGTAAATCCCCAACTTCTCAGACAGCTGTATTGGAGGCGGTGGCATCCGTCAGAGCAGATTTTGAAAGGCAACTTCAGGAGGAACGCCGACAAAATGAGGAGCAACGCCAACAGTTACAACAACAAATTGATGATTTGAAACGTTTTTTTATGGAACGTGGAAAAGACGGTAATGAATAGGTGGTGATATGTTTCTCAAACTTGTGGATTTTAGACATTGATTGAATTTTGGATACATTCAACAACTAACTTTTTTGTATAATGGTTATTATGTTTGGATACATTCAACATTAATTGTGTTAATGGTTATTATGTAGATTGTAAACATTGATTGCATTTGTGTATTTTTGGTTATATACAGGTTGCATTTGTGTGTGTACAGGTTGAATTTGGTTTTTACGAATGTATTTTTGGGGAAAGTGAATTATACAGGGCTGGAGGGAAAAAAATAGTCTTATTTACGGTGGAACCCTTAATCCGCCGTAAATAAAGGCATAGACGACTCGTGCCCAAAGGGGGGACGAGGGAACCAGGAGGGGGTGCAAATGGGACGACTCGTGCTCTGGTGGACGAGTCGTCTCTAACAAGTCATTTACGGCGGTGACCACATCCGCCGTAAAAAAGGGAATGGACGACTCGTCCACTAAGGGGGGACGAAGGAACCTGGTGGGGGTGCTATTGGGACGACTCATGACACAGCGAACGACTCGTCTCTTATTTACGGCGGTTACACCGACCGCCGTATAAAGATTACTCAAATACATCATCAATATACGTATGTATTTCATTTATATACGGCGGTGGTAAATCCGCCGTATATAGTATTTACGGCGGGATATCCGCCGTATATAGTATTTACGGCGATGTTTTATACGGCTGACTATTTACGGCGGCAAGTCCGCCGTAAATAGTATATACGGCGGGGCGCGTTTTATATACGACGGATTTTAACCGCCGTATATAAGCCTATTTCTTGTAGTGAATCTTGGTGACCAAGTAAATCAACCCCTATAAATACTTGATGACTTTCAGTATTTCAGAGGACGGTCAGACAGACAATTTTACTGGTTTATCTCCTTGAAAGATTCCTGTAAAAACTCCCATAAACAAACACCTAAAGTTTGTTTATCAACCTTGTTGATCAACGAACATCGAGATCCAAGCCTAGGATTGAGGCGAAACTCTGTCCGAATCACCTCTCGACCTAAAAGGTAATCTTCCTTTTCTTTTTACTTATTCTAATTGATTATTAGAGTGGTATAATACATCGAATCTGAGATCGGCCTAGAGCCTCTCCAAATCATGGAGACGGTCTCGAAGCAATCAATCCAACAATTCGTTTAATCTAATTAAATGGATGTTTTATTTATTTCTTTTGAAAAGTGTTATTTATTTGAAAACCCCCCTTTAGCAAGATCGATCTTCGGATTGGGAGGATGCGGTGCTCCTTGACCTTCCAAATCCATCACTTAATCCCTGAACCCAAATCTTATAAAAAATGGGTTTTCTATATTTCCATAATAATATAGGTGGCGACTCAAAATAAAATAAGAAGGAGGAAGACAATTCCACAATCGCTACAGTTTGGCGACTTCGCTAGGGAGTATTTTTAAATTTAAAGTGGCTTAGACTTGCGTCAATGAGGGGGATTTTCAAAATAAAAATAAAAATCGTTTTCTTATTCAGTTTCAGGCTAGTCCCACACGAGACAACCCTTTGTCTCACGCGAGATAAAGCCTCTGGAATTTTTTGTTTTCTGGTTTTCCCTGTTTGTTTCGAGATCCGAGATAAGATTCGAACATGCAAAAGGGATCCCAGATTGCATTATTTGCAGAGTTTCTTTCATCTCAAGGCCTCCCTTGAGATTTAGGACTCGAAATTGTGTTTTATTTAAGAATTAATTCTTATTTAAAACTGCGTGAGATTGGGTTTTGATTAAAGTCCGGTCCATGGAGGATTCGGGAGTTGTAATTGAATTTATTATTTCTCTCTCTCTCTCTCTCTCTCTCTCTCTCTCTCTCTCTCTCTCCTTATGTGGAACTACGACGGCCTGAGTCTTCCTAATTTGGGAGAAATGTAGGCAACCACTTGGTGCGGCCATTATCTGGTTTTCTTTTATTTAAAAAGAAACTCTCTATTTTTCTCTATCACCGAGATTGACTCTTATACACGCGCACTCATATTATAAATGTCATTGCACTACATACCCTTAGTAAAACCGGGACCACACTAAGGACGGATGACGGTAATCACCTAATCGCCGGTCTCTCCAAATTTGGATCATCCCACTTCGCGTCTTCAATCTATCTAGATTGTCATATCGCCAGGAGCCTAGCCTTCCAGCCCTGCATAGCCTCATGCATCATGTAGAATATTTTTTAAGATCATTCCGTGACCGGTCGATTTTGACTTGGTGATCTTTCTATGTCTTTGACAAAAATAAATCTAATGTAAAATTGACCATAAAGAAGGATTCGGAAAAGTCCATTCGGAATGACCCTTTCGAAATTGTCCTCTCAAAAAACATTGTCCCTTTAAAAATAAAAATCCTTCCAGTCAATTTTACATGGATTTATTTTACAAAGAACGGTCTGATTACTTAGTCGTTAGGTTTTGATAAAGACCTTAGAAACCCCTCAAAACGGATTATCCGTTTCGACCAAAATTTAGGGTTAATAAAAATCGACTTCCAGAGTGATTGTCTCGCGCGAGACTACTTGTTCTGCGGGGACAAAGCTTCTGTTTGCCGTGCTGAGCCTAAACCCTTTAAGCCTTCTTCTGACCCGTTGGGGGTAGATTTGATCTTGACACAATCTCTGCACTTCTCTGTCAGTTTTTCGAAGCTGTATCAGCCTCAAGATTCTCCCAACACAATGTCCATGGAAGAGTACCACCCCTACTTCGTCACCAAAAGGGATCTCGAACAGCCAACTCTATAAGACATGACCAAGTCACTCGTTGTTGAGATGGAACATGTGGAAGGATGGAGAGAAGCCTTCAAAGTACCTGCTACTCGGATTGCTAAAGACTTTAGAAAGATGGAAGCTGTTGACCTCAACAGTGAACAACCCTCCATTCAAAAGGAGCTAAGTGACATCAAGGCTCAACTTTCCAAAGCCCTGCAACAAATTGACAATAATGATGCATGGCATAACATGGAAGAATCCATCCAAGCCAACAAAACAAAAATGCTGATCGAGGAACTCGAAGAAGTCAAAGGTGAACTCAAGGCTATGACTCAGAAATGCAACGCACTTGAAGCTCACATAGAGGATGATGTTGATGAAAGTGTTAAGTACTACCTCAGTACTCTCTACCGTGATCTTAAAGAACATAGAGAAGAAGATTATCACTCTCAGCATAATACCTTTGTGCAATACTATGAGAACCACACCCGAGACCTCTATACTCAGTTGACTAAACCAAGAAGAGGTAGAACCTACACCGACATCAGAAGGATCTCGCTCGGTCAGCTTTTCAGAAGCCTTCACAAAGATGGGAAACTAAGTCCAATGGAGGGTTAACAACCTAGGAAGGAAGGACAAGCTCCACACCTTTATTGCTACTATCATCAGTGCCCTGGCCACCACACGGATGATTGCTCAAACTTGAAGAATGCAGTCCAAGACTTAATTGACAACGACATCATCAGAGTTTGCCCTAGCGGTGGGATTGTTTGGAAGAGTTAGAGCAATGAGAGCCTTTTTCTTTCCAGTCATTTACTTTTATTTGCAAGAAAAACCAATAATAGTTTATTTTAGATACTACTTGTCTAAAATCCTCATTTGTGGACAAGAGTATCTGTTTTTCATAATAATAGTTTAGTCAATATTTCTTCTTATCCACAACAAAGCTCTTTCGATTACTTGTTCAGTGGCTTCGAAATTGAGAAGGATAACACCATTAATGTCATCCAAACTTGCAACGAAAATGACTACTCCAAAGCACTTTGGTTTTCTGGAAACCTTCATGTTTTTGAGAAGATGCAAGCGAAAGGGTACTTTCTTGGCTTGGGACTTGGCAAATACTTGCAAGGGGTTATAGAGCCACCACCTGTTCCCCCACCACACACAAAACATGGTCTAGGATATATCCATACCATTGATGATGAAAGTGAAGAAGAAGAGTGTACCCCTCCTCAGATTAAGTGGAAGGGAACTGCATACAAAAGCCACAACCTCAAACCATACCGAAAGATGCTCAATGGCTATTTCGTCCGAGAAATGAAAGACATCCCATACTTCATCTTTCCAGAACCATGGACTGACGATGAAGGAAAGCGCCATCCAGGTTTCGAAATCTTCAACGACTGCGACAGTTCTTCAGATGAAACAGAACACGTCCCACTAATCCTTAAAGATTTGTGGGGCACGAAAGCTAAAGTGACCAACGAATGGGACTTTGTGTAGGGAGAAGATATGCTGCGACAGTTCGAGAATCTGTGCTGACTAGAAGACAGCCAGATCCATGCAATATCCAAGGGGGACGCTCCAACTATTGATTACCCAAAGTTAATCCAGAAATGTGATGAGCCAATTCTAAAGTGGCACGTCACCAAGGGACCAGTTATTGATGAAGACTTCATGATCAAAGAGCTTGGTTATACTCCCCATCCCCGCATGAAGATAGGCTTTTAACTTTCACTTTAGAGTCAGGCTCCGCCTCTGATAAACTCACTCAAGAGGAAATTGAGGCGGTGGCAGAGCATATATTCCCCTACTTCCTTAATGAAAACTTTGATCTTTTAGAGTACCCTAAGATTGCTAACATCGTGAATGATGAATTAACTAATAATAATAAATATAACGAACAAGTTAATAATGAATCATATGATGAGATAGATCAAGAAAATGAGCAAATCTTTAAAGAATTAGCAAAGCAAGTATGTCGTTGTGGAAAGAATGGCCATGTTGACAATGAAGAAATGCAAACGGTTAACCTTGGGACGACAAAAGACCCCAGAGAAACCAAGATCGGCAGCTTCTTCAAAGGAGAAGACCAAGAAATCCTAACACAGCTCCTCAGAGAATATATCGACGTCTTCGCTTGGTCCTACAGAGATATGCCAGGGTTAAATCAGTCGATCGTAGAACACAAAATACCGCTGCTACCTATCGCCAAACGAGTTAAACAGAAACTGCGCAGGATGAAGCTCGAATGGTCAATACAGGTGAAAGAAGAGATAATGAAACTCCTGAATGTTAGGTTTATCAAAGTAATCGAATACCCGGAATGGCTAGCAAATACAGTGCAGGTGGAAAAATAAAATGGGAAAATACGAGTCTGTGTTGACTTCAGAGACCTGAACAAGGCATCCCCTAAAGACGACTTCCCATTGCCAAACATAGACATGTTGGTCGACGCTACCGCAACTTATGAAGTTCGCTCATTCGTGGATGGTTTTGCAGGATACAACCAAATTCTCATGGCTGAAGAAGACCAACACAAAACAGCATTCACCACACCTTGTGGAACATTTTGTTATACGATCATGCCATTTGGTCTAAAGAATGCGGGAGCAACTTATCAAAGAGCAATCACAACGCTATTCCATGATATGATCCACAAGTAAATAGAGGTATACATGGATGACATGATTATCCCCTCCAAAGGGACAGATGATCAACACTTCATAGATCTCAGAAAATTCTTTAATCGACTGAGACAACACAAGATGAGGCTCAACCCCGCAAAATGCTCATTCGTGGTGGTCAAAGGAAAAGTCTTGGGATACATGGTCACCAAATGCCACATTGAAGCAGACCCAACCAAGATAAAGGCTATCATAGACATGCCACCACCAAGAACCCAGAAAGAGGTGAAAGGATTCATGGGCAGACTCCAATATATCAGTCGATTCATCAATCAACTGACTACAATGTGCGATCCTATCATCAAGCTACTTAAGAAAAATGCACCACAAGAATAGACCGAATAATGTCAAGAAGCATTCGAGGAAGTTAAGCACTACTTAACTTCCCCACCTATCTTGGTTCCACCGCACAAGGAGAAACCCTTGAAACTATATCTCACGATTACGAACAATGCAATGGGGGCTATGCTTGCTCAAGAACAGTCAGATTCCCACACAGAGAATGTAATTTACTTTGTCAGCCATTGATTCCAAGGCAGTGAAATCAATTACTCTCCACTCGATAAGTCTTGTGATGCACTCGTTTGGGTAACGCAGAGGTTAAAACACTATATGGAAGCCTTTCCAGTTCGCCTCATCGCACTAATGGACCCCTTGAAGTACATCCTTGATAAATCCGACCTATCTTTGTGACTATCCAAATGGTATTTCATGCTCACGAGATATGATATCACTTACGTCACTCAAAAATCCATCAGGGGGAGCGTATTCGCAGATCAGTTAGCCGAATTTCCTTGCGATGAAGTGAAGGGGGTAGACCCGCGATTCCCTGATGAAGACATCCTGAGTATAGAGGACGAAAATAAGTGGCAACTATTTTTCGATGGCGCAGCTAATAAGAAAGGTTATAGCATCGGAATGTTATTGGTAGATCCCGATGACATCTATACTCCGCTAGCAATACGCCTCGACTTTGATGCTACTAATAACACTGCCGAATACGAAGCTTGTATAGCGAGACTCGAAGCAGCCCTAGAGCGCAATGTGACTGAACTAGAGGTATTTGGGGATTCCCAGTTGATTATCAATCAGACACTGAAGAAGTGGAGGATCCAAGATCCAACCCTTCAAAGATACAATGCATACCTCCAAGAGTTGGTGCAACAATTCCAACATGTCTCGTTCCATTACCTCCTCATAGACAAAAACCAGTTTGCAGATGCTCTGGCTACGCTTGCTTCCTTGGTCGAAATTCCTGCAGGGAAAGAATTAAAACCCTTCAAAGTAACTTGGCGAGCAACTCCTGCCTACTGCGCCGTTATAGACCTCCATGACTGCAAGGATGACTGGTCTTCCAAGTGCACCACCATCGAGGATTACGATAAGAAACCATGGTACTATGACATTTGGCATTTCATCCTAACGGAATCTTCCCGCCTGAGGCCGATAAGAAAACTCAAATTGCCCTTAAGAGATTAGTAGCTAACTATGTTGTCATTGCTGATCGCCTATTCAAAAAGTACTCCAAGAGGAATCTCCTTTGTGCCACCGAAGAAGAGGCCCAAGAGATTATGGACCATGTTCATCAAGGAGTGTGCGGAACCCACATGAGCGGAAACATGCTCGCCAAGAAGATAATTAGACAAGGATACTTTTGGTTAACTATGGAAGTAGACTGCACCAACATGGTCAAGAAATGCCATAAGTGCCAGATACACGCTAACCTTCAGCATGCACCGCCTTCCTTGCTGTATCCTATGACATCCCATTGGCCATTCTCTATATGGGGCATAGATGTGATTGGAAAGATTACACCCGCAGGAACCAATTGACACAGTTTCGTTCTAGTAGCCATCGACTATTTCACTAAATGGATCGAGGCCGCCTCCTATTAAGTCTTGAATGCCCGAAAGGTAGTAGAATTTATAAAGCACAACATCATTTGCAGATATGGGGTGCCACAAGAGATGATATCTGATAATGGCTCCCACTTTGAGAAAGAAACAGATCGTCTCTTGACAGAGTACAAAATCGTAAGGCACAAGTCATCTCCTTACAGGCCTCAAACGAATGGAGCAGTTGAAGCCGCAAATAAAATGATCGAAACCATCATCAGAAAAATGGCAGTCACTTAAAAGGCTTGGCCCAAAAAACTACCCTTCACACTTTGGGGATACCGCACCTCGGTCCGAATAGCCACCGGCGAAACTCTATATGCCCTCACATACGAATGGATGCCATTCTACCTATAGAGCTGGAAATACCTTCACTTAGGGTTCTCCTAGAAAACCAAGTGAACGAGGTCGACTGGTTAGAAAACAGATACGAAGAGCTAGCCCTGCTAGACGAAAGAAGACTGAGAGCAGCCAAGCACACTCAAGCCTACCAAAGAAGAATGGCAAGATCTTTCAATAAAAAGGTCAAAACAAAGAACATAAGAGTAGGCGACCTAGTTCTTCGCGAACACCGCCCCATACCTTTTAACCCTCTTGGAAAGTGGGGACCAAGATGGATAGAAGATATTCTATGGGGGAGCCCTTCAGCAGGTGAACTTAGATGGAGAACAACTACCGAAGCCGGTCAAAATGGACAAGCTCAAGAAGTATTTCGCGTGACTTGGCCTCTTGAAAAAATATCGCTCGCTAGGTTGAAAATCCCAAAAGGGATGGCCTAGGCAAAAATTAGAGGTTGCACAAGAAAAGAAGCCCGCTAGATTAAAAACTTGAAAAGGCGGTCTAGGCAGAAGCCATGGTGTGCACTGAAAAAAAAAGAGAGGAGAAGCCTTGTCTCGCGCGAGACTATTTCTCTGTCAAAAAATCAAATTTTTGTCCATAAATGAACTACGTCGACATGAGCCTCTTATTTAATTGATGTAAAAGAGGAACGTAGGCAGCCTTCGGGTTTGGTCTAATCAAATAATAAAATCAAATCTTGTCCTTGTATTAATTGAATGCATTTGTTGATAACAAAAGGAAATTTCTAACGACAACGAAAAAATTGCTAAGCTATGAATCTTGAAAAAAATACTAATAACTAAAACTAATTGATCTATCAAAGCAATTTCTTGGTACTCTCTAGGATCTAGCCTTTCATTGACTTTGTAGGCCGGCGGATATGATTGCTACCTGTGAATGTGGGCCCTTCGGCGATTGAACCATTTTTATAGGGTCGCCGTTCACCTCAGTTTGAAGACACCGGTTTTATTGAAAAACGGAGTCACCACGCCATTTTGATTTCCTCAAAACTTTGAAAAAAAGGATAAGGGTCCGAAGGTTAAGTTACTCCTTGGGAAGAACGTATTGCGTTCACCCAAGGAGCCTTGCAAAAGCAAATGTTCCTAGATCTGAAGTTTGTGCTTGTATGTGCGCTCGTGTGTGTGTGTGATTTAAAAAGGGGAGGGAATATGCCAAGTTTATCTGCCGGACATATAAACCATTTAAGAAGGTTATAGCTCGGGATTCCTTGGATTTGATGTTTTTGGGATTTTAATCCCGTGCTTATTTTGGACTTGTGATCATCATTACGGGACCTTTCTACCCTCCCATTGGATTAATCAACCATGATAGGCGTAAGAGCCTTGGTATGTCTTAAACCAACGTTCATTGGGGATTTGGTCACATGTGATCGAGAGAGGGACACCTTTTAAGTCTAAGAATGAGACTCTTTAGAAAAGGAGGAATCTTTGCCCATCAATCCTACATCTTGAGGCGATAGAGATTCGTAGGGACATTTTATGTTTGTCTCAAGTGATTATTGGAGATGTCGGGACTAATATCCGTCGGTTTCTAAAGGGACAACGATTATGGCATTTTAATGGTAGAAACGATGTAAAGATGGAGTCTTTACACCGATCCTCACCACGGAATGCTCCAAGAACCAAGGGACAAAGGGAAAGGGGTATAAAGATTGGATCTTTACACTCATCCTATGTCTTTCGTGCCTTAAAAGGCTATTAGAGAATCCTCGGAGAGAGATCCATCTTTAAGGGACATGGGGAAAATGACATTTATAGTAAAGATTGCATTTTAAAGGTAAATAACACAGTGAACATTATTAAACTAGATACATGAAGTAAAAGGGATGATCTTTATGGTATTTCCTATGTCCTTTAAGACCTCATAAGGTGGATAATCCTTGGAAAGCTAGATCAAGGGAGGGGGATGACATAATGGAAATAAAGATTGCATTTTTATGTAAAAAGATAAAGGGACATCACATCATCATGTGGTGGATCTTCCCTAGAACAAGCCACATGTGGACCCTTGTTCATCCTTGGGAGAGGGTCCCCAATGAATCCTTTGTGGGGGAGAAAGGGGGATATGATGATTTACATTGCAAATATAGGAACTTTAGGGCAATAAATCAATATAAATGACAAATAATGGAATATAAATGACAAACAATAAGTAAAGCAATATAATGAGAGTATATCAAGGGGAAAGGAAGGAGAGATTACCAATGGTGGTTCTCTCTATCTCCCAAGGGGATTTTCCTATGTAGGAATAGATTAGGAAGGGATTTGTGTATGAGGGAGGTGAGTCTTGAGTGTTTTAAGTTTCTGGAAATTCGTGTATTGATTTGAGCAGAGTAACAGTGCTTGAAAATTGTATAAAAATGAGTAGAGGAGGCCTCCATTTATAGGCTGCATTGTGCTTCCTAAAGAAGCCGCCCGGCGTTAATCTGCAGCAAAAGAAGCCGCCCGGCGTTATCCTCTGTCGTGTCAGCATGTTTCTAGATTCATGCAAGGTGGCAGCTAGAGGCTTCTTTCCAGCGAGGTCCTGCTTGGAATTTTAATTCCTAGAAGGTGTAGACACCCCATTTGGAACCCATCGAAGCAGATTAATACCACTCTAAGTCTCGCCTTGAGTCAAGAAGTAGAAATCCACCATTTCGTCATGTTTCGTTATGTTTTGACTAACGACCGTTAGTTTAGACTAAACTGCATACGAGATAACGAGGGAAGGACAGAATTGTCCACTGACAGCCTTATCTTGTGCGAAATAGCGTGTCTTGCGCGAGACAAGGAGTTTCTGCAGACCTACAGAAGCCAGTCTCCTTGTCGATTTCTACCTCTTTCGGGATAAAACTTTATCAATCCGGCCATCCAATGAGATTTGGGTTCTGGAACCTTCCCAAGGTGTTTTATCTCTCCACCTTCTCATCTCCAACACCTATAAATACTTGAAGACTATCAGTATTTCAGGACCGCAGACTTTTTAAGTCAAAACCCCCACATTTACGGGTTTCTCTCCCTGAAAGATTCCTGTAAATCACCCATAAAATCACCTAAAGTTTGTTTGTCAACCTTGTTGATAAACAAACATCGAAGCTCGAATCAAGGACTAAGGCGAAGCTCTGTCCGCATCAAGATTTGACTCTCAACTAGAGTCGAAACTCTGTCCGAGTCTCTTCACACGAGGTAGTCTTCCTCTTCCCTTTCTAATTGATTGTTAGAGTGGTATAATACATCGAATCTCGGATCAGCCTAGAGCCTTCCCAAGTAATGGGGAAGGTCTCGAAGCAATCGATCCTATATTCCGTTTAACCCCGTTAAATGGATCTTTGTTTTTATTTATTATTTAAAATGCCTTTTTCTTTGAAAACCTCTTTTTTTAGCAAGACCGATCTCCGGATTGGGTGAAATGGGTGCTCCTTGAACTTCCTATTTCATAACCTAAGCCCCGAACCCAAAATCTTTTTTTCAAATGGTTTTTCTATATTTCCAAACAAATAATATAGGTGGCGGCTCAAAAAGATGTGAAAAAAACAAGAGAAATCCGCGCATCGCTACAGTGGCGACTCCGCTGGGGACTGTAAATATAAAGAGGCTTAAACTTGTGTCAACAAAAAGAGGTTTTCAAAAAAATATAGTAAATAAAATCATTTTTTTTTCATTCAGACCAAGCTTATCTCGCACGAGACAACCTGTCACGCGCGAGATAACGCTTCGGCAATCAGGTGTCTTCTGGTTTTCCCAGTTCGTCTCAAGGTCCAAGATGAGAGTCGAACACGCAAGGAGGATTCCAGATTTCATTATTTGCAGAGTTCCTTCATCTTAAGGCCTCCCTTATCGAATCCGTATTTAGTTTAAATAATTGATTATTATTTATAAACTACATGAGATTGGGTTTTTTTTAATTAAAGTCCGATCCATTGGGGATTCGGGAGTTGTAATTAAATTATTTATCTCTCTCTCTCATTAATTGGAACTACGACGGCCTGAGTCTTCCGAATTTGGGAGAACCGTAGGCAACCATTTGGTGCGGCCACTATCTATTTTTTCTTTTAATTTTCAAAAAAAAATCTCTATTTTCTCTATCACCTAGATTGACTATCACACACGCGCACTCATATTATATCTGTCATCGAACTACATACCCCGATTAACCCGGGACCCACACTAAGGACGGATGATGGTAACCACCTAGTCGTCGGTCTCTCCGAAGTTAGATCATCCCACTCCGCGTATTTAATTCATCTAGATTGTCATATCGTGGGGGAGCCTAGCCTTTCAGCCCTGCATCGCCACATATCATGTAGATTGTCTTTTTAGGATCACTCAGTGATCGGTCGGTTTGACTCGGTGATCTTTTCTTGTTTTTGACCAAAATAAAGCCATGTAAAATTGACTATAAAGAAGGACTCAGAATAGTCCCCTTAGAATAATCCCTTCGAAATAGTCCCCTCAGAATAGTCCCTTTGAAAAAAGAAAATGTCCCTTCGGAATGACCCTTTCGGAAGTCCCTTTAAAGAAAAAAAAATCCTTCAAACAATCTTACATGGCTTTGTTTTACAAAAAAATGAGACTGATTACTTAGTCGTTAGGTTCTGATAAAGCCTTAGAAACCCCTCAAAACGGATTCTCCGTTCCGACCAAAAATTAGGTTTAATAAAAATCGACTTTCCGTGTGATTGTCTCGTGCGTGACTGCTTGTCTCGCGCGGGACAATGCCTCTGTTTGCTGTGTTTGAGCCTGAACCGTTTAAGCCTTCTTCCGACTCGTTGGGGCTAGATTTGATCCTGACACCATCTCTGCATCTCTTTTGTCAGTTTTCCGAAGCTACTCAACCTCAAGACTCCCAACACAATGTCCGGCATCGACGAAATTCCGGGTGACGAAACTTTGTCCGAAAACAACCACAAACTTCTGGAAGAAGCCAATGATCGCTTAGAGGTGCAAGCTACCCAAATCCACACTCTCGTGGAAGAAATCCAAGAGCTTAGGGCAGCACTAGCCAATAAAGAAAAGAAGAAGAAAAATGATTCTTCCTCCGAAGAAGAAGAATCATACACCAAAAAGGCCAAGGGCCGTCGCCAAAGCAAAAGCAAGAAAAAGAAGTAAGAGCCTAGCTCATCATCTTCCTCCTCTGACAACGAGAGTTACACATCCAAGAAAGAGAGCAAAGGGGAAAGCAAGAACGAACCCCTCACCATGGCAATGTTAGAAAAGAAGCTTGCATCCCTCGATGTGAGTAAGGGAGCCTTGCTCTCTATTGATTATGACACCCTTCGTCAATCCATGTCCAAACTTCCTAGAAAATACAAAACACCAGACATTGCAAAATTCAATGGTACTACCTATCCCAAATCACATTTGGAGACCTACTCTTGGGCCATGCTACCTATGGGTGTTGATGACAACCTACTAGCTCAATGCTTTCCACAAACTCTTGACGGTGCCGCTAGAGATTGGTACATGAATCTTCCACTCTCTACAAGACTTGATTGGCCACTCGCTAGTCATACCTTCTAAAAGCAATATGAGGACAACTCCACTTACCGCACTACTAGAAGGGACCTCGAACAAACCAAGCAACTTCCGAACGAATCCTTCATAGACTTCGTCAAGAGATGGAGGACCAAACTGGCTGAAATTGTTGATAGGCCAAGCCTAGACGAACAAATCCACATCCTCATCCAATGTCTTCGGGAAGAATATCAAGACAAACTTGCAGGCAACTACTTTCCTAGCTTCGCCGAACTCGACAAATCCGGTATACGGTTAGATGATCTCATCAAGCAAAAGAGGGAAGCCAAGAAAGAGAGCGGGTTCCGTTACAACAAAAGTTCTTCTTCCTCTTCCAATCCCAAGGACACTTCCGTCAATGCCATAGTCTTCAATCATCCCAAAAATGGTAAGTACTCTGCGGTACCCCCACCACAAAAGAAGAAAAGGGATAGGCATTACGACAAGCTTGAAGGGATAACTCAAGAAGAACTCCTTGAGGTGCTTGTCAAGAATGGAAAAATCAAACCAAGAGAAGGTGGACCTCCAAAGAAAGATCTTCCTGCTAATCATGCTCATCATCTCTTCTGCAAGTACCACAATTTCACTGGCCATGACACCAACTCATGTTTCCACTTGAAAGACATCATCCAAGATTTGTTCGATGATAAAGAGATAGGACTTCCTAATGTTGTTACTAATCCTTTACCCAATAATGAAGTCAATTTAATAGAAGTAGAAAGTAGTTTCAAGGATCCTACTCGTCTAGCCACAACTGTGGACGAGAGCCCTTTTGAATTTAATAAATCTTCTTTCTGCTACATGATGTCTTGGGATGAAATCCTAGAGAAAAAAGAAAAAGGGTCTAAAGCAGTCAATCTCCTCACACGATCCGGTCGAGTGATTATCAACAAAGATCTAAGGGACGAAAATCCTCCTAAACAAGCAAAAGCTTCATCATCAAGCGAACCCGACGATCCTCTCTTAGCCCAGCTAAAGAAGACACAAGCAAACATCTCCGTTTCGGATCTTATAGGAGCATCCCATAAGCATCGTGAAACGTTGAAGAAGGCATTGGCTCAAATGACCATTTCTTCAGAAGCTACACCCGAAGATCTTACTCAAATGATCGGTCAAGTACAATTTGGAAACGTCATCACTTTCACTGACTTGGATCTCCCATCCTATCAGAACAATCATCATGAGGCCCTATACATAACTGCTAAGGTGAATGGATACCGAATGCCACGCATTTTGGTCGACAATGGTTCCGCAATCAACGTCCTTCCAAAGAAGGCCTTATCATCATTAGGCCTCACCCACAAAGACCTTAAGCCATCAGGGCACACTGTACGAGGCTACAATTGTACTGCTAGAACTACTTTGGGATCAGTTGTGATACCTATAGACATGGGGCAAGTCACAATGAGCATCGAATTCCAAGTCATCGACATCCCAGCATCCTTCAACTTGCTGCTTGGCCACCCTTGGCTACATGACATAGGGGGCGTACCTTCCTCTCTACACCAGTGCATCAAATTCAGACACAACGACACAATAGTCACCATACACGGAGAAATGGTTACTTCTAGCCCTATCCTCGAGGTACAACATAAAGCACTGTGAATGTCATAGAAACTTGCAACGAAAATGATTACTCCAAAGCACTTCGGTTTTCCAGAAACCTTACTATTTGGAGAATGATGCAAGCGAAAGGGTACTTTCCTGGCTTGGGACTTGGAAAACACTTGCAAGGGATAACGGAACCACCACCGATTCCCCCACCACACACGAAGCATGGCCTAGGATACGTCGTTTCCATCCATGATGAAAGTGACGAAGAAGAGTGGGGATTCACTCTAGTCAAATGGGAGGGAACCGCGTACAAAGGTTACAATAACCCAAAGGCCAAAAACTGCAACCTCGAACTATACCGAAAGACACTCAACGGCTACTTCGTTCGGGAAGGGGAAAGCATCCCATACTTTATCTTTTCAGAACCATGGACTGACGATAAAGGGAAACGCCAACCAGGCTTTGAAATTTTCAGCGACTGCGATGCTTCACCAGATGAAACAGAACCCATCCCACTAATCCCTAAAGATTTGTGGGGCACGAAGGCAGAAATGACCAGCAAATGGGACTTTGTGTTGGAGAAGACATGCTGCGACAGTTTGAAGACCTGTGCCGGTTAGAAGACAGCCAGATCCATGCAATCTCCAAGGGGGACGCTCCAACTATTGATTACACAAAGCTAATACAGAAATGTGCTGAGCCAATTCTAAACTGGCACGTCACCGGAGGACCAGTCATTGATGAAGACTTCATGATCAAAGAGCTTGGTTGTACTCCCCATCCCCGCAAAAGGAAAATAGGCCCTGTAACTTTCACTTTAGAATCAGGCTCCACCTCTGATGAACTCACTCAAGAGGAAATCGAGGCGGTGGCCGAACATGTATTCCCTTACTTCCTTAATGAAAACTTTGATCTTTCCGAGTACCCTGAGATTGCTAACATCGTAAATGATGAATTAACTAATAATAATCAATATAACGAACAAGTTAATAATGAATCATATGATTAGATAGACAAAGAAAATGAACAAATTTTAAAAGAATTAGCAAAGCAAGTAGGTCGTTGTGGAAAGAATGGCCCCGTTGACAATGAAGAAATGCAAACGGTTAATCTCGGGACAACAGAAGACCCCATAGAAACAAAGATCGGCAGCTTCTTCAAGGGGGAAGACAGAAAAACCTTAACGCAGCTCCTCAGAGAATATATCGACATCTTCGCTTGGTCCTACAAAGATATGCATGGGTTAAATCTGTCGATTGTAGAACACAAAATACCGTTGCTACCCAACACCAAGCCAGTCAAACAGAAACTGCGTAGAATCAAGCCCGAATGGTCAATGCAAGCGAAAGAAGAGATCATGAAACTCTTGAACGTAGGGTTTATCAAAGTGATTGAGTATTCGAAATGGCTGGCAAACACGGTACAAGTAGCCAAGTCAAATGGGAAAATACGAGTCTGTGTCGATTTCAGAGACTTGAACAAGGCATCCCCTAAAGATGACTTCCCACTACCAAAAATAGACATGTTGGTCGACGCCACCGCAGCATATGAAGTCCGCTCATTCGTCGACGGCTTCGCAGGATATAACCAAATCCTCATGGCAGAGGAAGACCAACACAAAATGGCATTCACCACACCATGGGGGACGTTCTATTATACGGTCATGCCGTTTGGTCTCAAAAATGCTGGGGCTACTTACCAAAGGGCAGTCACGACACTATTCCATGACATGATCCACAAAGAAATAGAGGTATACGGGGACGACATGATTATTCACTCAAAAGGGACAGATGGTCAGCACTTCAGAGATCTCAGAAAATTCTTCAATCGACTAAGACAACATAAGATGAGGCTCAACCCTGCAAAATGCTCATTCGGAGTGGTCAAATGGAAGGTCTTAGGGTACATGGTCACCGAGCGTGGCATAGAAGCAGACCCCGCCAAGATAGAGGCCATCATAGACATGCCTCCACTCAGAACACAGAAAGAAGTAAAAGGATTCATGGGCAGACTCCAATACATCAGTCGATTCATCAATTAACTGACTACAATGTGTGATCCTATCTTCAAGCAACTTAAGAAAAACACACCTCAAGAATGGACCGCGGAATGTCAAGAAGCATTTGAGGAAGTTAAGCACTACTTAACTTCCCCACCCATCCTGGTTCCACCACACAAAGAAAAGCCCTTAAGGCTATACCTCACGGTTACTGACAACGCGCTAGGGGCTATGCTCACTCAAGAACAGCCTGGTTCACACACGCAGAGAATGCAATCTACTTTGTCAGCCGCAGATTCTAAGGCAGCGAAATCAACTACTCCCCACTTGACAAATCTTGTGCTGCTCTTGTCTGGGTATCACAAAGACTAAAGCACTATATGGAAGCCTTCCCGGTTCATCTCATCACAAGAATGGATCCTTTGAAGTACATCCTAGAAAAATCAAATTTGTCTTCGCGACTGGATAAATGGTATTTCATGCTCGCGGGATATGATATCACTTACGTCACTCAGAAATCCGTCAGGGGCAGTGTATTCGCAGATCAGTTGGCCGAATTTCCTTGCGACGAAGTGAAGGAGGAAGACCCGTGATTCCCTGATGAAGACATCATGAGTATAGAAAACGAAAATAAGTGGCAATTATTTTTTTATGGCGCAGCCAATAAGAAAGGTTTCGGCATCGGAATGTTGTTAGTAGATCCTGACGACATCTATACTCCACTAGCAATCCGTCTTGACTTTGATGCCACTAATAACACTGCTGAATACAAAGCTTACATAACGGGACTCGAAGCAGCCCTAGAACGCAACATAATCGAACTTGAGGTATTTGGCTACTCCTAGTTAATCATCAATCAGACACTGAAGAAGTGGAGGATCCAAGATCCAACCCTTCAAAGATACAATGCCCACCTCCAAGAGTTGGTGCAACAATTTCAGGATATCTCATTCAGAGACAAAAACCGGTTTGCTGACGCATTGGTCACGCTTGCTTCCTTGGTTGAAATCCCTGCAGGAAAGGCAGTTAAACCCTTCAAAATAACCCGGTGCGCAACTCCTGCCTACTGCGCCATTATAGATCTTCATGACTGCATAGACAAATGGTCATCCGAATGTGCCACCGTTGAGGACTCCGAAAAGAAACCATGGTACCACGACATTTGGCATTTCATCCTAGATGGAACCATTCCGCCTGAGACCTACCAGAAGACACAGATCGCCCTTAAAAGGCTGGCAGCTAATTACGTCATCATTGCTGGCCATCTATTCAAAAAATACTCCCAAGGAAACCTCCTTTATGCCACAGAAGAAGAGGCCCAAGAAATAATGGACCATGTTCATCAAGGTGTATGTGGAACCCACATGAGCGGAAACATGCTCGCCAAAAAGATCATCAGACAAGGCTACTTTTGGCTAACCATGGAAGCCGACTGTACGAGCATGGTCAAGAAATGCCATAAGTGTCAGATACATGCCAACCTTTAGCACGCACCGCCTTCCGTACTGTACCCTATGACGTCTCCTTGGCCGTTCTCAACATGGGGCATAGATGTGATTGGAAAGGTCACACCCGCAGGAGCCAACAGACACTGTTTCATCTTAGTAGCCATCGACTATTTCACTAAATGGATCGAGGCCGCCTCCTACAAAGTCTTGAAGGCTAGAAAGGTAGCAAAATTCATCAAGCACAACCTCATCTGCCGATACGGGGTCCTGCAAGAGATGATATCTGATAATGGCTCTCACTTCGAGAAAGAAACCGATCGCCTATTAAAAGAATACAAAATCATAAGGCATAAGTCATCTCCTTACAGGCCTCAGATGAATGGAGCAGTTGAAGCCGCAAACAAAACAATTGAAACCATCATCTGAAAAATGGCAGTCACTGGGAAAGACTGGCCCGACAAGCTACCCTTCGCACTTTGGGGATACCGCACTTCAGTCCGAATAGCTACAGGGGGACTCCCTATGCCCTCGCATTCGAAATGGAGGCTGTCCTACCAATAGAATTGGAAATACCATCACTTCGGGTTCTCCTAGAAAACCAAGTGAATGAAGTCGACGGGCTAGAAAGCAGATATGAAGAATTAGCCTTGCTAGACGAAAGGAGGCTGAAAGCAGTCGAGCACACTCGAGCTTACCAAAGAAGAATGGCAAGAGCTTTCAACAAAAAGGTCAAGACAAGAAATATCAGAGTAGGCGACGTGGTTCTCCGTGAACATCGTCATGGACCTTTCAACCCTCTAGGCAAGTGGGGACCAAGATGGATAGGACCCTACATCGTGAAGAAGATATTCTCTGGGGGAGCCCTTCAGCTGGTGGACATAGACGGAGATCAGCTATCGAAGCCAGTCAACATGGAAAAGCTCAAGAAATACTTCGCGTGACTTGGCCTCTTAAAAAGAAAAAAAATGCTCCCTAGGTTGAAAATCCCGAAGGGGATGACCTAGGCAAAAATTAGAGCTTGCACCAGAAAAGAAGCCCGCTAGATTGAAAACCAGAAAGGGCAGTCTAGGCAAAAGAAAGGGTGTACAAAAAAAAAAGAGGAGGCCTTGTTTCGCGCGAGATTACCCTTCGACATGAAATCATATTTTGTCTTTTTTCTCTCAAAAATGAACTACGTTAGACCTGAGCCTCTTATTTAATTGCTGTAAAAGAGGAACGTAGGCAGCCTTCGGGTTCGGTCTAATCAAATAAATAGATCAAATTTTGTCCTTTTATTAATCGAATGCATTTTATTGATAACAAAAGGGAAATCCTAACCACAACGACTAATTTGCTAAGCTAACCATCTTGAAAAAAAAACTCCCTCCGTCCCGGCCGAAGTGTCTCAACTTTCCTTTTTGGGCGTCCCATTTAAAATGTCTCAATCCCAAAAAGGAAAGTTTTTATTACTATTCCACCCACTCATTCTCTCTCCTACTTTACTTTTACACTCACAACATTCTCTCTCCTAACTATTCCTCCCACTCATTCTCTCTCCTATTTAATTTTTCATACTCACAACATTTAAACTTTTTCTCTTTCCTACATCACTTTTCTTAATTCCCGAGCTGAACCCATTTTGAGACACTTCGGCCGGGACGGAGGGAGTATATAATAAAACTATTGATCTGTCAAAAGCAATCTCTTGGTACTCCTTAGGATCTAGCCTTTCATCGATTTAGTAGGCCGACGGACATGATCACCCCGTCATCGCGATCTCTATTACGTTTCGGGCCCTTCGAAGCAGAACATCCCTCGAGGCGAGTGAAAACGGACTCTAAAAGCCTCTTGAAGACATTGGGCCTATCTAAAGCTTGCATCTTTCCGGGCATACCCTTGCCTCGCCTCTCATACCAATCCCCATCAAGAAAATCCTGGGTTGGATCAGTCCATACATTAGCAGGATCAGACTGGGCCTCACTCCTTCACAAAATATTGCTGGCTACGAAGGAATCCCCTAACAATGAAAGCCACAGATCATCAATATTCTCCACATTAGGGTGACCGGTATGAAGGAACCAATCCAAATACTTGTCAGATAAGAAGACACTTGCATCAAAAGTCCGAAGGTTCGACCAGCGGTCTCGATTAGTTCCTTCACCCCATGCTTGAGCTAGCACCTTCTCAAAATCTACACCAATATAAGACACTTCACGAGAGGCTCCTTCAAAAAGATAAGTGTCCTGGTGCTGGCCAAACTGACGGAGCACCCGCTTTGGAAAATAAAAGGAGGAATCTCGCAAACCCGGGAGAACAACCCTGTCAAAACCCTTGGTATTGGCAACATATTTGTTCAATCTCCAATAAGGTGGACACAAAATGATATCTGCAGTGGCAGTCTTTGCAATCAACTTGGCCCACTCATCCACCGAGAGATCCTTGATCAGCAACTTCCTCATGTGGTATGTGAATGGGGAATTCTCCAACGAAGGACCTACCAACTTGAGATGTTCCCTAAGCCAAATAGTCAACAAAAGAGGACTCCCTTGAGTCATGGCACCGGTCTTATGCAACTCATCAAGACCATGCAGGGTTTTACCCAAGATTAGTGAAATAATGTTCCTAGAACGTATCCTAGCCTGCAGAACAATTTCCACCAATTGGGAGTCAACCAAGCCATCCCTGCACGTGAACAAAACATCTCCGAAAAGAGAAAGGGCCAGAAAGTTCCATTTGTAAACATGGAAGGCCTCGTCATCTGAATCTCCGCTGAAGCGTTTAGGAAAAGAAGAGCAATCTACCCACCTACGGTGAACCAACTCATAGCAAGTATCAAGGGGGATCCCTAGCAATTCATTCAAAGCCTCTGAATGATTCCTATTGTATTTAGGAACAACAATCTCACCAGTCAACGGCGTATCCAAGATAATGGCGAATTCCTCAACAGTAGGCACCATCTCATTAAGAGAAAAATTAAAGAGATGAACAGAAGGATCCCGAAATCGAGCAGTACCTTGCAAAAGATTCCAATCTGATTGGAGGTTCTTCAAGGTGAAAAGGATTCTGAATCCGAATTCTGCTATAAAATTATTGCGAGATCGATTGCGAAACGACCTCACAAAGCCTTTTGATGCTTGCTTGAATGCTTTAACTACATTAGACGGCAGAGAAAAATCATCAACAATCATAGACGTTGGGACAATCTCCTTGGAAGCCATGGATTACAGGGTTGGAAAAGATGACAAGAATTCGATCCTAACAAAATATCTCTAGAGTTTGAAGGACTGGGATGAGTTATCTGGCCAGACTACAGGGTGTTTTTATAGGGAAAACTGACAAACTCCTGTTCGAAGAAGGAAAGGAATTTCACTTGAGTAGCGTGTCTCGCGCGAGATGCCTTGTCCCGCACGATACATCTCTTCGGCAAATTCAGCAACAGTCCTGCACAAACGAGCAATCTAGCCCCGACCTGACTAAGCAAGTCTCGAAAAACTGCACCAACAGTTCCTAACAAAAACTGCACCAACAGTTCCTAACATGCAGTACAACACCAAAACCAAGCTCAAAACTGTGACCCGAATGGTCATTTCATTTCCATCACAGAAGTCGAGAAAGTTAAAAAAATTAATTAATTAGACCTAGGATTAAGAAGTAAGAAAACCTTGTTTTGTGCTACCTACGTGATAACAGGTAAAAAAGAAAGAAAAATTGTCTGGGCCCACACGGTCAATATTTACAAGTTCTCAAGAAATGAATGGGGAGAAAAGGGGGATCACGCCATCAAGTCGCCCGAGCCGCCGGCACCTCCGCCTTCACCGCCATTGGGGCTACCGTCCCTCCTCGACCGCTTGGCTCCACAAGACGGGGTCACTGCAGAAGCTACCGTCGACGCTTCCAAAGCTGCCTTTTGAAACAGCCGCTCAGACAGGTCCGACACCAAGGACATCAATCCAGCCATCATGCTCGCTCCACGGTTGTAATCAGCAGCAGACATGGTAATCTGATAACAAAAGGGATGCTCAGATGAAGTCGGACATATACACATATATGAATGAATACGGGAAATAGTATGAACAGAAACATACCAAAGAGACATCGGATGGGAGGCGGTAACCCTCAGGAATATGGTCCATGATCGGGATGTGACCCACCATCGGCATGCTCCCCATCATGTATGTATAGCTCGGAGGACCATAATCCGGCGCAAAAGGCACAGGACCTGCATACTGTGAAGAAGAGCTTGGGGCTGACGAACCTGAGGCTGAGGCAGAGGTGGAAGCCCGAGCAAGTGACCGCCTAGCACCTACCAAGAGGGGACCCATCAGTCGAGGCAAGAACGCCTCATATGAAGCTCCTCAGACAATGCAATCCGCCGCCGCACAACCATTCACAAGATCGGCATAATCGTCGCCAGGAATGAAGTGGGTAGGGTACATCGCCCTCGGCGGATCCTCTGGCACCCTATGTGGTAGTGAACCCCGGCCATGCTGAGGGAAGACTCGCTCGCCCAGATACATGGTATCCCCCTCCAGCGATACCAAGATCCTCTGCATCGCAGTAGCATCCCAGGCCCGGTGAACCTCTCGTTCCACCAAGGTCCACGGATACAGGCCCAGCCGCTCAAACTCAAAGGCATCCAGCATGGCCCGTGCCTCCGCAACAATCAGGGTCCAGTCTTGATCTCCCTCCTCCTCATCCACGGTCCGGTTGAGATGGCTCCACCTCCTGATGTCTGAAAACAAAGGGTCCCAGCTATCCAGCTCAAACTTGTACAATCCGAAGACGACATATCCCCATATTTGTACAAGAAAACAGAATAGATTCAGTACAAAACTCAGGCAAAAGGTACAGATAAAGGACAAAGACAACATCAAAAGCATACCTCCCAAGCATAAGAATACCCAGACAGAGTATCCTTGGTATGCCTACACGCCTCATCCATAGCGTGATAGCAAAAGGCCAGCCCAGCTGAGCCCCAATCATACGTCCTCACCGCGTCCAGATCAACCAACGAACCCAAGAGAGCAAGGTGGGCCGTAGAAGAATGGTTGGCAAAGATAGTCTCTGACAGAATATACCATAGAGCACCCCTCACCAACTGATCGGTGTTTGGATTTGGCTTATCCGCATAAGCCTCAAGCTGAGCACGGAGGGGTGACAACTCAGCAGCAAACCCCTTAACCTTGTTAGGGGCAAAACCAATCAACTGCCTCCATACGACTGGACTCGCAGGCTTGTAACCCGTAGTCTTTGGGAGGGCAATGCCGGTGAACTCTAACCCCGTGATAGCAAGAAAATCTGTTGGAGTCATGGTAGCTTCCCCGAAGTGAAGATGGACCGTATGGGTAGTGTCCCACCATCGCTCTCTGATCGCCTGAAGGACCTGGGGAGTTCGCCTCATTCCCTGGATATTATCAACGAAGGTAAGGAGCCCCGTTTGAGCCATCCTAGCCCGAACTCCATTCAAGTTCTTGACTTTGTCCCACAAAGTCTTGGCACACTTCGGACTCCCACGACAGTTCTTAGTTGGCCTATACGACTGCAAAACAGAGGAAAAGCAAGGAAGCAACATTAGAGATCATCCCATGGCAAAAATTCAAAGAAATGAAAGAAAATTTTCATTGAGACATTTCATCGAACACTTGGCGTGCACACTAGAAAGCCATGCCCAAAGATGCATTCGACTACCTAAGTTGATCCCTCCTATAATCCATGATATGTAGGGAATTCATACATGCACCATGAAACATCAACAACCAACAAAAATGAAGCATGGATCAAGATAGAACCAAGTTCTAGACAAAAGAGAAAAATTGCCAATTTGATGAAATTGGGATTCAAAAGACATGGATTCAATGCAATGCAATACCTAAAAAAAGAACGGAGAAAAAAAACCTTACCAAACCCTTGCGAATGGCATGGGAAATGTGCATATTCCGATCAAAAGTGAGGTCGTCCCTTGGATAGTCCTTCCCGAGCAAATGACTACCGAAGGTTGGGTTCTTCCTCTCTTGCGCCATTGATGATGGAAGGAGAAGGGATTGAAGGTTGATTGAAGGAAGAAATCGACAAGCAAAGCTCCAAAAATCTCAGAAAAAAATGCCTTGAGAGAAAATTTGAAAATGGGTGTTTTTAAAATAAACAGCAGCTGCTGTTATATTGCCTCGACAGTCGATGTATCGCACGATACAAGCTATCTCGCGCGAGATAAACCTTCTGGAAATGTACGAAATTGTCCTCGACAATAAGCATCTACGCAACGTCAAAATTTAAAATTTTAACACATTTATCCTTGGAAGTGATACACAAGCAAGGGAACATGGAAAAATCGGCACCGTAAGTCACGGAACGATCCGAACGTGACACCCGTACAATCGCCCAATACGGCACCAGTCGCCCGAAAATGATTGATCCAGAGATCAAGTCATTCCACATGATTCAGAGCCCAGACAGGTGAATCGTCAAAAGAAAAGCCCGATTCAATGCCTAGACAGGTGAATCGTCTAATCAAAAGCCCGATTCAGATCCCAGACAGGTGAATCGTCAAATCAAAAGCCCGATTCAGAGCCCAGACAGGTGAATCATCAAATCAAAAGCCCGATTCAGAGCCCAGACAGGTGAATAGTCAAATCAAAAGCCCGATTCAATGCCCATATAGGTGAATCGTCATCCCCAACAAAAAGCCCGATTCGGAGCCCAGACAGGCGAATCGTCACAAAACCAACAGGACTCAAAGGACTGGACAGGTAAGCCTTTGTTTTCTAACATATTTCCCCGTAGGTTCGAAGCCCAGACAGGCGAATCTTCAGACAAACATGTATATTTAGATTTGGGTCTTGATTTGATTCCTCAGTATGAATTTACCTTTTCAAAAAACAAAATCTCCTCGATTTTCAAAATGATTTTCAAAATACCTAAAGCAGCCTTTTCATGTTTTGGAGTCGAACTATGTTATGGTCTGATTCTCCGATAGAGATACGTAGGAAGCCGTGCGGCCCGACTATCCCGATGTTCAGAATGATGTCTTTTCTTTCGTCGACATGACTTCTTCCATAAGACTTGTCGACGAGGGGCTCTGTAGACACCCCATTCTGAACCCATCGGAGCAGATTAATACAACTCTAAGTCTCGCCTTGAGTCAAGAAGTAGAAATTCACCATTTCGTCATGTTTCGTTAAGCTTTGACTAACGACCGTTAGTTTGGACTAAACTGCATACGAGATAACGAGGGAAGGACAGAATTGTCCACTGACGGCCTTATCTCACGCGGAATAGCATGTCTCGCGCGAGACAAGGAGTTTCTGCAGACCTGCAGAAGCCAGTCTCCTCGTCAATTTCAACCTCTTTCGGGATAAAACTTTATCAATCCGGCCATCCAATGAGATTTGGGTTCTGGAACCTTCCCAAGGTGTTTTATCTCTCCACCTTCTCATCTCCAACACCTATAAATACTTGAAGACTTTCAGTATTTCAGGACCCCAGACTTTTTAAGTCAAAACCCTCACATTTACTAGTTTCTCTCCCTGAAAGATTCCTGTAAATCACCCCTAAAATCACCTAAAGTTTGTTTGTCAACCTTGTTGATAAACAAACATCGAAGCTCGAATCAAGGACTGAGGAAAAGCTCTATCCGCATCAAGATTTGACTCTCAACTAGAGTCGAAACTCTGTCCGAGTCTCTTCACACGAGGTAGTCTTCCTCTTCCCTTTCTAATTGATTGTTAGAGTGGTATAAAACATCGAATCTAGGATCGGCCTAGAGCCTCCCCAAGTCATGAGGCCGGTCTCGAAGCAATCGATCCTATATTCCGTTTAACCTCGTTAAATGGATCTTTGTTTTTATTTATTATTTAAAATGCCTTTTTCTTTGAAAACCTCTTTTTTAGCAAGACCGATCTCCGGATTGGGTAAAATGGGTGCTCCTTGTCCTTCCCATTTCGTAACCTAAGCCCCGAACCCAAAATATTTTTTTCAAATGGTTTTTCTATATTTCCAAATAAATAATATAGGTGGCGACTCAAAAATATGTGAAAAAAACAAGAGAAATCCGCGCATCGCTACAGCAGGTCCTTCCTCCCTTGGAAAGTTTGAAAAAGTTTCCGAATTGCCCCTAAACTTTATGAAAGTTTGGGGAATTGCCAGGAAACTTAATCGGAAGCCATGAGCCATATTTGGGTACTTACACTACCGTCATCTCGATCTCTTTTGCGCTTCGGACCCTTTAAGGAAGAACATCCATCAAGGCGTGTGAAATAGATTTAGCAAGCCTCTTGAAGACGTGAGGCCTATCCAAAGCTTGCATCTTTCCGGGGAGATCATTACCTCTTCTCTCATACCAATCCCCATCAAGGAAATCTTGGGTTGGGTCATTTCTTACATTAGCAGGATCCGATTGAGCCTCGCTCCTTCTCAAAACGCTGCTTTCCACAAAATAGTCTCCTAACAATGGACGCCATATCTCATCAATCTTCTCCGAACTTGTGTAACCACTATGGAAGAACCAATCCAAGCACTTATTCGATAAGAAAACACTTGCATCAAAGCTTCGAAGTTTCTTCGAACGATCTCGACTGGTTCCTTCACCCCATGCTTGAGCTAGCACCTTTGCAAACTCCGGACTAATATAGGACACTTCACGAGAGGCTCCTTCAAAAATATAAGTATCCTGTCGTTGATCGAATTGACGGAGCACCCGCTTGGGAAAATAGAAAGAGGAATCTCGCAAGCCCGGAAGAACAACCCTGTCAAAACCCCTGATATTGGTGACATACTTATTCAATCTCCAAAACGGTGGACACCAAATAATATCAGTGGTAGTGGCCTTCGCAATCAATTGAGGCCACTCATCCTCCGAAAGATCCTTGATCAAAAGCTTCCTCATGTGATACATAAAAGGGGTATACTCCAACGGAGGGGCTACCAACATGAGATGTTCTCTAAGCCAAACAGTCAACAAAAGAGGACTCCCTTGAGTCATGTCACCGGTCCTATGAATCTCATCAAGACCATGAAGGGTCTCATCCAATACTAATGGAATGATGTTCCTAGAACGTTTCCTAGCTTGCAAAACAATTTCCACCAATTGGGAGTCAACCAAGCCACCCCTGCATGTGAACAATACATCTCCGAAAAGAGAAAGGGCCAAGAAATTCCATTTGTAATCATGGAAAGTCTCCTCATCCAAATCTCCACCAAAGAGTTCGGGAAAAGAAGAACAATCTACCCACCTATGGTCAACCAAATCATAGCAAAGATCAAGGGGAATTCCTAGTAATTTGTTTAAAGCTTCTGAATGATTCCTATCATACCTAGGAACCGCAATCTCACCGGTCAAGGGCATATCCAAGATAATGGCAAATTCCTCCACGGTGGGTACCATCTCATTAAGGGATAAATTAAAGAGATGAATAGAAGGATCCCAAAATCTAGCAGCTCCCCGTAGAAGATTCCAATACGGTTGAAGGTTCTTCAAAGTAAAGAGGATTATGAATCCAAATTCTTCAATAAACCTATTGCGAGACTGATTATGAAATGATCTCACAAAAATCCTGGATGCTTGCTTAAAATTTGAACTGCTTCGGGTGGTAAAGAAAAATCATCAACAACCATGGACGTTGGAACGATCTCCTTGGAAGCCATGGATCAAAGGGTTGAAGAAGAAAGCAAGAATTTGACCCTAACATAATGTCTCTAGAGTTTGAGAGGCTTAAATGAAATATTTGGCCAGACTACATGTGTTTATGTAGGGAAAATCTGACAGAATCCTGTTCGAAAAGGAAGAGAACTTCTTCCTGGGAAGCGTTTCTCGCGCGAGACACCTTGTCCCGCGTGAGACAAGTCTACTGTAAATCCTGCAAAACTTCTGTACAAATAAACAATCTAGCCCCGACTTGCCAAAACAAGTCTCGAAATTTGCAAACATATCCCTCAAAAACAATATATATGCCCAAACCATACCCAAAGCTTGACCAGATTGGCCATCTCTTCCCTCGCATATATCACCACGGAAGTCGAGAAAGTTAAAACTAATTAGAACTAGGATTAGGAAATAAGAAAATACTTGTTGCTCTTCTATCTACTTACTAACAGGTACAGGAAAAGAAAAAAAAAGATGTTTGGGCCAACCCGGCCAATATGTACAAGTTTCAGAAGATTCTCAAATAAATGGGGGAATAGGGGAGACCTATGCTACCATATTTCTCGAGCTGCCAGTGCCCCCATCATCATCTCCACTTGGGCTACCATCCCTCCTTGATCTCTTTGCTCTGCAAGTGGGGGTCACTGCAGAGGCAACCGTCGACGCCGCCGAAGCTGCCTTATGGAACAGCTTCTCAGAGAGGTCCGACAACAAGGCCATCAATCCGGCCATCCTGCTCGCACCACGGTCGTAATCCACCGCGGACATAATGATATGTTAACAAAGAGAGATACTCAGAAGGAATCAGACATATACACATATATATATGGACGATGCAAGAAGCAATATAAGCAGAAGAATAAAAATCAGTCTTACCGAAGAGGAATCGGGAGGGCGAAGATAACCGTCAGGAATCTGATCGGGGCTTGGGATGGAGCCCATCATCTCCATGCCTCCCATAATATACGAAAAGTTCAGAGGACCATAATTCGGCACAAAGGGCACTGAACCCGCATACTGGGAGGAAGAGCCTGGGGCTGACGAGCCTGAGCCGGAAGCGGAAGCGGAAGAACATGCACGTGGCCACCTGCCACCCACCAAAAGGGGACCCATCAGGCAAGGCAGGAACTCCTCATACGAAGCCCCTTGGACCACGCAATCACCTGCTTCATAGCCATTCACGTAGCCGGCAGGGACAGAATAAGTGGGATGCATCACCCTGGGTGGATCCTCTGGCACTCTTCGAATGAGTGAACCCCGGCCATGCCGAGGGAAGATTCTCTCACCCAAGTACATGGTATCTCCTTCCAACGATACCAAGATCCTCTGCACATCGGTGACGGTCCACGCGCCATGAACCTCGCCCTCTAACAGGGTCCACGGATATAAACCCTGCAGCTAAAAACTGATGTTGTCCAACAAGGCCCGCGCCTCCTCAAAAGTGAGAGTCCAATCCACTCCCTCTTCCTCATCCACAGTGCAGTTAGAGTGTCTACATCTCCTGATATCTGGAAATTGAGGCCCATGCTCACTCAGCCCGAACTTATGCAGCGAAAAGACAGCTGTAAGTACCCAAATCTGGCTCATGCCTTCCGTTTAAGTTTCTCGGCAATTCCCCGGACTTTCCTAAAGTTCAGGGGCAATTTGGGAACTTTTCCAAACCTTTCGAGGGGCGAAGGACTTGCTAGGAATTAAAATTCCATGTAGTCCTTCGCTGGAAAAGACCTTCTAGAAGGCCACCTTGCATGGTTCTAGAAATAAGCTGAGTCACCTCTGGATAAGACCGCACGACCTCATTAGCCCTGGGGTTACAGCCGCACGGCTTCATTAGCCATCACCAGAGTGCCTATAAATAGAGACCTCCTCTATTCATTTAGATATAGAGTTTTTAGCATTGTTACTCTGCCAAAATTCCTACACGAATTTCCAGAGAGCTGAGAGCAACCAAAACCACCTCCCCCTCTTCAAAACCCTTCAAAAGTCGGTCCTTCCCTAGGCAAACTTCAAGGAGATATAGGGACACCACCATTGGTAACCTCTTTTCCCCTTTTTCTAAAAAATATACTTGTTATTACTTGTCATATTGCTCCTTGCTTTACATATTGTCATATATTTGCTTGGTATTTGATATATTGTCATTAAAGATCACATCTTTAGTCATGTAAATCATACATACCCCATTCCCCTATCACATAGGATCCGTGGAAGATCCAACCCAAGGATGAACAATAAGACCTCAAAAGGCTTGTTCTAGGGTGGATCTCTCACATGGTGATGTGAAAATAGCATCCTTTGCATATAAAAATGTCATCTTTATATATAAAGTAGCATCCTTTGCATATAAAATGTCATCTTTGCCTATAAAAATGCCATCTTTTCCATAAAAATGTCATCTTTATGCATGAAGGTCATTCCCCCTTCCCATAGACCTTGTTTCCAAGGATTGTCCACCTAAAAGGTTCATAAAGGACATAGGAAACCATAAAGGTCCTTCCTTTTCATTCCTAGTCTTAGCTTGCATCATGTTCATTACATATGTTAGTGTAAAAATGTCATCTTTAGCTTAAAATGCATTCCCCATGTCCCTCATGGTTGGATCTCTCTCCTAGGATTTCCTAGTGACCTTTATAAGGCATAAAAAGGCATAGGATGAGTATAAAGATCCAATCTTTATACCCCTCCCCTAGTCCCCTTTGATACTTGGAGCATCTCTTGGGGCGAAATGGTGTAAAGGTCCTATCTTTACATCATTTCCTCCACTTAAAGATGCTATATATGGATTCTCCTTTAGAAAAGGATGAACTTGAGCCACATATCTCCGATCATCACTTGAGACGAGCATAAATGTCCCGAAAGAGCTCAAATCGTCTCAAGATGTAGGATTGATGGGCAAAGGTCATTCCTTTCTGAAGAGTCTCATCCTTGGACTATAAAAGGTGTCCCTATCTTGATCTCATGTGACCCAAGGTCTCATCATGATGATCATAAGTCCAAGATGAGAACGGGACCAAAGTCCCGAACATATCAAAATCCAAGGAATCTCGAGCGATAACCAACTCATGGTTTATACATCCGGAAGATACCTTGGCACATTCCCTCCTTTTCAAAAAACACATCCCACACACGAAAACACTAAGGCAAGCATGAAAATCGGATCTTGGAAGACTTGCTTCGGCAAGGCTCCTTGGGTGAACGACGATCCGTTCTTTCCAAGGGGTAACTTAACCTCCGGACCCAAATCCTTTTTTTTTAAGTTTTGAGGAAATCAAAATGGCGTGGCGACTCCGTTTTTTCAATTTAAACCGGATGTTTCCAAACCGATGTGAGGCGGTGACCCCCCCCCTTACACGAGAAAGCGATTTCCAAATAAAAAAAAAGGAAAGCCGCGATCTTGGGCACCACATTAACAACAGCGTATCCCTATATATGTACAGAAACAGAGCAAATTCAGTGCAAAACTCAGATGAAAAGTACAGATAAACGACAAGAAAGAATAAAAAATTTACATCCCAAGTGTAAGAATACCCCGACATGGTATCCTTGGTATGCCTACATGCCTCATCCATGGCATGATAGTAGAAAGCCAGACCGACTGAGCCCCAGTCATAGGTACTCACCAGGTCAAGATCCTCCAGAAGCCTGAAAAGGGCGATGCGAGACGTGGAAGAATGATTTGCAAAGATGGTCTCTGATAGTATGTACCAGAGAGCACCCCCCACCACTCGGTCCGTGACCGCATTGGCTCTATCAGCGTAGGCCTCGATCTGGCCACGAAGAGGCAAAAGCTCAGTAGCATATCCCTTAACCTTATTAGGGACATAGCCAGTCAACCGCCTCCACTTAGCTGGACTCGCCGATTTGAAACCCCCAGTCATCGAAAGAGCAGCGCCGGTAAACTCCAACCCGGTAATAGCCAGAAAATCAGTCGGGGTCATAGTAGCTTCCCCGAAGTGAAGGTGAATTGTGTGGGTAGTGTCCCACCAACTCTCCCGAATAGCTTGAAGAACTTGAGGAGTCCTCCTCATCTCGCGGATGTTATCAATGAAAGTGTGAAGCCCTGTTTGCTCCACCCTAGCTTGGACCCCGTCCAAGGCTTTAACTTTGTCCCTCAAAGTTTTTATGAACTTCGCACTACCTCGACAGTTTTTAGTTGATTTATACGACTGCAAAACAAAGAAAGACAAAATAAACAGTGTCAGAAATCAACCATGGCAAAAGCACAAAGAAAATAGAAGAAATTTTTCATTGGGGCATTTCATTGAACAATTGGCGTGCTTAGTAGAGAATCATGCTAAAGATTGCATTTGGCTACCCAAACCAATCCCTCCTACAACCCGAAACATGTAGGGCATTCCTATATGCACAAATACAACATCAACATCCAATAAAAGCATGAGAAATAGAGCATGCATCAACAATGAACCTAGTTCTTGACAAAGGAAGGAAATATCCAATTTTTGACAGATCAATGGATTCAAAACATGGAATGGATACAATGCAGCTAGAGAATGATATTGAGAAAGAGATTCTTACTAAACCCTCGCAAATAGCATGTGAGATATGCCGGTGGCGATCGAAAGTAAGGTCATCGCGAGGGTAATCCTTCCCAAGTAAATAACTCTCAAATGTTGAGTTTTTCCTTTCTTGAGCCATCGATTATGGAATTGGGGAAAGATGAGAAGTTGATTAGAAAGAGAAATCAACAAAGAAACTGAAAGAATTTCATAGTAAAATGCCCTAGGATTGAACTTGAAGAGAGAGTTTGAAAATGGGAGTGGTTGAAATGAATAGGCTGCTACTGGTTTTATTGCCTCGATAGACCTTATCCCGCGCGATTCAAGTTGTCCCGCGCAAGACAAACCTACTAGAAAAGTACAAAATTGCCCCTGACAATAAGCATCTACGCAATGTCAAAATTCAAAATTTTGACACATTTACCCTTGAAAGTGATACCCTTTGGTACCGTAAGTCACGAAACGAGCCGAACATGGCATACGCATGATTTCACGATACGACGTCAAGTCGCCCAAAATGATTAATCCAACGATCAATTCATCCTGCATAATTCGGAAACCACATAGGCAAATTATCTCTTGGTTGGTCGAAGACGGTAAACCGCTCCATCAAAAAGCCCGATTTAGCACCTCGACAGGTGAATCATCATAAAAAAGCCCGGTTCAGCGCCTCGGCAGGTGAATCATCATCAAAAATCCCAATTCAGTGCCTCGACAGGTGAATCGTCATCAAAAAGTCTGATTCAACGCCACGACAGGTGAATCATCATTAAAAAGCCTGGTTCAGCACCTCGACAGGTGAATCGTCATCAAAAAGCCCGGTTCAGTGCCTCGACAGGTGAATTGTCCAAAAAAAGCCCGGTCCAATACCATATGGACCGTCATCTCCTCAAAAGCCCGATTCGGCGCCCTGACAGGTGAATCGTCACAAAACCAATAGGATGCGAAGGACCGGATAGGTTAAACTTTGTTTTCTAACATCTTTTCCCGCAGGTTCAGAGCCAAGACAGACGAATCTTCAAACAGACATGTATATTCAGAATTGGGTCATGATTTGATTCCTCAGTATGAGTTTGCCTTTTTTTTTAAAATGAAATCTTCGATTTTCAAAATGATTTTCAAAACACCTAAAGAAGCCTTTTTGTGTTTTGGAATCGAACTACGTTTTGGTCTGATTCTTCGATAGAGATACGTAGGAAGTCGTGCGGCTCGACCATCCCGATGCCCAGAATGATGTCTTTTCTATCGATGACATGTCGCTGAGGGGCTCTGTAGACACCCCATTCTGAACCTATCGTGGCAAAGTTATACCACTCTAAGTCTTGCCTTTGGTTTTGGAGTAGAAATCTACCATTTCGTCATGTTTCGTTAAGTTTAACTAATGGGCGTTAGTTTAGACTGAACTGCATACGAGATAACAAGGGGAGGACTAATCATTCCTTTGTGAGCCTTGTCCCGTGTGGGACATGGCATGTCTCACGCGAGACTAACCTTCTGCAGGATGTGCAGAATCACTTTCCTTATTGATTTCAACCTCTTTTCTTGATAAATCTTCTCCAATCTGGGTCTCTACTGATCTTAGAGTTCTGGAACCTTCTTTGGGAGGAATCCTAATCCACTTGAGTCTCCTAATCTTGGTGACCAAGTAAATCAACCCTTATAAATACTTGATGACTTTCAGTATTTCAGAGGACGGTTAGACATACAATTTTATTGGTTTCTCTCCTTGAAAGATTCCTGTAAAACTCCCATAAACAAACACCTAAAGTTCTTTTATCAACCTTTTTGATCAACGAGCATCGAGATCCAAGCCTAGGATTGAGGCAAAACTCTGTCCGAATCACCTCTCGACCTAAAAGGTAATCTTCCTTTTCTTTTTACTTATTCTAATTGATTATTAGAGTGGTATAATACATCGAATTTGGGATCGGCCTAGAGCCTCTCCAAATCATGGAGACGGTCTGGAAGCAATCAATCCAACATTCGTTTAATCTAATTAAATGGATGCTTTATTTATTTCTTTTGAAAAGTGTTATTTATTTGAAAACCCCCTTTAGCAAGACCGATCTTCGGATTGGGTGGATGCGGTGCTCCTTGACCTTTCAAATCCATCACTTAAGTCCCGAACCCAAATCTTTTAAAAAATAGTTTTTCTATATTTCCACAATAATATAGGTGGCGACTCAAAATAAAATAAAAATGAGGAAGGCAATTCCACAATCGCTACAGGGAGAGGAGTAGGTTCTGCTCCCTCTCCCATCTCCTCATCCTCCTCAATTTCCTCGTGAACGTGGTCAGCAAAGGTTGGTTATACCCTTTTATCCCTCTAGCTTGACTAGCTAGATATTTCGTGGGGACTCTTTGGGAGAACCTCAGTGAGCCTTCTTCTTGGGGGATACCACAATTAGCCTCCAACTCAAGCAACTCGAGCTGAGCATCATTTATAGCCATGGCCTCGGCCACTAGATTAGCCCTTACATCTAGAGCTTGGTTTCTCTTGATTATCAACTCAGGAGTGATAGGAGAGGTGAAGTTTTTTGGACTTGGATTTAGGGGGAATTTGTCCTTACGGGAAGCCTCAAGCTTTTTCCTAAGGTCTCTTTGAGAAGGAGTAAGAGACCCTTGACTGTCAAATGGCTACCAATCTATTAAAGGCTGAGATGCTTGGTCTGATAGGATTCAGTTGAGAGGGAGAAGCTTGATCATTACCTTGAGGAGTAAGATAACCATCGTTTTGGAGAGGAATATCAGTCATTTTTTTATGGAGAAAAGATGAAAAGTTGTTTTTTGGAAACAAGTGTTTGGACAAGGTGTTTATTTTTGACAAAGACACAAGATTACACGAGAAAAAACTAGACACCTCGACTTTTGGGGGTCTCACTTGTATAGGGATATCTGGCTTGTATATCGGTTTGTACCTTGAACACAACAAAGACAACAAGCACCGTTAGAGACCAAGCCGGAGTTTAATCCAGCTCAGGCCCTCGGGTGTGAGAGTAAGATCTATGAGGGTTTATAACTGAGAATAAGACTTTGAATGTATTAGTGAGTTGTGTGTTTAGGGTTTAGACAATGTGGCTTAAGAATATTGATTTGGCACATACCTTGTCCAAGGGGACAAAGGTTGATATTTATAGTATGAGGGAGCTGCTTGATGATGTTAGCCTTGGAGGATATATTTGTCTTTGACCTAGGACACGTGTCCGCGCCTGGTAGAATCGTACAATAAAGCAAGATTTACTACAGAGGGATGTCATTGATTAGACAAATACATAGGAAACAGACGCTAGTTGGCGCCACCCCTTATATGCATAGTGGACACCTGAGCCACCATTTAATGTGATGGGTACAAGCCAACTTAATGGTGTTAGCGTAGGTACATGATTTCGTCTAACTAGCTTTGGCTTTAATCGGGAGTCTAATGAAACAATCGAGAGTGTGATAGGAGACTGCGGTCAATATGTTTGACGCGGTCATTGATATCACGGTCATGACACCATGGCCACTCTGCTGACGGTCTAGCTGCCTGTGGTCTTGACTCTACGGTCTTTATGAGATCGCGGTCTTGATTCTAGCGCCCTAAATGTCCGCGGTCTTGACTTTGATGATCTTAGAATATCGCGGTCTTGACTCTGGCGATCTAGGATATGCCACATCATACTTGGCCTTTGGGCAAGATTGAGCTTTTGGCCTGGTCTGATAGATCCGGGCTCATCAGTCTTCAATGGGTTGAGTGAGGTGAAGCAAAGCAGGGGTGATAGCGGCGGAGAAGGGGGATGAAGGTTGATTTTTATATTGTGAAGGGGAAGCTTAGTGGAAGTCGGAAGAGTGAGTTTGCTGGAAAGAATTATAGCTGTGTGTGGTGGGTGGAGAGAGGGTAAGTGAGTGTGTAATATATTTTTTTTGTTTCTTCAATGTCAAATCTAGGTAGGGGAAAGCTTTTATAGGGGTGATTCAAACAACTATTTCAAATTTTCAAGCCACCATGCATGTTGACACGTGGTGACAATGCCCGCCACGTCGCCACCACTTATACCCAGACGCAAGCTCTGTCCAAAAAGAACGTGCAAGAGCATACACACATACACCTGTAATCATATGATGTAAGCACTTATATGGATTTTTTTAATGATTGTAATCAAAATAGTGTAGTTTAAGGTTTACACAATTGATAAGTTTGATAGTGACATTTTTAGCGTCATTTTGCCATTTTTGAAAAGTCTTGTGTTTGTGTTTTTAGTATAATATAGATAGATTTGATTTTTTAAATTTTTGTAAAAAAAATATCGAGTTTTGTTGTGTGATTTGGCTTTTGTACATGATAGTAAAATTTGATTATAAATGATTAATTTGAGTTTTTTAATGCTATATTTTTCTACACGTGTAATTTAATTGATATGGTTGATCTATGATTTCTCCACCATTCGAGCACTTTATGTTAATTGATATGATCACCGAAATACTTAGATAACCATTATAGGGTTGACTTATTCAATACATTCTCGAGAATGTTATAACTTGATTGATTAACTGTCGAGATGATTTTTTTTTTATTCTGATTGACCGAATGGACGAATTAGGCATTCTTTGTTAGTTATACATCCAATCCTTATCCTACCCTAATAAAATTATCACTAGTTATCCATTTGATCTTAAAGTAAAAAGAATGGTTTGTGCAAAGGCACATAACGACCACCATTCGACATTGTTTCTTCAACCCTCATTCACTCGCCCATTAGCCCAAACACTTTTCCTTACCCGTCAACAGAGTGTAACAAAAGAATGAAAAAACAAGGAAAAGTGAGATTATGCAATATATATGAAATGGGCTAAAGTAATTGAAAGTTTGAGAACTCCCCCAAAGGTAACAAAGAAAGAAAAGTGAGACAAAAAAAAGGCTCAAAGAGCCCTCACAAAAAACGAAAAGAAAATAAGAAAAACAGAGTGAGGAAAGAATGCTCAAAGAGCCCTCACTAAAGTTGGGGTGTAAGTGGTTCGATTCAAATCGCGATTCGTAACCGAAACAAACCAAAACACGCGATTTAGTTTGGTTTTCAAGAAATAGTGGTTTGGTTCGGTTCCAAAAATTGTCAAATCGTATGGTTCGATTTGGTCTGCGGTTTGGACTCCCAAACCACGGTTCGAAACCGCGAAACCGAAACAGCAAACCAAATCGATAAACCAAACCACCAAACCATTCAATATTAATCGTAGATATGCATATTTTTAATCTACACCTCACATTTAGATTTGAAAATCCCTAATTCTATTAATACATGGGTTTTAATCCATAACTCTTTTTACTTTAGTTAATATTCTTGTAATAATGTTAATTAACTATTTAGCACATACTATTACAAGTACTCAAATCGCATGTTGTTATCATAAATATTGAATTCACAATTTCAAGTTATATTTAAATACTGAATCTTTTCTATATGTTATATCTGAAAAATTCAAACAAACATGACAATAATTTGTGTAGTCTGAAACCATTTTCTAATAAATAATTTAAGCAGTCTATTTCATGGTTTGAATTGTGGTTTAAACCGATGTTCGATACGTAAAATCAAATCGCGGTTCGAACCAAACCACGGCGGTTTTGTTCGATTCAGTTTGAATTTTTTATGGTTCGGTTCGGTTTGAGATTTTTTCAAACCAATGTATAGTGGTTTGGTGTTGGAATTTTTGTATTTGTGGTATGAAGTTCATAGGCTATGACATGAAAGTGTTTGGCTTGAACTGAATTGGCAAAAGGGGAACAAAATCACGTCTAAAGCTCTGCGGGGGAGAGCGGCCGCGCTCGTGCCAAGAGCGGCTGCGCTTAAAGGCCGAGGCTTCGCCTCTTTTTCCTGGAGCTTAGCGCGGTCGCGCTCCTTGCTAGGGCGGCCGCGCTTGTGACGGGATTTGACTTTTCCTGGGCCGATTTGGAGCAGGTTTTTAGGCCTAATTAAACCTAAAACCTAATATTTACCACAAGTATAAATACTCTTTTCCCTCAGCCGTTTTTGGTACTTGAATATTGAAGAGAAACACAATTATCTTGTTTTTATTCATTGATCGATTACTCCCGTTCATAGAGATTTGTTCGTGAGATTCAAGGCGATTGAGATAGGACCGCCGGTGACTATCTACCTGTGTGCTGCTCTGTGGTACGTAGTCCGTGATCGTTTTATCCTCGGAGAAATTTGCACATACTGAGTTGCACCAATTGGGGGCAATATTTTCTCTTAGACGTCTTCCTAAGGCGACTCGATCAAATCACGATAAGTTTTCTAACCGTTTGATTTCTTGTTTCGTTTGTTTTCCCGATCCTGTTCCTTGGCTTTCGGTTTTGCTATTGGCTTAATTGAGTACGTTTGACTTGATCAATAAAATCCCCTACCGTTGATTAAATCTTTGTTTAATCTGTGGTGCTTATTAATTTAATTTCCAACGAGTCTAAGAGAAAATAGTGTTTTATTTGATCATGTACGGTGGTTCCTCTAACTCTCCCTTTAAGTCCCTAGTTGACACCTCCGATCTTAGGAGAAGTTTGGTGGTAAGAACTTCAAGCGTTGGTACGAACGCATAAAGATCTGGCCATCAATTAAGGGTATGTACAGTATCTTGACATCCAAATGTCCCGCTACGAATGGTGATGATCCGGTTAATGTGGCCTGCTGTTAAAGCGTGGAAGGAGCGGGACGATGTTGTTCGAGGATGCATTACGTCGGCTTTGTCGAATGCACTCTTTGATGTTTATTGCTCGCTCCTCTGTTCTTTGCGTCACTTTGTGGGACTCGCTTTCAAAGTACGGCACATGAATGCGGTGTGGAAAAGTACCAAGTGGGAAAGTTCTGAATTATCATATGAGTGAGGGCAAGTCGGTTACCGATCAAGTGCACGAACTCCAAATCATTTTGCAATCACTCAAGGATGCCGACATGGGACTTCCCGACAAGTTATTTGTCATGGCTATCATTGAGAAGTTTCCTCGATCTTGGGGGGAATTCGGTATGACCCTCAAGCATCGTACTGGAAGCTTGTCACTCAATGAGTTGATGAATGCAATTGCGATTCAGGAGGTGCATAACGGTAACCAACCGAGTGTACCTGTGGAGGCTGCTGCTAATATGATAACCGGTAAAAGCAAGTTTAAAGGAAAAGGTGTGAAAACTTCTAAGGATAAAGAAAACCATGATAAACTTAAAGTTAAGAAAAATAACTTTAGGAAGCCAAGAGCAAAACAGGCTGGAATTGTTGAGAAGGTGGACACTTTTCTAGGGACTGCCCGTCCAAGAAAGGAAAAGGACCACAAGGCTCTGCGATGACCATCTGCTGTCAACATGGTGTTGGGTCCGAAGGATTATGATGATCCCGACTCGACGCACCTGGAGTTGACGCTCGACTCTGCAATGTTACAAAGTATGTAACTTCTTGTCTGAACTCTTTACCGTCTATGAACCCAACGAGTGGCTAGTTGACAGGGGCAAATGTGCACGTTTGTGCTGATAAATTGCTATTTGTGTCTTACCACGGCTGAGCATGGTAGATCGGTGACGATGGGGAACTCTAGTGCCGCAAAGGTGCTTGGAATTGGACGCGTGGACACGAAGTTTCCTAATGGGCGCATTCTTTCCTTGCAACGAGTGTATCACGTTCTCGATATTCGTCGCAACATTATTAGTGGTTCTAGTCTAGTTAGAGAAGGATTTGAGATTTCATTTAAGTGTAATAAGGTTATTATTTTGGATTACGGTAGTTTTGTGGGGAAAGGTTATTCCTCGGATGGTTTATTTAAAATTAGAGTTGAAAGCGATGTTTGTTCGCACAATAATTTTAGTTCTATTGATTATCCTGTTTCTTATTCCATTGAATCTTCAAATGTTTGGCATGGTCGTTTAGGACATATTAACTATGATTACGTGAAAGAATGATGAACTTAGATATTATTCCTAAACATGCTATTGATAAGAATTCTAAGTGTCATGTATGTGTTGAAGCTAAATCTACAAAAGGTCCGTTTAAGTCGGTTGTGAGAAATTCTGAAATTCTAGATTTAGTTCATGCGATATTTGTGAATTTAATGGTGTGTTGACCAAAGACAAAAAGAAATACTTTCTCACCTTTATTGATGATGCTAGTAAATCTTGTTATGTCTATTTGCTTAGTTCTAAGGATGAAGCATTAGATAAATTCATTATATTTAAGAACGAAGCGAAACACAAACCGGCAAGAAACTTAAACGGTTAAGGTCGATAGAGGAGGTGAATATGAGTCTAACCCCTTCATGTATTATTGCCAAGAAAATGTAATAGTACATGAAGAGACTCCTCCCTACACCCCTCAATCAAATGGTGTTCTTGAACGTAAGAATAGAACCCTTGCGATATGATTAACGGTTTGCTTATAAGTTACTTGCCCAAATATATGTGGGGAGAGGCTTTGAATACGGCTTGCCATATTCTGAATAGAGTCCCCCCTAAACATAGAAAGGAAAGTCCGTTTGAACTTTGGAGAGGTCGACAGGCTAGCTTGAAACACTTAAAAGTGTGGGGGTGCCTTGCAAAGGTACTTGTACCCGCACATAAAAGGAAAAAGCTTGGACCTAAAACTGTTGATGCTATCTTTATAGGTTATTACGAAACAAGTTATGCATTGAGATTTCTTATTATAAAATCTGAAATTTCTGGCATAGATGTGAACTCTATAGTTGAGTTACGTGATGCGACATTTTTTGAGGATGTGTTTCCTATGAAGGACGGACTTCCTAAGGAATCCAACCCAACCACTAATTCTATTCCTGCTCAAGTAGAGGAGCTGACCAATGTGGGGGTTGATTCCAGTGCAACTCATTCTGACGATGAAATTGAACCAAGGAGGAGCAAACGGGCAAGGACCACCAAGGACTTTGGAAATGATTTTATCACTTACAATGTCGAGGGTGATCCTTTAACCTTCAAAGCTGCTATGGCTATTTCTGATGCCAAGCAGTGGAAGGATCTTTGTTAAAAGTGAGATGGATTCAATTGTCTCTAATGGGACATGGGAATTGGTCGATCTCCCTCCTGGTTGTAGCACGATAGGATGTAAGTGGGTCTTCAAAAGGAAACTGAAACCGGATGGAACCGTTGACAAGTTTAAGGCTAGGTTAGTGGCTAAGGGATTCAAGCAAATGGAGGGAATAGACTATTTTGATACCTATTCGCCAGTTGCTAGAATGACTACAATCCGAATGCTTATCGCATTGGCCTCTGTATATGATCTTCCTATCCATCAGATGGATGTGAAGACCGCCTTCTTGCATGGCGATCTTGAGGAAGAAATTTATATGGAACAACCTGAAGGTTTTGAGGCCCCTGGCAATGAGAGAAAGGTTTGTAAACTTGTTAAGTCCTTGTATGGACTTAAACAAGCCCCTAAGCAGTGGCATGAGAAATTTGATAAAATTATCTCATCGTTTGGCTTTGTTAATAATGAGTTTGATAAGTGTGTTTATAGCAAGAGTATTGGTGATAGTAGTATTGTCTTATGTCTGTATGTCGATGATATTCTGTTGTTTGGAACGGATATGAGGATAATTGATACTACTAAGGCATTCTTGAAAAGTAAGTTTGAGATGAAGGATATGGAAGTGGCAAGTGTGATTCTTGGCCTTAAGTTGACTCGTTCAACTAGTGGCATAACCATATCGCAATCTCATTATACCGAAAGTGTAATTGAGAAATTTGGTTATAAGAATTGCAAAGTGGCTAAGACTCCATATGACCCTTCATCTGCTCTTACTAAGAATGAAAGTGGAGTATCGATGGCTCAGTTGAGATATTCTCAAATTATTGGAAGTTTGATGTATCTTACCAATTGTACTAGACCGGATATATCCTATTCGGTTACTAGGTTGGCTAGATATACTCAATGTCCAAGTAAAGCACATTGGGAAGCTCTTGATAGAGTTCTCAAGTACTTGAAGGGAACGGTTTCCCTTGGGCTGCATTACGGTAGATACCCTTCTGTTCTTGAAGGATATAGTGATGCAAGCTGGATTGCCTATAACTCTGGGAGTTATGGCTGTACGGGGTATGTTTTCACCTTAGGCGGAGCTGCAGTCGCTTGGAGGTCGACCAAACAAACTCTGTTGTCTAGGTCTACATTTGAGGCCGAATTAGTTGCCCTTGACACTACTTGGATTGGAAGCCGAATGGCTTCGAGGACTTATTACGAGTTGCCCATGGTCGGTAAGCCCATGCACATTATCTACGTACATTGTGACAACAACGCCACAATTGAGAAAATGAAAAGTGTCAAGTACAACTGTAAAACTAGGAGGCACATCCAAATTAGATTAAAATCTATAAGGGATCTTGTGTCTCGGAAGGTGATAGCTGTTGATTATGTTGGTACCAAGGATAACACAGCTGATCCTTTAACCAAAGGGCTAGAATTTGCTCTTGTTCAAAAATCTAGGTTGGGGATGGGGTGAACCCCGTCGACTTAAACGCGGTTGCAACCCAATCTACCGAGTGGAGATCCCACAAAGGAGATTCAATGTGGTAATAACAAGGCGTGGGGTGAGTCGGAGCACTAAATAATAGATTGACATGTTACATGTCCGAGTCTATCCCCCGAATAGCCTAGAGGTGCTCATTGTGCTAATTTAGTAAAAGTTTGGAACTTTGAATGGGATCAAGTCTTTTAGACAAGATGTTAGCAAGTACATCTTCCGAGATGCCCAAATAAGTAAGTGTTGTTGTTGGCCGCAACTAGAGGAATTTGGGTTATTCCTTGAAAGCACTCATGATAGAGGATCGGGACGTATGGCTTATAAGCGTCAAGTGTTCGATAGAGGGCCTATCATAGCTTTTGTCGTGTTTGTTACCAGCAAAGGCCTCTACATCCAAAGGCATCAGATTCAAGACACCCGTTCATCTGGTCCTGTGGAGGTTTGCGTTGGATAACATAGGTAGTGGTTCAAGCCGGAAGGTACCATTATTGAAAGCATGGCAATGGACAATCTGTACACGTCATATTTCTATGAACTTGTGGGGGATTGTTGGAATTTTTGTATTTGTGGTATGAAGTTCATAGGCTATGACATGAAAGTGTTTGGCTTGAACTGAATTGGCAAAAGGGGAACAAAATCATGTCTGAAGCTCTGCGGGGAGAGCGGACGCTCGTGCCAAGAGCGGCCGCGCTTAAAGGCCGAGGCTTCGCCTCTTTTTCCTGGAGCTTAGCGCGGTCGCGCTCCTTGCTAGGGCGGCCGCGCTTGTGACGGGATTTGACTTTTCCTGGGCCGATTTGGAGCAGGTTTTTAGGCCTAATTAAACCTAAACCCTAATATTTACCACAAGTATAAATACTCTTTTCCCTCAGCCGTTTTTGGAACTTGAATATTGAAGAGAAACACAATTCTCTTGTTTTTATTCATTGATCAATTACTCCCGTTCATAGAGATTTGTTCGTGAGATTCAAGGCGATTGAGATAGGACCGCCGGTGACTATCTACCTGTGTGCTGCTCTGTGGTACGTAGTCCGTGATCGTTTTATCCTCGGAGAAATTTGCACATGCACGAGTTGCACCAATTGGGGGCAATATTTTCTCTTAGGACAGTCTTCCTAAGGCGACTCGATCAAATCACGATAAGTTTTCTAACCGTTTGATTTCTTGTTTCTGTTTGTTTTCCTGATCCTGTTCCTTGGCTTTCGGTTTTGCTATTGGCTTAATTGGTACGTTTGACTTGATCAATAAAATTCCCTACTGTTGATTAAATCTTTGTTTAATCTGTGGTGCTTATTAATTTAATTTCCAACATTTGGTCCATAAATTGGCCCAAACCGAACCATTTACACCCCTACACTAAAATGCAAGTTTCGAAGAAATATAGGAGGGGTAGAAGCAATGCATTCAACCCAAAAGTAATATATCTAAAATTTCAAGGTTGGGGGTTGATGCATTGATGAAACGAAAGAGGCCCAAGAGTGTGCGAAATGGTGATATTATTTATATTCTCTTGACTTTGAATTAAATTACCTCTCATTTATAGCCTTTAACCGAGCCTAACGTTACAAGCTAATAAAGTCCTAACTGGTCTTTGATCGATTGTAGTCCCTATTAGTGTAGATATGAAAAGCAAGCATATTGGTTCTGGATCTCCATACTTTATATTCCATTGATCTTTATACTTCATATTCCATCATATTTATCCCGGGTTTGACGGTGATCTAGTTATTGCGTTGCACACACACTAAGAATCATGGTGAGATTGTAATGATTGAGTTGCATATTTAGACTATCATTAGCATAGGATTATTTGGTTTTTTCTTGATATATATAGTTGATTTATGAGACTTTAATGGGTCATTGATTATGACTTGACAAGAACAACCCAAAAGAATTTTTTGTTGATTTTATTTTTATTTATTTTTAGTAGATTAGTTTTATTGTTTAGTAGATAGTTTATTTTTATTTTTAATTGAGGACAAATAAATGATTAATTTTGGGGGTATTTGATGGATGAGTTTTTACTCATTCTATTGGGTACTTTTACGCTTAATGATTGCTTAGTTGTCAAGATTTTGTTATTTGATTTGGTGTCTTTTGTGTTTTTTGTTGTCTAATGTGATTTTGTGTTTATTCTAGAAGACAGGGAAATAAAAAGAGCTTAATTGGACCAATTTTGTGAACCTAAGGACTGTTGTGCTGAAATTTGAAGAATTCAGTGACCAATCTATAATTTCTGAGACTAGAGTGACCAAACTGCATATTAAGACCAGAGATTGTTTTGGAGTTTACAAGAGTTGGAGGATTGATATAGAATTTACTGAAACACAAGGATTTCTAGAGGAATTTTGAAAATTAGTCCCTAAACTCAAGCAAGAAACTACAAGTCAAGTTGAAGAAAGATATTTACTTTTCTATTTTATTTAGGAACTACTTATTAGTTAGTAGTTTTCTATTTCTTTTATATCTCTTTTTCTTCTACAATTTCTTTTCCTTTTAAATTTTAGGTTAGTTTTACCATATACTCCCTCCGTCCCACGTGAATACAAATTTATTTCCTTTTTGGTCCGTCCCACGTGAATACAAACTGCCCAAAATGGAAATAAATTTATTATTTTATATTCACCCTACCCCACCCACTCATTCTCTCTCTTCATTTCCTACCACACAATTTATTCAACCAACTCCACTCATTCTCTCTCTTCATTTCCTACCACACATTTTCATTATCTTAATAATATTTCTTAATTATTGTGCCCGGAAAAATGGTTTGTAATCACATGGGACGGAGGGAGTAAATACTAGATTAGGTTTCTTGTATTATTTATCAATCATTTAGCTAGTAAACATTTTGTAAGATTTGAAAGGTTGAAGCAATTTGTTCTTTGTTTATAAAGAACTAATTTCACTATTTACGAATTGGAGGTACTTGTTTTTAATCTTATGTTTCAATAGTATTTATAAAGAACTAATTTCACCATTTACGAATTGGAGGTACTTGTTTTTAATCTTATGTTTCAATAGTATTTAATGTTGGAACAATTTGATCCATTAACCATGAACCGACTCACAACTAGATTAAGAATGAGAGGAAGATAAAGACGGAAGCGTGTACCTGAAGAATCCATGATTGTGTTCTTGATCTTGTTCTTGAATAAATGAGAAAGTAGAGAAGAGTAGATCTTCTAAATGATAGTGCCCACACTATAATTTTCTTGATGAATGAAGAGAATTCTTATGACTGAATTGTATATGTAACTAGTGTCTCTAATGGCTGATGGATAGCCTTTATATAGATAGAGAAGGGGCATTTCATTTAGGGACTACACCCTTTCGTAAAGAAGGCGGTGAGAAGTTACCATTATGCCCATCATTTAATGGTACCTACACCTAATGGAATTCTACATATTTGGTCTATACTTTAACATTATTAAATGATTATAATATATGGAATTAAATAACACATATTATTAATCCATGTTCTAACAATCTCCCACTTGGATTAATATTAATATGTATCTTTTACTAAATAAATTCCTTAATTATTTATAACATGAATGACAACCCTTATGTGCACGTTTATTGTCATCCAACACAATCCCGTCCATTAGTCTTATAAGTATAGGGACTAAAGGGGTAGTCGTTGTAATTGATTCGCAACTAAACCCACATTAATCACATATATATATCCAACTAAATGACATAGATTAAGTATAGATATGTAGCATGGAATATTAATGAATATATATGAAGAACGCATATATATATTCTCCAACTAGTCCTACTTAACCTAATGAGATCAATATAAATAAAAACAACACAAAGAAATAGAAAACAACACAAACTCCCACTGATTTAAGCATTATCAAAAGTCGTTTCACCCATATGAGCAGTATGCTCGTGAAACATCAAAAGAGATTACGCTTTACAAAATGGATCCAATAACATGGAGTTTGATCCTATAATTTGTATATCTATTTGTTCATTTTATACTTATTTCTCTTCAACAAGAGACATAACCATATGATGTCTTTCGAAATCTTTGCATCCACTAAAACATAATCGGAATACTTAATGATCTCAAAATGATCCGATTTTATATACATAAGCATGTAGTTTAATGTTTTATAGGTACTTCATCATTCTTTTGGATGCGACTTAATGTTCTTCTTTCCGAATTGCTTTGGTATTGACCAAGCATCCCAATAATAAATACAAGGTCTGTACGAGTACAGACTTGCGCATACATTAAGCTTCCTACTGCCGGTGCATAAGGGATATTTTTCATATACTTAGATTAAAAATTAATTTTAGGACATTACTTTAAACTGAATTTATCTCCCTTAGAGATAGGGGTTTCATGTGGTTTACAATTTTCCATGCTAAACCTTCGTAATACCTTCTCTATATAGCTCTTTTGTGATAATCCCAAAATACCTCGTAAATGATCACGATGAATTTGGATTCCTAATACAAAAGATGTCTTACCAAGATCTTTCATCTCAAATTTGTTTGAGAAATTTCTTAGTTTCTTTTAGAAGGTCCTTATTATTACTAGCAAGAAAAATATCATCCACATATAAGACCAAAATAATAAATCTACTCCCACTGAACTTATGGTACACACAATCTTCACCAAGATTTATTTCAAAGCCAAATAAAAGAATAACTTGATTAAATTTTAAGTACCATTGACGAGATGCTTGCTTAAGCCCATAAATGGATTACTTTATTTTACAAACCAGTTGACTAGTTTGATCCGAATTAGTCACCATTTCTGGTTTCTTCATATAGATAGTTTCCTCAATGTCGCCATTGAGAAAAGCTGTCTTAACATCCATTTGATGAAACTCAAGATCATAATGTGCCACTAATGCCATAATGATCATAAAAGATGTTTTAGAAAATATCGGAAAAAATGTTTCTTTATAATCAATATCTTCCTTTTGAGTAAATCCATTAGGAACAAGACATGCCTTATATCTTTCCATATTACCTTGCTAATCCCTTTTGGTTTTAAATATCAATTTATAACCAATAGGTTTTACACCTTCAGGTAATGGGACAAGATCCCAAATGTCATTGTCTTTCATTGATTTTAACTCCTCATTTAATGGTATTGATCCACTTATGAGAATTAGGACTATTAATGGCTTCATGGATGGTGATTAGATCATCTCCCACTAAACCTAAGGTGTCCTAATTCTCCGCAAGATACATATCATAAATATTCGGAATAACACTTCTTCTTTCTCTGGTAGATCTCCTTAAGGGCACCGGCTCATCCTCATTTTGAGGTTGTTGAATTTCATTATGTCAAACATTTTCATGTTGTCCGTTATTTACGGGAGTCTCTATATTATTTTGAATTGTATGTTCTTTGTTGAATTTCAAGTACAATTACTTGATTTCCAACAGGAACTAAAGTTTGAGGAACATAGAGTGGTTCCTCTAACTCTTCAAATTCAAAATCATTACTATTTCTCCCACTAAATTCAACATCCTCAAGGAACCTAACATTGCCAATCTCGAAAAATGTTCTAGTTTTCGGATCATAAAATTTATATCCCCTAGATCTCTTAGCATACCCTACAAAGTAACCACCAACGATCTTAACGTCCATACGGAGTTTTGTCGGTAGCCTTTGAAGCAGCTATATTGAGAATATAAGTAGCGGTTTTTAATGCTTCACCCATAATGAGTGAGGTAAAGAAGTACAAGAAAACATACTTCTTACCATATCCTTAAGGATTTTATTATGTCTCTCCACTATACTATGCTAGGTTTGTCCGGCATGGTGTAGTGAGGGATAATCCTACACTCTTCAAAATAGCGAGTATAAAGGACCCGGACGTTATTCACCCAATACGTTATACCGTCCGTAGTTTTCACTATCATGATCGGATTTAACGTTCTTAATAGTCTTTCTTATGCCTTAAAAGACTTGAAAACGACCAATGATTGAAACTTTACATGAAGAAAATAATGTATTCATAACGAGAGTAATCATCCATGAACGTAATGAAATATTGTTGACCATTCCATGAACGATAAATGAATGGTCCACAAATGTCCATATGAATTAGTTCCAAGACGTTTGATACTCTCAAAATTTTATTTCCTTTAATGTTTGTAAATTTATTCTTTAAAACACTTAATGCAAAAGTTTTATCCGGAGTATCAAGTTGTTTTTAGGATTCTCTCTGTCATAAACTTTATCAATTCTCCCTTTGGAGATATGACCCAAACGCCTATGCCATAGAATACAAGAATTTTCACTTGATATATTTTTCTTAGTGCCTTTAGTTTTTGTTTCATTATTATGGGACTCATTAATAGTATTTACTGTTTGAAGTAAATAAAATTGTCATTGTTAAGATAAAGTACTAATACCGACAACTTCGGAATTGAAAATAAGATCACATTTATTATTATCAAATGAACGGGAATAACCTTCCCGATCTAATACTGTGATTGATATCAAATTCCGCCTAAATGACGGTACAATAAATGTATTATTTAATACAAAATAATAGCCAGCACTTATCATTAATCCAAAAGTCCCTATGCCGATAACTTCAACCGGATTTTCAGCTTTTATATAGATGTATTTCTCATCTTCACTGGGGATTCGGTAATTCAGGCAACCCTGCATACATGAACTAATGTGAGTTGTTGCACCAAATACAACCACTATGTATATTAAGGAATTGAAACCGAATTTGCCTTAGTACAAACAAGACCAAATGACATACCATCCTGAATTCGCCATTCGCGATACTTATGGTAGTCGTTTTTCATGCGAGTAAGGTCCTTGCAAAAGAAGCATTTCTTGACTTTATGATCTTTAAATGATCCCTTATGCTTCTTACTTGCAACCGCAATTTTCTTCCCTCTTCTCTTAATCTCACGAGAAGAAGTAGATGCTGAGTGAGTACTTTCTAATTTAAGATATTTCATCCTATCTTCCTCTAATGTCATATGTGAAAGTAATTCATTAATATTCCACTTATACTTTCGACATTTATAGGTCACCTCAAAAGGACCAAATTGAGGAGGAAGATAGATCAAACCTCAGTGCACGAGCAAATCTTCCGAAATCTCTAACTTAAGTGCTTTTAGTTTGATCGAAAGATGAAATAATTCAATAATGTACTTCCGAAGATTTTCCTCACCTTGTACCGAATGGAAACAAGTTTCCACAAGAATTCAAGGAAAAATTCAGCATTTTCGATCTCAGAGACATTGTCCAAAAATGTCTTTGAAACTGCATTTTTCATGATCATTAGACTCACGCGGTTGAACCGTTCCCATTGCTCAATATTTTTCCGTTCTATAACGATATTTCCTTTAGTGAGAGCAGCGGGACTTGATTCCCCTAATGCGTGATCGATGTCCATATTGCCTAAGATCATCGTTATATTATTTTTCCAAGTTTTAAGTTTAGTCCCAGTAAGCAAAGGTACATCATTTATAGCAGTAGTTACGGATGAAGCATTAATTAAATCTGAAGGAGAAGAACAAGAATGAAACAAAACATATATAAGAAACTACATAATGATTAATTATATCAAATGAATTCCATCAAAATAAAGATAATCAGCATGACATCAAGACAAATCTTTGGATTGCGAATTGACTCACAATTTGATTTATCTTAGGGTGAACAAATAATTCAAACAATACATTTTAAATACTTGCCTTCCCTTGGGCCGGTTCAAGTATAAAAAATGTCCTAAAGTTTAAGGTACTTGTTACCCGGCAATAAAGAATATAAACAATTCACTTTAAATACCCGCCTTCCTTTGGGATGGTTCACAGCATTTAAAATGACCAAAAGTTTAGTTCAATTATTACCCCATGAATGTAAATACTTAGTCAACAACAAGGTCTCCTTTGAGAAACAAGCATGTTATCACATATCAATATTTACATTCAACTTTTAAAAAGTTTGAATTTAATCAACAAGGTCTCCTTTGGGAAACAAGCATGTTAATTTTGTCCAAAAATGTTAAGGATATAATTAATCGGAAATGTAAGGCCTTAAGGCAATTTCTGAAAATTTAAAAAAAAAATGGTAAAGAAACAAACGCAATTTATTAATAAAAGACAATATCCTTTTGTTCTACCCGTCCATTCTTAAAGTTTGATAACTTATAAGAACCGCCGAAGCGCGACTGGTGTCCAGATACTACAATTTACTAACAAATTATTGTTGGAACAAAAACGATCCATCAAACCATGAACCGACTCATAACTAGATTAAGAAGAGAAAAAGAAGAAGAAGACGAAGACGGAAGCGTATACCTTGAGATTCCATTATTGTACTTGTTCTTGTTCTTGATGAAGATATGAAGATAGTCTTTGATTTAGGAAGAGTAGATCTTCTAAATGATGAGTGCCTTTTAATCTCTTTGTTCTTCAAGTACTTAGGAAGAATTTTGACTGAATGAGAATGTAAAATTAACTAATGATTCATAGGCTTGATGGATAGGCCTTTATATAGGAATCCAAGGGGCACTTCATTTAGGGACTACACCTATTGATATATAAGATATTACCATTATGCCCATCATTTAATGGTATACTTATATTATGGAATTCTACATATTATTTAGAGTTCTATACTTTATACCATATATTATAATATTGATCATTATATTATTAAGTATTTATATGTTACATTAATCCATGTTCTTACAATCTCCCACTTGGATTATTATAACATATACCTTCACTTAATAAATTACTTCAATCATATTTATAACACAAATGACAACCCTTATGTGCACTTTGTTGTCATTTGAAAACAATCCCGTCCATTAGTCATATAAGTATAAGGACTAAAGGGGCATTCGTTGTAATTGATTCGCAACTAAACCCACATTAATCACATATATATATCCAACTAAATGACATAGATAAAGTATAGATATGTAGCATGGAAAATTAATGAATATATATATGAAGAATGCATATATATATTCTCCAACTAGTCCTACTTTAACCAAATGAGATCAATTTAAATGAAACAACACAAGGAAATAGAAACATTTAAAACTCCCACTGATTTAGGCATTATCAAAAGTCATTACACCCATATGAGCAACATGCTCGTGAAATACTAAAGGAGATAACGCCTTAGTAAATGGATCCGCTAACATGGAGTTTGTACCAATAAGTTCTATTTCTATTTGTTCATTTTGTACTCTTTCTCTCACAACAAGAAACTTAATATCTATATGCTTAGATTTAGATGAACTCTTGTTGTTGTTGGAGTACAATACCGCGGCCCGATTGTCACAATATAACTTAAGTGGTCTTTCAACACCTTTGACAATTCGCAGTCCTTCAATGAATTTACGCAGCCATATTGCTTGATTGGATGCCTCATAGCAAGCAACAAATTCGGCTTCCATGGTGGAAGTAGTAACTAATGTTTGCTTGACACTTCTCCAAGATATCGCTCCACCGGCCAAAGTGAAGACATAACCCGATGTCGATTTGCGACTATCTTGGCATCCAGCAAAGTCAGAATCGGAAAAACCAATGATCTCAAGATGATCCGACTTTGTATATGTAAGCATGTAGTTCTTCGTGTTTTGTAAGTATCTCATCACTCTTTTGGCTGCGACCCAATGTTCTCTTCCCGGATTGCTTTGATATCGCCCAAGCATGCCAACAATAAAGGCAAGATCTGGGCGAGTACAGACTTGAGCATACATTAGGCTTCCTACTGCCGATGCGTAAGGGATATTTTCCATATACTTGGTTTCAAGATTATTTTTAGGACATTGATTTAGACTGAACTTATCTCCCTTAGAGACCGGGGTGTCATGTGGTTTACAATTTTCCATGCTAAACCTTTGTAATACCTTCTCTATATAGTTCTTTTGTGATAATCCTAACATACCTCGTGAGCGATCACGATGTATTTGAATTCCTAATACAAAAGAAGCTTCTCCAAGATCTTTCATCTCAAATTTGTTTGAGAGAAATTTCTTAGTTTCCTTAAGAAGGTCCTTATCATTACTAGCAAGTAAAATATCATCCACATATAAGACCAAAAATATAAATCTACTCCCACTGAACTTATGGTACACACAATCTTCACCAAGATTTATTTCAAAGCCAAATGAAAGAATAACTTGGTTAAATTTTAAGTACCATTGACGAGATGCTTGCTTGAGCCCATAAATGGATTTCTTGAGTTTACAAACTAGTTGACTAGTTTGATCCGAATCAGTCACCATTTCTGGTTTCTTCATATAGATAGTTTCCTCAATGTCACCATTGAGAAAAGCTGTCTTTACATCCATTTGATGAAGCTCGAGGTCAAAATGTGCCACTAAAGCCATAATGATTCTAAAAGCATTTTTAGAGGATACCGGTGAAAATGTTTCTTTGTAATCAATGCCTTCTTTTTGAGTAAATCCTTTAGCGACAAGACGCGCCTTATGTCTTTCCACATTACCTTTTGAATCCCTTTTGGTCTTAAAGATCCATTTACATCCGATGGGTTTCACATTCTTAGGTAATAGGACAAGATCCCAAACGTCATTATCATTCATGGATTTTAACTCTTCATTTATGGCATCAATCCACTTATGAGAATTTGGACCACTAATGGCTTCATGGAAGGTGATTGGCTCATCTCCCACTAAACCTAACGGTTCCTCATTCTCGGCAAGATACATATCATAATAATCCGGTATAGCACTCCTTCTTGCTCTATTAGATCTTCTTAAGGGCACCGGTTCTTCTTGATTTTGAGGGTGTTGAATTTCCTCATCAACATTTTCATGTTGTTCATTAATAGGAGAATTAACGTCATTTTGAATTATATGTTCTTGTCGAATTTCAGGCACAACTGCTTGATTTTCGATAGGAACTATAGGAAGAGGTATAGAAACGAATTCCTCTTCCATTTCTTCAAATTCAAAATTACTATTCAAATTTTCCCCTCTAAATTCAACATCCTCAAAGAACCTAGCATTTCCCGTCTCGAAAAAGGTTCTAGTTTTAGGGTCATAGAATTTATATCCCCTAGATCTTTGAGAATACCCTACAAAATAACTACTAACCGTCTTAGCGTCCAACTTTCCTTCGTTAGGTTTATAAGGCCTAGCTTCGGCTGGACAACCCCAAACATGAAGATGATTTAGGGACGGTTTCTTTCCGGTCCATAATTCATAAGGGGTTTTGTTAGTAGCTTTTGAAGGAGCTCTATTAAGTAGGTAGGTTGCGGTTTTCAAAGCATCGCCCCATAATGAGTGAGGTAAAGAAGTACAAGAAACCATACTTCTTACCATATCCTTGAGGGTTCTATTACGTCTCTCGGCTACACCATTCATGCTAGGTGTCCCCGGCATGGTGTAGTGAGGGACAATCCCACATTCTTCCAAATAGCGAGCAAAAGGACCCGGACGTTGTTCTCCCGAACCGTCATTCCTACCATAGTATTCACCACCACGATCGGATCTAACGTTCTTAATAGTCTTTTCAAGTTGATTTTCAACTTCGGCTTTAAAAGACTTGAAAACGTCCAATGATTGAGACTTTTCATGAAGTAAATAAATGTATCCATAACGAGAGAAGTCATCTATGAACGTAATAAAATATGTTTGTCCGTTCCACGAAGGGGTAGGGAACGGTCCACATATGTCCGTATGAATTAGTTCTAAGACTTTTGTAGCTCTCAAGGATTCATTTTTGTTTGTACTATTTGTAAATTTTCCCTTAAGGCATTCAATACAAAAGTTATTTTCCGGAGTATCAAGCTTATGTAATATTCCCTCGGACACAAGCTTGTCAATTCTCCTTTTGGAGATATGACCCAAACGCCTATGCCACAAGGTATAAGAGTTTTTACTTGAAAACTTTCGTTTTATGCCTCGAGAGTTAGTTTCATTATTGTGGGACTCATTTAATGAATTGACTGTGTCAAGTAAATATAGATTATCAATGTAAGACAAAGAACTAGTACCAAAAAGCTTTGAATTAAAATATAAATTGCATTTATTATTACCGAAGATACAGGAATAACCTTCCCGATCTAATGTAGTGACGGAAATCAAATTCCGTCTAAAGGATGGAATAATAAATACATTATTCAAAACTAAATAATATCCGGTACTAAGAGATAATCTAAAAGTCCCTATGCCCTCAACCTCTACCGGCTTTCCAGCTCCCATGTAGATGAATCTTTCACCTTCATTGGGCGTTCGGTAGTTCAGGCAACCCTGCATACATGAACTTATGTGAGTAGTTGCACCGGAGTCTAACCACCATGTATACGAAGGAATTGAAACTAAATTAGCTTCAGTACAAACAAAGCTAAATGACATACCTTTCTTAATTCGCCATTGGCGATACTTAGGGCAGTCGGGCTTCATGTGAGTGGGGTCCTTGCAAAAGAAGCACTTTTTCACCTTTTGATCATTTGATGATCCCTTAGGCTTCTTTGATGCAACCGCAATCTCCTTACCTTTTCTCTTAATCCCACGAGAAGAGGTAGATGCATAATGTGCACTTTCGGGTTTGGTGTGTTTCAACCTATCTTCTTCCTCCGTGACATGTGAAATTAATTCATTAATATTCCACTTGTCCTTTTGACAATTATAGGTCGTTTCAAAATGACCAAATTGTGAAGGAAGAGAAATTAAAGCCAAATGCACAAGCAAGTCTTCCGACAAGTCCAACTTGAGTGCTTTTAATTTCGTTGATAGATGAAACATTTCCATTATGTATTCCCTTAGGTTTCCGGTGCCCTTATACCTCATGGAAACAAGCTTCCTCAAGGTAGCACTTGTTTCTGATTTATCGCTTTTTGCAAAGCGTTGTTCTAGGGCATCTAGGAAACCTTTTGCACCAACATCCTCGAGACACCTTCAGAAATGTCTCCTGGATCGCATTCTTAATTATGCTTAGGCTGACGCGATTAGAACGCTTCCACCTCTCTGAACTCAAGCGGTCTTCCGCAGTGCTTTTATCAGTTAGAGGGGCAGGAGCTTGTTCTCTTAATGCGAGGTCAAGATCCAAACAGCCTAAGACCATAGTAATCTTGTTTTTCCAAGTTTTAAAATTTGTCCCAGTTAGCAAAGGAATTGAGTTTAAGGCAAGAGAGTAATGTAAGAAGCACTGATCAAATCTGATTGAAGAGAACAAAAGAATGAAACAAAACATGTATAAGAATCTACATAATGATTAATTATATTAAATGAATTCCATCAAAATAAAAGATAATCAATATGACATCAAGACTAATCTTTGGATTGCGAATTGACTCACAATTTGATTTATCTTAGGGTAAACAAGTAGCTTAAACAACACACTTTAAATACTTGCCTTCCTTTGGGCCGGATCAAGTATAAAAAGTGTCCTAAAGTTTAAGGTACTTGTTCCCCGGTAATAAAGAATATAAACAATTCACTTTAAACACCCGCCTTCCTTTGGGATGGTTCACAGTATTTAAAATGACCAAAAGTTTAGTTCAATTATTACCCCATGAATGTAAATATTTAGTCAACAACAAGGTCTCCTTTGGGAAACAAGCATGTTATCACATATCAATATTTACATTCATCTTTTAACAAGTTTGAATTTAATCAACAAGGTCTCCTTTTGGAAACAAGCATGTTAACTTTGTTCAAAAATGTTAAGGATATAATTAATCGGAAACATAAGGCCTTAAGGTAATTAATGAAATTTATTAATAAGAGATAGTAGTCCTTTTGTTCTACCCGTCCATTCTTAAAGTTTGACAACTTTAAGAACCGCCAATCAGTGTGACTGGTGTCCGGATACCATATTTTATCAATAAATTATCAAAGTTCAGGGCACAAATTAATGTGAATTTTACTCAAAAATAAGTGAAAATTGATCAAAATAGCAAAAGATTGAAAATTTTGAAAATCTGGCCAAAATTAAGTGGTGCTCGGCCGAGTCAAGGAAAGTGCTCGGCCGAGCAACACACTCCAGAAAACACCCCTTTCTGATCACTCATGCTCGGCCGAGTCAAGGGAGGTGCTCGGCCGAGCACCATGACCGTTGGATGGCGCCTTTTCAAAATTTTTCAAACGATGTGCTGGTACAAATGGTGTGCTCGGCCGAGTCAAGGGAGGTGCTCGGCCGAGCATACCCTGAATATCAGATTTTCCAGATTTTTAGAGCCATAACTACAAATACCCTTTAGACTATCAATTCTTAACTTAATGGTGAATGATTATTCAACCAAAGCAAGTAGATCCTTATACTCACATCACATTATAAAATGTGTGGCTATACATTTGAACAAACTCACATCGCATCAAAAGATGGTGGCTATGTCCAAAATAGGATAATCTTACATTAAGAATGAAAGTCTTTTTGATAATTAAGATTTAACACCATACTCTAGAATCTGAATTAGAGTATGATAATGATTCAAGAATACATGATGAACATGGAATCTTTTCAAGAAATAAAAGCATAAGGCTTTACAAGAAATTTCAAACTCAATCTAGTATATGAGCAGGCTCTGATACCAATTGTTGGAACAAAAACGATCCATCAAACCATGAACCGACTCATAACTAGATTAAGAAGAGAAAAAGAAGAAGAAGACGAAGACGGAAGCGTATACCTTGAGATTCCATTATTGTACTTGTTCTTGTTCTTGATGAAGATATGAAGATAGTCTTTGATTTAGGAAGAGTAGATCTTCTAAATGATGAGTGCCTTTTAATCTCTTTGTTCTTCAAGTACATAGGAAGAATTTTGACTGAATGAGAATGTAAAATTAACTAATGATTCATAGGCTTGATGGATAGGCCTTTATATAGGAATCCAAGGGGCACTTCATTTAGGGACTACACCTATTGATATATAAGATATTACCATTATGCCCATCATTTAATGGTATACTTATATTATGGAATTCTACATATTATTTAGAGTTCTATACTTTATACCATATATTATAATATTGATCATTATATTATTAAGTATTTATATGTTACATTAATCCATGTTCTTACAATTATCACAAAATTCTGGGCACAAATTAATGTGTACTTTACTCAAAAAATGAATGAAAATTGATCAAAATAGCAAAAGATTGAAAATTTTGAAAATCTGGCCAAAATTAAGTGGTGCTCGACCGAGTCAAGTAAGGTGCTCGGCCGAGCAAAACACTCCAGAGAACACCCCTTTCTGATCCCTTACGCTCGGCCGAGTCCTTAGGGATGCTCGGCCGAGTCCTTATGGGTGCTCGGTCGAGCACTATCCTTGACTCGGCCGAGCATCATGACCGTTGGATGGCGCCTTTTCAAAACTTTCAAACGATGTGCCGGTACAAATGGTGTGCTCGGCCGAGTCAAGGGAGGTGCTCGGCCGAGCATACCCTGAATATCAGATTTTCCAAATTTTTAGAGCCATACCATACCGCAGGGGGGCTACGCCCCCCGCACCCCCATTTGTGGTCCGATACCAGTCTACTCAACAGCTAGGCCGGCGCCCTCGGAGGGCGCCGGGCCCTTTACCAGGACATCGAGTATGAATCTTGGGATAATCTTGTATGAACCATTGTGCCTCTTGATTTTACCATTATTTTCAGAAATTGAATGAAGTTCTTAATTTAATGGTGACTCAATTTTCAACCAAAGTAAGTAGATCCGCATACTCACAACACATTTAAAAAATGCGTGGCTATGCATATGAACAAACTCACAACGCATCCAAGGATGGTGGCTATGTTCAAAAATGGGATAATCTTACATTAAGGGTTGAAAGCCTTTTGAGTAAAACCAAAAAATCAGAAATAGAATGAAGTTATGAATATGATACTCTTAGACAAGATGAGTATCATGAACAAAACCAAATGAAATCACACAAGGATTACAAATATGAAATAAATTAAAGCACAAGGCTCTATAATAATTTCAAACTCAATCTAGTATATGACCAGGCTCTGATACCAATTGTTGGAACAATTTGATCCATTAACCATGAACCGACTCACAACTAGATTAAGAATGAGAGGAAGATGAAGACGGAAGCGTGTACCTGAAGAATCCATGATTGTGTTCTTGATCTTGTTCTTAAATGAGAAAGTAGAGAAGAGTAGATCTTCTAAATGATAGTGCCCACACTATAATTTTCTTGATGAATGAAGAGAATTCTTATGACTGAATTGTATATGTAACTAGTGTCTCTAATGGCTGATTGATAGCCTTTATATAGATAGAGAAGGGGCATTTCATTTAGGGACTACACCCTTTCGTAAAGAAGGCGGTGAGAAGTTACCATTATGCCCATCATTTAATGGTACTTACACCTAATGGAATTCTACATATTTGATCTATACTTTAACATTATTAAATGATTATAATATATGAAATTAAATAACACATATTATTAATCCATGTTCTAACATTTAATTCTTTCTAGTGAATATGGTTGTTGGTTTATCACAAGTGTTATAATCCTTCCTAATTTTTTATATTTCGATAGTCCTATGAGATATTGTTGCATATTTAGATTATTATTGGGTGTAAGTAATTGCGATAGGGCGAGTTAATTACACATATCCATCATGTTAATAATTGAATATTGTTGAAGAGGGTAGGGCCCAATATAGGATTCAAGTTCATTATATTCTTTTGTGTTTATGAGTTTTTTTTATCTGTGTGGATTTGAGAACGCAATACAATTAAATCACTAAAATCCCAACTTGAGAAGGTGTGGCTTTTACAATAGTAAATGAACACCACAATAATTGACATAGTAGTGAATTGTTTATAGGGGAGATACTTGTGAATCCATTCCATTAATCCTATCATTTATATGCTAGTTCATATTGATCACTTATCTTATATTATTATCTTTTATCTTATTAATTTTAAAATAATTAAATAACTTAGAATTAATCCAAGTCTTTGTGTTTCGACGCTAGTCTTTTACATATTGATATGATGATAACTCGTGCACTTACGAGGTATTATAGTTTTGTCTATCAGTTGTTTTCTTGGTACTATATACATTATATAGTGAATCCGAAAATTTCCTAAGTATATAGTTTCGGTAAGGAAAGTTGAATGACTCAACCGTACTCACGGCTTGAACATCCGTCCCATATTCACCAAACTTGTAGAATATTACTTAAGAAATCTCGTTTATTTCAAGGTGGTCAAGTAGAATATCTTTGTTGCCATCACTTAAAGTCGAGACCAACAAAAAGTTTCTAACTTCTCACTATGGTGAGCCAAAATAATTGGAACAACCACATTTCGTTGGAGATCTGTTTTCACACAAGGAGTCTTTCCCAAAACATTGACTTTAAATTTCAACAATTATATATTTGTTGTTACATATGTAACTCTCTAACTTAATTAGAGAATTCACTTTAAGAATAAATTGATAATTCAATATGAGAATTAACACAATTTATTTCTTATATTATCTTATATTTATAAACCTCTAATTTTTTTAATATAATTATGATTGGAGGTTAATTATTGTAAAACTTTAAAGGTCCCATATTGGAATATCTCTAAATTAGAGAAAGTCACATTCTCATTTACATAATTCACAAATTCTTTTAGAAACCCTCCTTATAAATATTTTGTGTCATTTGTCATCATCGACAACAATAAGATTTAACAACATCCTTTAAGAAATTCTAATGTTTTTGACATAGTCACTCATTACACTAATATGTTTTAACAACTTCTTTCAAAAAGCCCTATAATTTTAGTCATTTTGACGTTTGTCAATGTTCACAACAATAGAATTCAATATCTTCTTTCAAGAATTTCTATTGTTTTATATTTGTGACTTTTGTTACTATTGACAATAATAAGATTTAACAACTCATTTCAAAAAAACCTATCATCTTTATCAATACATCATTGGTATGCAACGTTAAAGAATACAAGTTTTAACGTTCATCTTCTTAACTTAGTTCCAATGAACTATTCAATTTTTATCATTATGATTCTCGTGAACCATAAGACACATCTCATACATTGTATAAACATTAGATTTGGTGTCGCCACAACTATTTTATACAATCATCGAAACATCATTGATGTTCATGTGTTACACTACTAGAAAGAGGGTATTTACCCACGGAAAATTCTGTGGGTAAACAGGGAATTCCGTGGGTAAAATTCATTTACCCACGAAAAATGTTCGTAGCAAGCCCGTGGGCAAATTTTTGTGATTAATACCAACGAAATATACCGTGGGTATTACCCACGAAATATCCGTCGAAAGTCAAAAAATTTCATCGGGAAATAAGTAAAAATTCCCACGGAAAATTTATCCATCGAAAACTTGCCGGACGTTACACACGGAATATTTCGTGGGTAATATTTGTATTATTAATAATTTTTTAAGTATTACCCACGAAATATTTCGTGGGAAATATTTTTATTAAAAATAAAATTTATATATACCCACAGAATTTGCTGTGAGTAAATCTTAATATTATTTTATGAAGAATTTTACCCACGTAATATTTCGTGGGTAAGTAATTGAATAGTGTTTCAAGGAATTTTTATCCACGGATATTTTCGTGGGTAATTGAATAAATTTCCCACGAAAATTTTCGTGGGTAATTTATTCAATTACCCACGTAATTTTCTGGGTAATTTTATCAGAATTGAAAAAAAATTAGAAAATTCAAAAAACCACCTGTTAAGCCAAAAGACCACCTATAAAAGTCAAAAATTCAATCGCATAATATAATAACATTCATACCATCTAAACAAACAATATACACAATTCTTAAACAATTTCAAAACAATGTTTTCCAAATCAAATAAAACATTAACGTACAAATCTCTAAACAATATAGCATATTACAAACCAAAAAAATAAAGTCCAGTAGTTAAGTTAGCACTACAAACCAAATAAAAAAAAGTCAAATTCAACTTTTACGACTCTGGTGTTGTTACCACCACTACGTCCACTTCCACTCAAAGTTTCATTTGAATTTAGGTATGGTCCAATAGAGAGTTAGAGTTATTACCACTAGTAGGCTGCTGTAATGCTGTAGGAGCATGGATCTTATCATTTTTTGCATTTGTTGTTTCATCTTTTGCTCTATCTCTTGCCGTATTTGTTCCTTTTCTTGCCGCAATCGTTCCTCCATTCGCTCTTCCAATTCCTTAACCAGGGTATTTACACGAGTGTTAACTTGGGTGTTTAGTGTCTCTGTCAGGCTTACTATAATCTCATCCTTTTGTCTCATTTGATCATCATATTCCACACTCTGAATACTGGAGGAAGAAAAAGACTGCGAAGAACGGCTGCGCAAGAAAGCAGCTCCATGATATCCGAACCCGGGCAATCGATCACCTTTTTGTCGCCCGTGCTGAATGGTAGTGGTCTTCCAAAGTACTGCTTGAAATGGAGGCAGTACAGTGCTTTTGATCTCAATAATTCCTTCCTCAATAGCCTATTCACGAGCACACCTCAGATATGTTTCCTGTCCATTATATATAACAAAAAATAATTAATAATGACAAAAAATAAACCTACACTTTAACAAAATAAAATAAAATAAAATAAAATAATAATAATAAATAAATATAATACACTCCCTCCGTCCCGGACCTTCGTGCTCACTTTGACTTTTCACGTAAATTAAGGAGAGAGTATTATATTGAAAGTGTTGTGAGTGTGAAAATAAAATAGGAGAGAGAATGAGTGGAGGGAATAGTAAATTATAATGGTGTTGTGAGTATTAAAATAATGTAGGAGAGAGAATGAGTGGAGGGAATAGTAAAGATTCCTTTCCATTTTAGGAAATGTGCACGTAGGTTTGGGACGCCCAAAATGGAAAGTGTGCACGTAGGTGTGGGACGGAGGGAGTATATATATATATATATATATATATATATATATATATATATATATATATATATATATATATATATATATATATACATACACACACACACAATTAGTCATATGCCATCATGATATCACATTTGACAATAAATTAGTATAAATGTTGAGTAGGTTTTGGGGGAAACTAGTTTTTTCGTAACATTATAAAAAGTCTTGTTTTAAAAATCGAAACAAAGGCGCGTACATTTTTTTTTAAAATAAAAAATAAGACTTTTTATAATATTTGGGGAAACTAGTTTTTCCCAAAATTTTCTGATAAATGTTTCGGGGGTCAATCATATGTTTAGAGATAGTTAACTATTGCCCATCTTTAGATAATAACCAAAACTCTCATAATAGTTACTATTGCCCATCTTCTCATATATTTTTTTCCCAGATTCATTCATTTTGAGACAAAGTACACTTGATGAACCATGGGCCAACCAAAGTAATAGAAAATGATCAACAATGGTATCATACATATACATCCCTTAAAAACTGTAATAATAATTTAAAAGTGACAAATATTTCAAATCAGAGTGAGTATATTATATAATTATTAAATTTTAAAAAATCTTATATGAACTAATAATAATTTTAAATTAATTATTTCCACCAGACATACTATACATATTAGATTGGGACAAACTAAAGCGAAATGTATACTGCTCTATGGAAAGTACATCAAGCTTTCACATATAAAACATCATATACTTATATCCGTCTATATTTCATAAATATCTTTACATATAAAGGACCTGTTTCCTCGTATCTTGCATTCATAATCCTATATGTCCAACGCGATGGGTCTGTTGACACCCATGTCCAAAAATCATAAAAGAATTAATGCTTTTTTTCCTTAATTTTTTTACAAACTTGTAACTTGTATTCGTGCTCTAATTAAATGGATTGACGGACATGAAGCATAATGGAGTAGTCGGAGTAATAGGATATTAATCTCACATCGTCTAGGAAGTAGGAATTGAAGTGCTAGGAAATGGAGTAGTATATATTGAGAGGCCTTAGCATTTGAAACCAATGGGGATATTAATCCCACATCGTCTAGGAATTGAAATGCTAGGAAATGGAGTAGTATATATTGAGAGGTCTTAGCATTTGAATCCCAATAAATGGAGTAGTATATATTGAGAGGCCTTAGTGTTTGAAAAACAAATGGGTAGTATATATTGAGAGGCCTTAGCATTTGAAAAACAAATGAGATATTAATCCCACATCGTCTAGAAATTGACATTGAGAGGCTTTAGCATTTTGCTAAGAAATAGAGTAGTATATAAGGGGTGTGTTTAGTAAATGACATTAGAGGAAATGAACATAGCCTTTATTTAGTCTAGGTTCTAGTTTGAGCGGGAAAATGGGGGGTGTGTTGAAGTGTTTTGCACTTCAGCCTTTATATAGTTATAGATCATAACACACAAACAAATTTCATCTCATTTGGATCGCAACAAGGCTTTCTATAATTTCTTAAAAGTTACAGCTTATAAGATGTTAAATTTCCAGATTGTTTATTCCTGATCTTAGTGCACTCAAACTGCCATAACTTCTTCTTCATAAATGGTCCGACTATGAGAGTTATATTTCTGAAAACTACACTCAGAGTGCTACAATCTAGACTGCAATTTGGCAGTTAACAGACCAAAGATGAGTGATTTATCTGCAGTTAAATAGAGACCTAAGTAGCAGTTTTTCTGCTACAGAATTTAAGGGCAACCTATGTTATAAGGTTCATAACTCATTCAAAAGTTGGATAACTTCAATGAAATTTGGTGTGGTTATTTTTAACCTACCAAGGTAATTATTTGCCAGAATTCAGCTCAAACAAATGAATAGACATTGAGTTAGGGTCTCTACAACAGGCTGGACATAAACCCCAAATTCCTCTCAGCCTTGCAATACATCAAATTATGGGTTTAACCCTAACTTATTTTTCCCAAATAAACAAAATTATAGAAGACATATAAAATCAACATATATCAATCCATACAATGAGTAGATTTCTCTAACTAAGGTAAAGATAATAACAAATAATAAGATTTATATTTTAGTTGTCAAAGGTGATTTCAACATATTTATCAAGTAATGGGAGAAACTACACACTAAAATATAAACAAAAAGGGGGATTGAAACACAAAAAGTAGGCACTTCGCCCATATAAATACTTACATATATTTCCTGATATTAACGGCTACTCCACTACCCTGTCCCTCATTCGATTTTCTGTTAGTGTTGGTTTTATCTAAAATATTTTGAAAAATTTGACTACTCCAATGTTCTTTCACTTGGCCCATACTTCTGGCGAGTAATTGGTGGTGGTCTGACCAGTTTTTTTCCACTTCGTGTACATCCTGTGCACATATCTCCTATAGCAACTATAAACCATTTCTTTAAACACTTTCTCTATCTGTTGTTGAGAGAAACCGGGAAAACAATATTTCATGTAAACAAAGTTTGATATATATTAATTTTAAGGTCATAAGCTCAAATATTGTTGGGACTTTACATCTTAAGATCAATATACATACTTTGTATTATCTAATAAATGGACATAGCTGCAAAATTACTGAAAAGACTATTTAATTGATACCTGAAACTCGCTCATACACAGTGTTTGACCGCATTTTCGGTGTCGGAAAAAACTCTTGAAACGGTAGAACTCCCATGACCTGTGTGTGCATTATGGATAAATCTATAAAGAAATTAAAACATGATATATATCAATAATATATGTGCATAACACATTTCCCCTCATGTACAACTCTATCCAAAATAACCCTCCCCTCAGGTGCTATACTATAGGCTCATGACCTGCAGCGGTAGAACTCCCATGACCTGGACTGCTAAGGGAGTCATCCTCACTCATAATCTCTGCATTGGGTTGTGTAGTGGAATGTCTATCCCTATAAGACTGGCCGATGGTAAGAACAAATGCTAGAACTTTGGATTTCTTTGGAGCAGGAGGAGGACCATCAGTAGACATGTGTAAACTACAATATAAATGATCGTACATAAAAATGAATAAATTACAACATAATTAAAAATGTATAGTGATTAATCATTTAAATTGGAATCTAAGCTACAACTTGTAAACATCATATGTAAAGATCATTTAGGCTCCGTTTGTTTCACCGTAAAACATTTTTCGGAAAATGTTTTCCGGAAAATAACCTGTTTTACGGTGTTTGGTTAGCCCCCGGAAAATGTTTTCCGGAAAATAACTCGTTTTCCGCTGTTTGGTTGCCTAAGTAAAACGTTTTCCGGAAAACATTTTACGCCCTTCCTAAGTAAAACGACCTACTGACCTTGTCCTAAGTAAAACATTTTCCGGAAAATGGAGGCCTTAATGTACAACTCATATTACGCCCGGTACAACCACCCCACTGCCTATCCCACCCCCCCCCACCCCCACCCCCCAAAAAAAATTTTTTTTTTTAATTTTTTTGTAATCGCCCCCCCACCCCCAGCCTACCCCACCCCCCACCCACCCCCCCCCCAAAAAAAATTTTTTTTTTTTTGTAATCGCCCCCTACCCCTCGCCTACCCCACCCCCACCCCCCCCAAAAAAATTTTTTTTTTTTTTTTTTGTAATCGCCCCCCGCCTACCCCACCCCCCACTTCCCCAAAAAAAAAAAATTTTTTTTTTTTTGTAATCGCCCCCAACCCCACGCCTACCCCCACCCCCCCAAAAAAATTTTTTTTTTTTTTGTAATCGCCCTACCCCCGCCTACCCCACCCCCACCCCCTCCCCAATTTTTTTTTTTTTTTTTTTTTTGTAATCGCCCCCCAACCCCACTGCTCTGCCCTCACCTACCCCCACCCCCCAAATTTTTTTTTTTTTTTTGTAATCGCCCCCTACCCTGCCCTCACCCCCACCCACCCCCGCCCCCAAAAATTTTTTTTTTTTTTTGTCGCCCCCTACCCCCTGCCTACCCCACCCCCACCCACCCACCCCCCCCCCCAAAAAAAAATTTTTTTTTTTTTGTACGCCCCCACTGCCTACCCCACCCCCCAAAAAAAAAATTTTTGGGGGGGTGTGGGTGGGGTGTGGGCAGTAGGGGGCGATTACAAAAAAAAAAAAAAAAAAAAAAAAATTGGGGGTGGGGGGGGTGAGGGGGGGGGGGGTAGGGGGCGATTACAAAAAAAAATTTTTTTTTTTTGGGGGGGTGGGGGGTGGATGGGTGGGGGAGGTGGGGTAGGCAGGGGTGGGTGGGGCGGTTACAAAAAAAAAAGGTAAAAAAAAAAAATTGGGGGGGGGGTGGGGTGGGGTAGGGGGTAGAGAGTGGGTCGATTACAAAAAAAAAAAAAAAAAAAAAAAAATTTTGGGGGGTTGGGTGGGGGATAGGCAGGGGGTAGGGGGCGATTACAAAAAAAAAAAAAAAAAATTGGGAGGGGGTGGGGGTTGGGTGGGTGAGGGGTGGGGTAGGCAGGGGGTAGGGGGGCGATTACAAAAAAAAAAAAAAAAAAATTTGGGGGGGGGAGGCAGGGTAGGGGCGATTACAAAAAAAAAAAAAAAAAAAAATTTTTTTGGGGGGGGGTGGGGGGGTGGGGTAGACCACCTTGTGAAATATGAGTCGTTTTACCAAACACCCGAAAACATTTTACACCCTTCCTCCGTAAAACATTTTACGTTCTACCTCCGTAAAATATTTTACAGGAAAACATTTTACAGGAAAACATTTTCCAGAAAACGTTTTCCGAAAAACATTTTACGTCGAAACAAACGGAGCCTTAAATTAAGAACAAACTAATCTATTATAATCATTCATTGTCACTAGAATCATTTGTAAACATCGTATGCAAAAGATCATTTAAATTAAGAACAAACTAATCTATTACAATCACTAATTGTCACTAGAATCATTTGTTAATATTATATGCAATAGATCATTTAAATTAAGACCAAACTAATCTATTGCAATCATTCGTTGTCACTAGAATCATTTTCCCCTTGACTATCATTCTCAATATCACTACAAAACTCAATTTCTTCATCACTACTTTCTACTTCATCTTCAGACCCAGATGCATACTCTTCTCCTTCCTCGTCTTCTTCATTATCACATCCAGGTTCATTCAAATTGACTTCCTCTAGTTCTGGACGAGTGTTTTCGGTCATAAATGATTCAAAATCGCCATTATCATTTAATGAAATAATAGGAGGGATTGGCATTTCTTCTTCCTGATAACAATCAAGTAATGATGAATCACTAATTGAACTAGCATGCAACGGTATATCATAAGTGCTTCTCGCTTTGGTTTTCGAACCATATATTCCATACCCAAAGACATCTCTACTTCATCAACCAACTATTCAGGTTCCCTAGCCGAATTAAGCACAACAGTAGAACGATTTTGAACAATTGTTTCAACTGGATAATGCTCACCGTGCGCTACCCATATCTTGTAACCATCAACACACATTGATCCATAAGACGCTTCTTTACAAATCCATCACGATGAAATTTCTTATTCTTGCACCTTTTGCACGGACACCTTATCATGCCATTATGCATGTATTGCGGATGAGATTTAGCAAACTGCACAAAATGTTCTAAACCCGCTATAAATGCAGGTGTGATGCCTCTTCTATTAGGGTTTCTACGATTATCCATCCAACTATGATCTTCCCTCGACATATTTAACTCCTGCATTTTATAACATTATAGTTTTTAGATAAAATAAAAATTACCATTTCCTAAATTTGAATCCCTAGCATTACTAACAAGGAACTTTATATCTGTTTAGAATTGGGATAAAATGATAATTACCATTTCCTAAATTTGAATTTCTAGCATTACTAACAAGGAACTTTATATAGGTTTAGAATTGGGGTTAGGCTTCTATCCATCTCGAAATACACGATTATATGAAATGCAAATATCATTTCGTCTCTATGCCCAATAGTCGATAATCAAGAAATTTCGGCAGCATAACCCCATAGCTCTCCAAGTGCACGACGTAGGCAAGGTCGATCAAACACTATCGATTGAAACCGACAATATCTAATCAACCGTTGTCTAGTATATACCCAGAGAACAATAGGGAATGCAACCAAAATATCTTGACTATCGACTATCAAGCAATTCTAATAGACAAAAATGATATTTACAAAAATATTTAATCATGCATTTCAAGACCGTACACATGGACAATTCAAGAATCAATAACTATATGTTGACCTCAACTTGATAAGTTAAAGATTCTTGAACGGGTTTCTAAGATTTTGTATTGCACACACACACACAATTAAATTGATTTGACAATATTATGCTGTGAAAAATCTTCTAATACATCATCGTAGAAGCATGATTTTACGATAATGTATTAATTTAGACATTAAATAGAAGCATTAAGTGGTTAATATTTTAATTGAAAACTTTAAATTTAATTAAAATTTTAGTTAATTTTATTTTATTTTAATTTAACTTCATTTTTTATTTGTTTTAGGACGAAGAGAGTATAATTTATTATAATTTTTTATAAAGCAACAACTATCCACTTACTATATTCTATCTCACTTTCTCTCTACTTCATAATCACAACATCTACTTTAATATTACTTTTTTTTTCCTTCCTAAAAAAATTTGAAAAGTTATCAATGGGACCTATGAAGTATCAATGAATATCGATAACGGTCGAATCAATAGAAACTTACATTCATAAGGTGTGCCACGAACACACACAAAGATCATACGGAAACAAAGCAAATTCTGAAATTTTGAACTGGATTGAGGATGAAGTGGAAAGAGTGAGTACCTTTTTCACGTGGGTGCTGCAAATCGGACGGCGGAAGTGACCGAAAGGGAGAGAGAAGGTGGGAATCACTGTGAAGGTGGCCGGAAGGGGAAAGGAGATCTGTCGGAGATCGGAGGATGTCAGAGAATGGAGGCCGCCGGCTACGAGAGGATCATGCTCGCCACCCCGGATCGTGCTTGCCGCTGCCGCCGCAATGAGAAGCGAGGAGAGTGAGAGAGAAATAAATCGTAAAGAGAGAGAAATAAAATTAGGGCACTGCCGCCTGTTTAATTTATACAAAAATTTACCCACGGAATATTCCGTGGGTAATTAATGCCTATACTCACGAAAATTTCGTTGGTAATACCCACGGAATATATTTCGTGGGTAATTAATGGATATTATGTGGGTATTACTCACGAAATATATTCCGTGGGTAATTTAAAAGATTACTCACGAAATTTCCGTTGGTAAAAAGTTAATATATTTTTTAATTTGGCCTTTATGAATCTGTCGGTAACATTAAAAATTTCGTGAGTAATAGCTACAGATTTTTCCGTGGGTAATCACTCAGTTTCTAGTAGTGTTTATTATATGTCCAATTTGAAGATTGGAAGATAACATAAGTACCTGTAGATTCGACCCTTGATCGTGAATATTACTACTCCGATCACTACTAAGTGGGTTTTTACCTCATCAAATTTTTGGCGCCGTTGCCAGGACTTGTTTTGTAATCCACAATTTAATTTTCAACAATTTAAATAAGTTTACCTTTGTTTTTCTTAATTCTTCTTTGTAATTAATTTTTTTATATATATTTATAAAATTAATGTGTGAAATACTTTTAGAGGGATGTATGGAATGAGTACCAATGATGAGTTGTTTAGACATAGAGATTGTCCCAACAATTGACCAAACAATTAAAACAATTAACAACACTAGTTTCAAATAGAAATTTTGTAAATTATAATATTCAAGATGCGTGTTTTATTTGTGGTGTTTATTTTCAAGCTAATAATTCTTATCCATCTATGATATATTTTCATGAATATTATCAACATGTGAAAGAAACATTTCCCTTCCCACCTTGGCAATCGTTAATTGAGCCACCCTTGAACTCGTATAAAAGAAGTTGGAAAAAACATTTAAAAAAGGTTTTCGAGGATGATGAGGTAGTCGATGATCTGACTTGTAAGCCACGGTATAATAGTGATCCACCACCATCACAACATGAAAAGAAACCTTCAACCCTGATTTGGAGAGTGAACGATGATGGAGAAGAGGTAGTTTATGAGCCAATTTATGAGTCATTTTACTTTAGTGATATACAACTTTGGAGGAAGCAAAGGAGGATTTTGTATGTGAAATTCTCAATGATGACTCTAATGATGGATTACCTTATGATATTTCAAGTTGGTGTATGGTGAAGGTAGAGATTGTGGAGTAAACATGGATTGAGCAAGTTATGGATGAGTTTTTGTTTGCTCTAAAGGGTGGTGAGAAGAGGGAAAATGATGATATTCACAATGAGAATGAGGACCTTCAATCTATTAGCAATTCAAATATGAAACTAAAAAGAATGATACGAGGCCACCGGTATGAAAATATCACTGTTCTACACTGCACTGAATTTTTGCAAGGCAAGAAATTCATTTTGGTGCCTGAAATCTATTTATTAAAAGTATCCTCTACAACTTTTGTTTCATCAACTTAAACAAGCTCAAATTTCCGGTCCATAATGATCAACAATTCAATATCATGGTTTGCTAATGTACAAAGTAATGAAGTACTATTTGGAAATGTAAATTTAAGGGGTTTTATATAAATTTTAACATACGTTGCGTGATTCTCTTCTTAGTTTTAAGGGGTTACTGTTGGAACAATTCTATTCCGTCCCTATGCATACTCAGTTCTTAGAATAAGAATGATAAAAGAGAAAGGAAGTGGAAGCGTATACCTGATGGGTCCATATTATGCCTTGATGTTCTTTGAAGGCTTGAAGAAGAAAAGTAATAAGTAGGGAGACGGAGTCTTTTAAATGATTAATGCCTTTACTTAGTCTCAGATTATGTAGGAAACCAATAGGCACTTCATTTAGGGACCACACCCTTTCATATAAAGTAGCAAATAGGTTACCTTTTGTCCATCATAAATAGGTAATCCTAAGCTTGGGAATTCTACACATTGATTATATTTCTATACTTTATACAACATTATATTTATGACTTATACATGTTGTAGCGTCGTGAGGAAAAAGAAGGAATAATGATGATTTTATCTTTCCTTTTCATTTTTGAGTCGCCACCTATATTATTCGGTTGGAGAAAATAGGAAAACCATTTTGGAAAAGATTTGGGTTCGGGGCTTAGGTTATGAAATGGGTAGGTCAAGGAGCATCCATTTCACCCAATCCAGAGATCGGTCTTGCTAAAGAAAAGAGAGGTTTTCAAAAAGAAGGGAAAAATGATTTTTAATATTATAAACAAAGGTCCATTTAACGGGGTTAAACGAAATGTAGGATCGATTGCTTCAAGACCGTCTCCATGATTTGGAGAGGCTCTAGGCCGATCCTAGATTCTATGGACTTATACCACTCTAACAATCAATTAGAAAGGGATTTAGGAATTACCTTGCGTGAGGTGATTTGGGCAGAGTTTCGACTCAAGTTTAGAGTCGCCTCTTGACACGGACAGAGCTTCGCCTCGGTCCTTGACTTGGAGCTTGATGCTTGTTAATCAACAAGGTCGACAAACAAACTATGAGGTGAGTTTTTAGGGTGATTTTGTAGGATTCTTTCAAGGAGAGAAACCAACAAAATGTGTGTGTTGTGAAAATTCTTGGACCTCTTGAACCTTGGAAGTCACCAAGTATATATAGGGGTTGGGGAAGTGTTGAAGATGAGGTCAAACACTTCAAGATGGTCCCAGACTCCCAATTCTATTGGTTGGCCGGAGAGATAAAGTTTTATCCCGAAAAGAGGTTGAAATCGACGAGGGAACTGTCGTCTGCAATCTGCAGAGGGGGGATATCTCGCGCGAGACACGCCATCTCGCGGCGAGATATTGCTCCTGTGGACAGTTTCGTCCTTTCCTCGCTATCTCGTATGCAGTTTAGTCCCAAACTAACGGTTGTTAGTCAAAACTTAACGAAACATGACGAAATGGTGGATTTCTACTTCTTGACTCAAAGCGAGACTTAGAGTGGTATAAGTATGTTCCGATGTGTTCAGAATGGGGTGTCTACAGAGCCCCTCGGCGACATGTCTTATGAAAGAAGTCATGTCGACGATAGAAAAGACATCATTCTGAACATCGGGATGGTCGGGCCGCACGGCTTCCTACGTATCTCTATCTGAGAATCAGACCATGACGTAGTTCGACTCCAAAACACGAAAAGGCTGCTTTAGGTATTTTGAAAATCATTTTTTTTGAAAATCGAGGAGATTTTATTTTTGAAAAGGTAAATTCATACTGAGGAATCAAATCAAGACCAAATTCAGAATATACCTGCCTGTCTGAAGATTCACCTGTCTGGGCTCCAAACCGGCGGGAACTATGTTAGAACACAAAGGCTTACCTGTCCGGTCCTCTGAGTCCTGTCGATTTTGTGACGATTCGCCTTTCTGGGCTCCGAATCGGGCTTTTTGTTGTTGGGGATGACGATTCACCTGTTTGGGCATTGAATCGGGCTTTTCTGATGACGATCCACCTGTTTGGGCGTTGGATCGGGCTTTTCTGATGACGATCCACCTGTTTGGGCGTTGGACCGATCTTTTGGTTTCGCCGATCCACCTGTCTGGGCGTTGGACCGAGCTTTTTCTGATGACGATCCACCTGTTTGGGCGTTGGACCGGGCTTTTCTTTGATGATTCACCTTTCTGGGCTCTGAATCATGTAGATCGAGTTGACCTTTGGACCACTCGGTTCTCGGGCGACTGGTGCCGTACCGGGCGATCGTGCGTATGTCACGTTTGGCTCGTTCCGTGACTTGCGGTGCCGGTTTTTCCACGTTTCCTTGCTAGTTTATCATTTCCAAGGGTAAATGTGTCAGAATTTTGACTTTGCGTAGACGCTTATTGTCGAGGACAATTTGATCATTTTCCAGAAGGTATATCTCGCGGCGAGATAAGATATACCGCACGAGACTTGTACTGTCGGGGCATATAAACAGTAGCTCTTGCTCATTTTGAAAACATCTTTCTCAAAATTTCTCTCCCTAGCTCGAGCCAAAGTCTTTTTCTTTGTGATTTTTCGTGGATTTGCTTGGTATTTCTTCCTCCCAATCGCTTTCCAATCCTTTCTCCCTCCATAATCCATGGCTCAAGAACAAAGGAATCCGATTTTGGGGAGCTATTTGCTAGGGAAGGATTACCCTCGCGATGATCTTACTTTTGATAGGCATGCGCACATTTCTACCGCTGTTCGGGAGGGCTTGGTAAGAGCTTCTTTCTCAACTCTTTGATTTATGTATTGCATTGAGCATGAATTCCCTTTCCCTTGAATTCAAAATTTTGTCAATGGCTTTTGTTCTTGTTCATGCCTAGAACTAGGTTCCTCTTGCATGCGTCGATTTTGTGTGTTTCTTTGGATGATTGTTGTTGCATTGCGTGTGTATGAGCCTCCTACATATCATGGATTGTAGGAGAGGTTGATTCGGATCACGAATGACACCCTTGGGCAAGCTTTTCTTGTACGCACGCCAAGTGTTTGATGAAATGCCTCAATGAAAAATTTCTTCTTTTTCACTGGTTTTTTTGACATGGAATGATTTCAAATGTTGCCCTCTCTGTTTTTCCTCTGTTTTGCAGTCGTATAAGTCAACGAAAAATTGCCGAGTGAGCCCGAAGATGGCTAAGGAGGTGTGGGACAAGATCAAGGACCTTGATGGCATTCGGGATAGGGTGGCCCAAATAGGTCTTCTGACTTTTGTTGACAATCTCCGGGGAATAAGGCGGACTCCCCAAGTTCTCCAGGCTATTCGGGAGAGGTGGTGGGACACTACCCACACCGTTCATTTGCGCTTCGGGGAAGCGACTATGACTCCGACTGATTTTCTGGCTATCACGGGGTTAGAGTTCATCGGCGATCCCCTGCCGAAGTTTTCGGGTTATAGGCCTGAGGGTCCAGCTGTGTGGAGGCAGTTGATCGGCTTCGTCCCTAACAAGGTTAAGGGATTTGCTGCTGAGCTGACACCCCTCCGGCGTCAGATTGAGGCCTACTCGGAGAAGCCAAATATGCACACTGATCGGTTGGTGAGGGGTGCCCTCTGGTATATCCTTTCTGAGACTATTTTTGCGAACCACTCTTCTACGGCCCGTCTTTCTCTGTTACGTTTGTTGGTTGATCTGGATGAGGTGAGCGGCTATGATTGGGGCTCAGCGGGGCTGGCCTACTGCTACCACGCCATGGATGAGGCGTGTAGGAATACCAAGGATTCTCTGTCGGGGTATTCTTATGCCTGGGAGGTATGCCTTTTTGATTCTGTTTCTGCTCTTTGTCTGTATGCTCTGTCTGTGTTTCATACTGAATTTGATCTGTTTTCTTTGTGCAGATATGGGGCTATGCTGTTCTCGGGCTGTATAGGTTTGAGTTGGAGAGCCGGGCCCCTTTGTTTCCGGATATCAGGAGGTGGGGCCACCCGAATCGGACCGTTGATGAGGAGGAGGACCAGGATTGGACCCTGACGGTGGCGGAGGCGCGGGCTATGTTGGATACCTTCGAGTATGAGAGGCTGGGCCTATATCCTTGGACCCTGTTGGAGCGAGAGGTGCATCGTGCTTGGGATGCTACCGGGATGCAGAGGATGCTGGCATCTTTGGAGGGAGATACCATGTATCTTGGTGAGCGGGTCTTCCCACAGCATGGCCGGGGTAGACTATCATACAGGGTGCCAGCAGATCCGCCGAGGGCGATGTATCCCACCCACTCTATTCCGGAGGATGATTATGCTGGTCTTCTGGCGGGTGATGCGGCGACGGCTTGCGTGATCCCCGGGGCTTCTTATGCGGAGTTTCTGCCTCGGTTGATGGGTCCCCTCCTGGTGGGGGATAGGCGATCACATGCTCGTGGATCCGCCTCTGCTTCTGCTTCAGGTTCCTCAGCCCCTAGCACTTCCTCCCAGGCTACAGGTTCTCTGCCTTTTGCCCCAGACTACGGCCCTTTGAGCTACACGTACATGATGGGGAGCATGCCAATGGTGGGACACATCCCGTCTCCTGATTAGATCCCCGAGGGTTACCGCCTCTCGGCTGACGTCTCTTCGGTATGTTTCTGTTCATATCATATCTCGTATTCGTCCATATAAGTGTATATGTCCGACTTCTTCTGAGCATTTTCTTTTCCTTTTGTTGTCAGGTCACTCTGTCCGCGGCCGATTACAACCGTGGAGCGACCAAGATGGCGGGACTGATGGCTTTGGTGTCGGACCTGTCCGAGAGGCTGTTTCATAAGGCTTCTTTGGCGGCCTCGACAGTGGCCTCGGCGGTGACCCCTACTTGCGGAGCTAAGAGGTCGAGGAGGGATGGCAGCCCCCGTGGCGGTGATGGCGGAGGTGCCGGCGGCTAGGGCGATTTGATGGCGTGATCCCCTCCTTTTCCCTTTTATCTGATTTCTGATGATTGTATATATTGGCCGGGTAGGCCCATACAATTTTTCTTTTCTTTTGGTACCTGTTAGGAACAAGTAGGTAGCATAAACAATGGTTTTTCTTAACCCCTAATCCTAGGTCTAATTAGTTAGTTAATTAGCTTTCTTGACTTTCCATGTTTTTGGAAATGGAATGGAATGGCCGCTAGGCCACAATTTTGAGCCCTCATCTTGGTGTTTTTACTGCATGTTATGAACTGTACACACATGTTTTTCGAGACCTGCTTTGTCAAGTCGGGGCTAGATTGTTGTTTGAGCAGAACTGTTGCTGTTTTGCCGTAGGGATATCTCGCGCGAGATAAGGTGTCTCGCACGAGACACGTTAGTCAGGCAGAGATCTCTTCTTTTCGGAATAGGATTTTGTCAGTTTTCCCTATAAAATCACCCTGTAGTCCGGTCAGATACCTCATTCTAGCCTTTCAAACTCTAGAGATATTCTGTTGGGGTGAGACTCTTGTCTTCTTCTTCAACCCTACGATCCATGGCTTCCAAGGAGATTGCCCCAATGTCCATGATTGTCGATGATTTTTCTCTGTCGTCTGAAGTGGTTGCATCCTTCAAGCAAGCATCAAGGGATTTCGTGAGGTCGTTTCGCAACCGATCTCATAATAAATTCATAGCAGAATTCAGATTCAGAATCCTTTTTACTTTGAAGAACCTCCAACCGGATTGGAGTCTTTTGCAGGGTGCTGCTCGATTTTGGGATCCCTCTATTCATCTTTTCAATTTTTCTTTGAATGAGATGGTGCCTACTGTGGAGGAATTTGCCATTATCTTGGATATGCCTTTGACTGGTGAGATTGCTGTTCCTAAGTACAATAGGAATCATTCGGAGGCTTTGAATGAATTGTTAGGGATCCCCCTTGATACTTGCTATGAGTTGGTTCACCGCAAGTGGGTTGATTGCTCTTCTTTTCCGGGATGCTTCAGCGGTGATTCAGATGATGACGCTTTTCATGTCCATAAATGGAACTTTCTGGCTCTTTTCCTTTTCGGAGATGTTCTATTTACATGTAGGGATGGCTTGGTCGACTCCCAACTTGTGGAAATTGTTCTGCAGGCTAGAAAACGTTCTAGGAACATCATTCCGCTAATCTTGGGTGAGACCCTGCATGGTCTTGACGAGCTGCATAGGACCGGTGTCATGACTCAAGGGAGTCCTCTTCTGTTGACCATTTGGCTTAGGGAGCATCTCAAGTTGGTAGGTCCCCCGTTGGAATATTCCCCTTTCACATATCATACGCGAAAGTTATTGATCAAGGATCTTTCAGTGGATGAATGGGCTGAGTTGATTGCGAAGACTGAAACTGCTGACATTCTTTGGTGTCCACCTTATTGGAGGTTGAACAAGTATGTTGCCAATACCGAGGGTTTTGACAGGGTTATTCTTCCAGGTTTGCGCGATTCCTCCTTTTATTTCCCCAAGCGGGTGCTCCGTCAGCTCGGTCAGCAGCAGGAGACTTATCTCTTCGAAGGATCTTCTCGTGAAGTGTCTTATATTGGTGTAGAGTTTGCACAGGTGCTAGCTCAAGCGTGGGGTGAAGGAACTAGTCGGGACCGCTGGTCGAACCTTCGGACTTTTAATGCAAGTATCTTCTTGTCTGATAAGTACTTGGATTGGTTTCTTCATACCGGTCACCCTAGTGCAGAGAAGATTGATGATCTGCGGCTTTCATTGCTAGGAGATTCTTTTGTAGCTAGCAGTATTTTGCGAAGGAGCGAGGCTCAATCTGATCCTGCTAATGTGCGAACTGATCCAACTCAGGATTTTCTCGATGGGGATTGGTACGAGAGGCGAGGCAAAGGGATGCCTGGAAAGACGCAAGCTCTAGATAGACCCCATGTCTTCAAGAGGCTCTCGGGATTTGTTTTTAATCGTCTTGATTCTGTTTTTGATCGCCTCGAGGGATGCTCTGCTTCGAGGGGCTCAAAGCGCAAGGAGGATCACGACGACGGTGGAGACCATGTCCTCCGGCCTACCAAGTTAATGAAAGGCTAGATCTTTAGGAGTACCAAGAGATTGCTTTGATAGATCGATAGTTTTTTTTTTATTTTATTAGTATTTTTTCAAGATTGTTAAATTAGTCGTTGTGGTTAGGATTTCCCTTTTGCCATTAATGAAAATGCATTTGATTAATAAAGGACAAAAGTTGATTTATTTATTAGATTAGACCGAACCCGAAGGCTGCCTACGTTCCTCTTTTACAGCAATTAAATAAGAGGCTTAGGTCTAACGTAGTTCATTTTTGAGAAAAGGACAAAATACGGCTCCGTGTCGAGGGGTAATCTCGCGCGAGATAAGCCTCCCTTTTTTTTTTTATGCACACCCTTTCTTTTGCCTAGACCGCCCCTTCGGGTTTTCAATCTAGCGGGCTTCTTTTCTTGTGCTAGCTCTAATTTTTGCCTAGGTCGTCCTTTCCGGGATTTTTCAACCTAGCGAGCGATTTCTTTTTAGGAGGGCAAGTCACGCGAAGTACTTCTTGAGCTTGTCCATGTTGACCGGCTTCGGTAGTTGATCTCCGTCTAAGTCCACCAGCTGAAGGGCTCCCCCAGAGAATATCTTCTTCACAATGTAGGGCCCTATCCATCTTGGTCCCCACTTGCCTAGCGGGTTAAAAGGTCCAGGACGGTGCTCACGGAGAACCAGGTCACCTACTCTGATGTTCCTTGTCTTGACCTTTCTGTTGAAAGCTCTTGCCATTCTTCTTTGGTAAGCTTGAGTATGTTCGGCTGCTTTCAACCTTCTTTCGTCCAACAGGGCCAACTCTTCGTATCTGCTTCCTAGCCAGTCGACCTCGTTCACTTGGTTTTCTAGTAGGACCCGTAGTGATGGTATTTCCAATTCTATCGGTAAGACAGCCTCCATTCCTAACGCGAGGGCGTAGGGAGTCTCTCCTGTAGCTGTTCGGACTGAAGTGCGATATCCCCACAGTGTGAAAGGTAGCTTGTCGGGCCAGTCTTTTCCAGTGACCGCCATTTTTCTGATGATAGTCTCGATTGTTTTGTTCGCGGCTTCAACTGCTCCGTTTGTTTGAGGCCTGTAAGGAGACGACTTGTGCCTTGTGATTTTGTATTCGGTTGGTAGACGATCGGTTTCCTTCTCGAAGTGGGACCCATTATCGGATATCATCTCTTGCGGAACCCCATACCGGCAGATGATGCTGTGCTTGATGAATTCTGCAACCTTTCTGGCATTCAGAACTTTATAGGAGGCGGCCTCAACCCACTTAGTGAAGTAGTCGATGGCTACTAGGACAAAGCAGTGTCCGTTGGCTCCTATGGGTGTGACCTTTCCAATCACGTCTATCCCCCATGTAGAGAACGGCCAAGGAGAAGTCATAGGGTACAGCAAGGAGGGTGGTGCATGCTGAAGATTGGCGTGTATCTGACACTTGTGGCACTTCTTGACCATTTTGGTACAGTCGGCTTCCATGGTCAGCCAAAAGTACCCTTGTCTGATGATCTTTTTGGCGAGCATATTTCCGCTCATATGGGCTCCACATATGCCTTGATGAACGTGGTCCATTATTTCTTGGGCCTCTTCCTCGGTGGCACAAAGGAGGTTTCCTTGGGAATGTTTCTTGAATAGGCGGCCAGCGGTGATGACGTAATTAGCGGCCAACCTCTTAAGGGCGATCTGAGTCTTCGGGTCTGTCTCAGGTGGGATGGTTCCATCTAGGATGAAATGCCAAATGTCATGGTACCATGGTTTTTCCTCGGAGTTCCCAACAGTGGCACATTCGGATAACCACTTGTCTTTGCAGTCATGGAGATCTATAACGGCGCAGTATGCAGGAGTTGCACGTCGTGTTATTTTGAAGGGTTTGACTGCTTTTCCTTTAGGGATTTCGACCAAGGAAGCAAGTGTGGCCAATACGTCCGCAAACCGATTTTTGTCTCTGGGGAGGTAGTGGAACGAGACATCTTGGAATTGTTGCACCAACTCTTGGAGATGGGCATGTATCTTTGAAGGGTTGGATCTTGGATCCTCCACTTCTTCAATGTCTGATTGATGATCAATTGGGAATCCCCGAATACCTCGAGTTCAGTCACGTTGCGTTCTAGGGCTGCCTCAAGTCCTGCTATGCAAGCTTCGTATTCTGCAGTGTTGTTGGTGGCGTCAAAGTCAAGACGTATTGCCAGTGGAGTATAGATGTCGTTAGGGTCTACTAATAACATTCCAATGCCGAAACCTCTCATGTTGGCTGCGCCATCGAAAAATAATTGCCACTTATTTTCTTCTTCTATACTCATGATGTCCTCATCAGGGAATCGCGTGTCTTCCCCCTTCACTTCGTCGCAAGGAAATTTGGCCAACTGATCTGCGAATACACTCCCCCTGATGGATTTCTGAGTGACGTAAGTGATATCATATCCCGCGAGCATGAAGTACCATTTGGCCAGTCTCGAAGACAAATTTGATTTGTCTAGGATATATTTCAGTGGATCCATTTTTGCAATGAGATGGACCGGGAAGGCTTCCATATAGTGCTTCAGCCTTTGTGATACCCAAACAAGAGCGAGACAAGATTTGTCGAGTGGAGAGTAGTTGATTTATTTGCCTTGGAATCTGCGAAGACAAAATAGATAGCATTCTCTCGTGTGGGAGGCTGGCTGTTCTTGAGCGAGCATAGCCCCTAATGTGTTGTCTCAGAATCGTGAGGTATAGCTTCAAGGGCTTCTCCTTGTGCGGTGGAACCAGGATAGGTGGGGAAGTCAAGTAGTGCTTAACTTCCTCGAATGCTTCTTGACATTCTTCGGTCCACTCTTGAGGTGCATTTTTCTTAAGTAGCTTGAAGATAGGATCGCACATTGTAGTCAGTTGATTGATGAATCGACTGATATATTGAAGCCTGCCCATGAATCCCTTTACTTCTTTCTGTGTTCTAGGTGGAGGCATGTCTGTGATGGCTTTTATCTTGGCGGGATCTGCTTCTATGCCACGCTCTGTGACCATGTACCCCAAAACTTTCCCTTTGACCACTCCGAATGAGCATTTGGCGGGGTTGAGCCTCATCTTGTGCTGTCTCAGTCGATTGAAGAATTTTCTGAGATCTCTGAAGTGTTGACCATCTGTCCCTTTTGAGTGAATAATCATGTCGTCCACATATATTTCTATTTCCTTGTGGATCATGTCATGGAATAGTGTCGTGACTGCTCTTTGATAAGTAGCCCCAGCGTTCTTGAGACCAAACGGCATGACCGTGTAACAGAACGTTCCCCAAGGTGTGGTGAATGCTGTTTTGTGCTGATCTTCCTCTGCCATGAGAATTTGGTTATACCCTGCGAAACCGTCGACGAATGAGCAGACTTCGTATGCAGCTGTGGCATCGACCAACATGTCTATGTTTGGTAACGGGAAGTCATCTTTGGGGGATGCCTTGTTCAAGTCTCTGAAATCAACACAGACCCGTATTTTCCCGTTCGACTTGGATACTTGCACTGTGTTTGCTAACCATTCCGGATATTCAATCACTTTGATGAACCCTACATTTAAGAGCTTCATGATTTCCTCTTTCACTTGCATTGACCATTCCGGCTTGATTCTGCGTAGTTTCTGCTTGACTGGCTTGGCGTTGGGTAGCAGTGGTATTTTTGCTCTACAACTGACTGATTCAACCCAGGCATATCTTTGTAGGACCAAGCGAAGACGTCTACATATTCTCTAAGGAGCTGCGTCAAGGTTTCTCTGTCTTCCCCCTTGAAAAAGCTGCCGATCTTTGTTTCTCTGGGGTCTTCCGTTGTCCCAAGATTAACCGTTTGCATTTCCTCATCGCCAACAGGGCCATTCTTTCCACAACGACCTACTTGCTTAGCTAATTCTTTTAAGATTTATTTGTTTTCTTGATCTATCTCATCGTATGATTCATTATTAACGTGTTCGTTATATTGATTATTATTAGTTAATTCATCATTCACAATGTTAGCAATCTCAGGGTACTCGTAAAGATCAAAGTTTTCATTAAGGAAGTAAGGGAATACATGTTCAGCCACTGCCTCGATTTCCTCTTGAGTGAGTCAATCGGAGGTGGAGCCTGCTTCTAATGTAAAAGCTACGGGGCCTATCTTCTGCGGGGATGGGGAGTGCAACCAAGCTCTTTGATCATGAAGTCTTCATCAACAATCTGGTCCTCCGGTGACGTGCCGCTTTAGAATTGGCTCATCACATTTACGTATCGGTCTTGTGTAGTCGGTAGTTGGAGCATCCCCTTGGATATTGCATGAATCTCGCTGTCTTCTAACCGCACGGGTCTTGAACCGGCCGCAAAGATGTCTTCTCCCAACACAAAGTCCCATTCACTTGTCATTTCTGCCTTTGTGCCCCACAAATCATTGTGGATTAGTGGGACGGATTCGGTTTCATCTGGAGAAGCATCGCAATCGCTGAAGATTTCAAAGCCCGGTTGGCGCTTTCCTTTATCATCAGTCCATGGTTCTGAAAAGATAAAGTAGGGAATACTTTCCCCTTCTCGGACAAAGTAGCCATTGAGTGTCTTTCGATATGGCTTGAGGTTGTCATTCTTAGGCTTTAGGTTGTCGTAGCCTTCGTAGGTGGTTCCTTCCCACTTGTTTTGAGTGAAGGCCTACTCTTCTTCGTCATCTTCATCGTGGATGGAGATGATGTATCCTAGGCCATGCTTTGTGTGAGGCTGGGGGACCGGTGGTGGTTCCGTTGTCCCTTGTAAGTGCTTTCCAAGCCCCAGTCCAGGAAAGTATCCTTTTGCTAGCATCATTCTCCAAACAGGAAGGCTTCCGGAAATACAAAGTGCCTTGGAGTAGTCATTTTCGTTGCAAGTTTCTATGATATTCACAGTGCTTTCTTTCTCGATCTCAAAGAATTAATCAGAATTGAAAAGGGAAATACTGACTAACTATTATTGAAAAACAGACTTGATACTCTTGCCCACAAATGAAGTCTTTAGGCAAGTAGTACCCGACTAAGCTAAACTAGACTACTAACCGTTTCTTTTGCAACTAAAAGTAAATAACTGAAAGAAAAAGAGACCCCTCATTTGTTTAAACTCATCCAAACTATTCCACCACTTGGGCAAACTCTGATGGCGTCGTTGTCAATCAAGTCTTGGACTGCATTCTTCAGGTTGAAACAATCGTTGGTGTGATGGCCATGGCATTGATGGTAGAAGCAATAGAGGTGTGGAGATCGACCTTCCCTCTTAGGTTGGTAGCCTTCCATTGGTTTCATCTTTCCATCCTTGTGAAGGCTTCTGAAGAGATGCCCGAGAGTGATATTTCCGATGTCGGTGAAAACCCTTCCCTTCCTTTGCTTAGCCATTTGATTGTGGAGGTCTCGAATGTGGTTCTCATAGTGTTGCACGAATACGTTGTGGTGAGACTGATATTCTTCCTCCATTTGCTCTTTGAGGTCACGGTAGAGAGTATTGAGGAAATACTTGACCCTCTCATCAATGTCATCTTCAATGTGGACTTGAAGGTTGATGCACTTTTGGGTCATGGTTTCGAGTTCACTCTTGACTTCCTCAAGCTCTTCAATCAGCATCTTCGTCTTTTCAGCTTGGATGGATTCTTCCATGTGATGCCACGAGTCATTGTCGTTAATTTGCTGCAGGGCTTTGGCAAGTTGAGTTTTGATATCACTTAGCTCCTCTTGTACGGACGATCGTCCACTGTCGGAGTCACTCTCCATCTTTCGGAAATCCCTAGCAATGCGGGTAGAAGGCAAATCAAAGGCTTCTCTCCAACCCTCAACATGCTCCATTTCAGTGACAAGGGCCTTGGTCAAGTCTTGCAAAGTGTGTTGTTCAAGGCATTCCTTGGTCATGACATGCTTTCCGGTAGACATTGTGTTGGGAGTCTTGAAGTTGAGTAGCTTTGGAAAACTGACAGAAGAGATGCAGATATCAGGATCTAGCCCCAACGAGTCGGAAGCAGGCTCAAAATGGCTCAGGCTCAGATTCAGCAAACAGAGGCATTATCCCGCGCGAGATATGTTGTCCCGCGCGAGATAACCACACGGAAAGTCGATTTTTATTTAGACCTAATTTTTGGTCGGAACGGAAAGTCCGTTTTGAGGGGTTTCTAAGGTCTTTATCATAACCTAACGACTAAGCAATCAATCCGATTTTTGTAAGACAAAGCCATGTAAGATTGTTTTTTTTTTTGAAGGATTATATGCATATTTTTTTTTGAAGGGACATCCGAAAGGGTCATTCCGAAGGGACTTTTCCGAATCCTTTTTATTTTCAATTTTGCATGGCTTTGTTTTGGTCAAAAACAAGAAAAGATCACCGAGTCAAAACCGACCGGTCACGGAGTGATCCTAAAAAGGTCAATCTACATGAGAATGTGGCGATCCAGGGCTGGAAGGCTAGGCTCCCCGCGATATGACAATCTAAGTGGATTGAATACGCGGAGTGGGATTGTCCAACTTCGGAGAGACCGGCGACTAGGTGGTTACCGTCATCCGTCCTTAGTGTGGGTCCCGGGTTGATAGAGGGTATGCAGTGCAATGACAGTTATAATATGAGTGCGCGTGTGTGATAGTCAATCTAGGTGATAGAATAAAATAGAGGGTTTTTTTTTTGAAAGCAAAAGAAAAACAGATAGTGGCCGCACCAAGTGGTTGCCTACGTTTCTCCCAAATTAGGAAGACTCAGGCCGTCGTAGTTCCACATAACGAGAGGGAAAGAGAGATAAATAATTCAATTTACAACTCCCGAATCCCCAATGGACCGGACTTTAATTAAATAAAACCCAATCGCACGCAGTTTATAAATAATAATCAATTATTTAAAGGAAACGAAGGTTCGAGTTCTACACCTTAAGGGAGGCCTTAAGATGCGAGAACTCTGCAGATAATGAATTCTGGGATCCCCCTTGCGTGTTCGACCCTCGTCTTGGACCACGGGATGAACAGGAGAAACCAGAAAACAACCAGATTGCCGAAGCCATATCTCGCGCGAGATATGATATCTCGCCGCGAGACATGCTTCATCTGAGAGCAAAATATTCGAATTTACTAAATTTTTGAAAACCTCTCTTTTAATTTTGACGCAAGTTTAAGCCTCTTAATTTTAAGTCCCCAGCGGAGTCGCCATTGTAGCATCGTGAGGAAAAAGAAGGAATAATGATGATTTTATCTTTCCTTTTCATTTTTGAGTCGCCACCTATATTATTCGGTTGGAGAAAATAGGAAAACCATTTTGGAAAAGATTTGGGTTCGGGGCTTAGGTTATGAAATTGGTAGGTCAAGGAGCATCCATTTCACCCAATCCGGAGATCGGTCTTGCTAAAGAAAAGAGAGGTTTTCAAAAAGAAGGGAAAAAAAGATTTTTAATATTATAAACAAAGGTCCATTTAACGGGGTTAAACGGAATGTAGGATCGATTGCTTCAAGACCGTCTCCATGATTTGGAGAGGCTCTAGGCCGATCCTAGATTCTATGGACTTATACCACTCTAACAATCAATTAGAAAGGGATTTAGGAATTACCTTGCGTGAGGTGATTTGGGCAGAGTTTTGACTCAAGTTTAGAGTCGCCTCTTGACACGGACAGAGCTTCGCCTCGGTCCTTGACTTGGAGCTTGATCCTTGTTTATCAACAAGGTCGACAAACAAACTATGAGGTGAGTTTTTAGGGTGATTTTGTAGGATTCTTTCAAGGAGAGAAACCAACAAAATGTGTGTGTTGTGAAAATTCTTGGACCTCTTGAACCTTGGAAGTCACCAAGTATTTATAGGGGTTAGGGAAGTGTTGAAGATGAGATCAAACACTTCAAGATGGTCCCAGACTCCCAATTCTATTGGTTGGCCGGAGAGATAAAGTTTTATCCTGAAAAGAGGTTGAAATTGACGAGGGAACTGTCGTCTGCAATCTGCAGAGGGGGGATATCTCGCGCGAGACACGCCATCTCGCGGCGAGATATTACTTCTGTGGACAGTTTCGTCCTTTCCTCGCTATCTCGTATGCAGTTTAGTCCCAAACTAACGGTTGTTAGTCAAAACGTAACGAAACATGACGAAATGGTGGATTTCTACTTCTTGACTCAATGCGAGACTTAGAGTGGTATAAGTATGTTCCGATGTGTTCAGAATGGGGTGTCTACACATGTACGTCTACATGTTTACGTATATTTATTAAGTATACACATTTTGCAATCCATGTTCTAACAATCTCCCACTTGGATTGCCCAAACATGTGTTTGTACTTTAATAAACCTTTATAAAATCATATTTACAATGTTTAAATGACAATCCTTATGTAATATTGTCATTTGAACAATCCCGTCCATTAGTTTTATAAGTATAAGGACTAAAGGGGCAGTCATTGTAATTGTTTCGCAACTAAACCCGCATTAATCACATATTTATATCCAACTAAATGACAGAGATTAAGTATAGATGTGTAGCATGGAAAATTGATGAATATATTGAAGCATGTATATATATTCCTCCAACTAGTCCTATTTAACCAAATGAGATCAATAGATAAGAATAATTAAATGAAAATACAACACAAACTCCCACTATATTAAATGTTATTAAAAGTTGTTACACCCATGTGAAACACCATAAGAGATAACGATTTATTAAATGGATCCGTTAACATGGAGTTTGTTCCTATAAGTTATATTTCTATTTGTCCATTTTGTACTCTTTCTTTTACAACAAAAACTTAGTATCCATATGTATGGATTCAGATGAATTTTTCATTGTTTGCTTGATTTTCATAATATAACTTGAGCAGTTTTTAACACCATTGAAAATTTTCAGTCCCTTAATGAATAGCTTGTTTGGATGCTTCGTAACAAGCAACAAACTCGGCTTCCATGGTAGAGGAAGTCACAAGTGTTTGCTTGGCACTTCTCCAAGATATTTCTCCATCGGCTAACGTGAAGACATAACCAGACGTCGACTTTCGACTATCTTGACATCCAACAAAGTCGGAATCGGAATACCCAACGATCTCAAGATGATCCGACTTTGAATATGTAAGCATGTAGTCCTTAGTGTTTTGTAAATATCTCATCACTCTATTTGCTGCAACCCAATGTTATCTCCCCGGATTGCTTTGGTATCGACCAAGCATTCCAACAATAAATGCAAGGTATGGACGAGTACAGACTTGTGCATACATTAAGCTTCCTACTGCTGATGCATAAGGGATATTTTCATATACTTGGCTTCAAAATCATTTTTAAGACATTGCTTTAAACTGAATTTATCTCCTTTAGAGACAGAGGTGTCATGTGGTTTACAATTTTCCATGTCAAACCTTTGTAATACCTTCTCTATATAGCCCTTTTGTGATAATCCTAAAATACCTCGTGAACGATCACGATGAATTTGGATTCCTAATACAAAAGATGTCTCATCGAGATCTTTCATTTCAAATTTGTTTGAAAGAAATTTCTTGGTTTCCTTAAGAAGGTCTTTATCATTACTAGCAAGTAATATGTCATCCGCATATAAGACCAAAATTATAAATTTACTCCCACTGAACTTATGGTACACACAATCTTCAGCAAGTTTCGTTTCAAAACCAAATGAAAAAATTACTTGATTGAATTTAGATACCATTTACGAGATGCTTGCTTGAGCCCATAAATGGATTTCTTAAGTTTGCAAACTAATTGATTAGTTTGATCTAAATCAGTCACCATTTCTGGTTTCATCATATAGATAGTTTGGGATTTCGAATAGTTCAAAGTTGAGGATGGGGATTTGGATTAGGGCTCGAATGCGTGGAGAGGGAGAGAGAGCGCGCTTGTGAATTGAGTAGCTTGGAAGGCGGTGAAAACGGCGAACAGAGCTGGACCGACGACAATTACAGAGAGGAAAATAAGGAGGGTGACGGCGTCGGAAGTTCGAGCTATATTTAAGAGGGAAGTGTGGCCGGTGACTGTGAGTGTGACTGAGAGAGGATTAGGTTAGGAGGAAGATAAGAGTACAGATAATTTGGAATTATGGAAATTAAAAGTTTTGGAGCATGATGCTAGATTTGTAAAGTTATGCATAAACTAATGTGTATTGTTGATAAAATTGTTGGAAATTTGGTTTCAAAAATTGGTTTGACCAATCTTTGATAAAAAATTTCATTTCATTTTATTTAAATGAAAATAAATCACGTATTTGTAATCTACATTTATATTAGATTAATGTAATATATTTATTTTCTAAAAATCAAATTGTGCTGAATTAAAAATTAATATGTAAGGTGAAATAAGTTTGTGAAGAGTTTTGTTAATATGAAAAGTCATATCCCACATTTCGTATAAAGCACAAAATTAGGAGAGTTTATAGACTAATTCACTTCAATGAGATAAAAATTACATGTTATCCTCCTACCATACAACCTATTGGACTATTGTACCAACCAAACTAGCTAGTAATCAATTGGACTAGTTTTGGTCTATCTCAAAATTGAACCACGGGGATGCGAGCTCGCAAAGGGCGCATTGGGAACTTTAGGAAACCCTTTACACTTTGCATTGACGTTAGGAGTTAAGAAGCCTTAGAGTTTTGTCCAGCTTACCCATCTGGATGGTTCAGCTCATGGGTCGACCAGGCAGCTCGGTTCAGGCGGTTACAGGTTCGGTCTAGTGATTTTATTAACGACAATTAAAGTTTTTGCATCTTACGAAATGATTGTCAGTAACCGTTAGCACCGGTGCAAGACAATTATTTTTTACAGAGATTGTGTCCAACTCAAGCCTCCAGTTTCTCTATTCCAATTTTATTTATTTTTCAGTTATTTCTTTTAATAAAGCCTTTTTGGATTTCCGTTATATTTTCCTGCCAATCGTAAGAAGCAATCTACGTTTTCTTATGAAATGACAACTAAAAACAAAACCTTCCAGTCTTTCGGGGCTACACCCCGTCACTAGTCAAATGCAACAAATCAGATTGTTGCATCTGCTCTTGCTCCGACTTACCCAACACTTGGGAAGGAACTAGTGAAGTTCACATGAGCGGATTTCAAAAGTTGGCAACAAAATATGTTGTTACTTTTTACCACCCTCTGTTTGTAGAAGTTTCTGGATGAGGACCCTTCTGCTATCCAGAATAATGACCCTGATCCGCAAAGGCGGATAGTCAAAAAGGCATCAGATCATAGTAATCTTATATGTAGAATGTACATATGGAGTAGGCTAAATGATGTCATTTTACCGAGAGCACTGTCTCGTGAAGACAACGAAGGAGTTATGAAACTCTTTAGAACTGGTCTATATAATTCAAGAGACCGGCAACAGAATTCAAGTCAACATCATTGAAAGGTTGAATGGGCTTGATTTAGCAACGATGGTTTGTGAAGCAACCTTAGCGAAGTTCGATGACAACCCAAGAGATTGGTGGATAGACACTGGAGCTACCCGCCATATATGCGCTGATAAAAAGAGCTTCTCATCTTACACTCCCATCAATGAAAGGAATATGTGCATGGTAAACTCTGCTAATTTTAATGTCGTAAGACTTGTAAAGGTTGTACAAAAGATGACTTCAGGCAAAGAACTGACTCTCGTGGATGTGTTGCATGTCCCATACATTCGTAATAACCTGGTTTACGGATCGCTGTTGAGCAAGGCTGGATTTAGACTAGTGCTTGAGTTAGATAAATTTGTATTGACCAAGAATGGTTTGTTCCTTGGAAAAGGGTACCTTGATAAAGGCATTATCAAGATGAATGTAATAAATGTTTAGTGCCCAGAAGCGAAGAATAACAGTGTTTCTTATGTTTACTTGTTTGATAGTCCTAATTTATGGCAAGATAGATTAGGTCAGATGACTTTCAAAACAGTTAATAAGTTATTGAATCAATAATTTATTGCTATGTCTAATTCGATTCAACTGACAAGTGTGAAATTTGCGTTGAAACGAAAATGACAAAGACATAATTTCCCTCAGTAATAAGAAACACGACACCTCTCAAATTAGTTCACACAAATATTTGTGATCTAAAGTGAAATTGTCTATGAACAGTTTGCAAGTGTTATAAAAAAGGTTGATAGCACAGCTGATAACACTTCCGGCAACACACACGACAGAGTATAAAAATATTTTGTAAACACAAAGCAATAGTTTGTAAAACAAAATATTTTGCAGCGAAAGTAAAGTATAAACACAAGAAATAATTTTTCTCAAGTTATATTGATGGATATATTTTCATATCTCTTTTATATGTTCTAAATTTTATTTATTGCAAAATTTCCGAGTAAAAATGTAGTTTAATTATTTTGTTAGTGTTATTTTGATTTCAGGTTGAAAAGGTTGAAAAGTGGGTGGTTTAAGGTGGAGAAAAGATTAAAATTCGAGACGGAACGAAGCGGAGGAATTAAATAAAGAAAAGAAGAAAAAGAAAACAAAACTACTGGCCAGCCAAAGCTTCAGCGGCCGCCCATGTTGGGTCGAAGAGCAACGGCGGTCGCCCAAGCTGAACTACGGTCGCCCAAGATGGCCTGACTTCAGCAACCAAGCCAATTCCCATGCCAAGGCCATTTTTCCAGCAAGCTTTGTTTCATTTGGGCCAAGCCTTGTCTATTTTGCTTGGGCCTTAATATCATTTTTGGCCTAATCAGATTTTTGTTCCTCCTTGGTATAAATAGAAATGTGATATTATTTTAGGGTTGGTTTTTATTTTTGGGACTGGAAGGGAGGCTTAGGGAGGAGAGTCCTTCATTGTTCCATTACTAAGGTTTCGTTTCTTTATTTTTATTTTGTAATTATTATTATTATGAGTAGTTAATTTTCTTATTTCATGGATTGGATTTAACTTTATTGCCTGATTTCATGCCATAAATTATTTTATCACTGTGCTTTCTCTCTCTAGATCATCTTAGCATTTTAATTGGGTTTTCAAGATTGCAATTTTAGATCTAGTCTCTAATTGGTCTTTTCAACATATTTGTGTTTTTAATTCACTATTGATTTGGGAATTTTAAACAAAAACACATGCTTTGGTGATAAAATTGGTTTGATTCCGTTATAGAAGTTAAATTGAATTTGGTTCTTTTAATTCTTTTGATCATATTGCTTCCTAAATCAATTGCTTGAACTTGATTTGCGAAAAGTGATTGATTTTGGAAAGTGAGAGTGTAATCCGGCTGCCTCACCGTCCCACTCTCTATTAAAGTGAATGAACCCTAGTGAGTGTGCACATACTTAGTCAAAATTGGCATGAAATGGGTAATTTAGTGAAGTCCAATCCGTGAAACTCGTTTAATATTGTTAACTCTAGTTGTTAATTGTGCTTATTTTTATTTGTTCTTATTTGCAAGTTTACTTGATTCTTATTAGTTTTAGTCTTAAAAAAAAAACCAACCCCCCCTTTTTATTTGTTTTTATTACTTTAGTATACACTACTCAAATCGACTCAATCACCCAACAATTCTTTGTGGATCGACCCCTTACTTGTGTACGCTATCATTTCGACACTCGTACACTTGCAAAGTGTTTTTATTACAAGTGGGAGTTTTAACCCATCAAGTTTTTGGCGCCGTTGCCGGAGATTTGTTTAGGTTGAATTTGTTGATTTAGGTAGTGTACATAACTTAGGTAGTGTAAATATTTGTGTAGTGTAAATTTTTGTGTGGACTCAAGGATGCATAATTATGGCATCTATGAGTCGTGTGTTTATTGTGGATTATACTCACATGCTTCATATGAGTGTCCTTCGAGGACGTATTCTTTTGAGTGTTATCCACAGGTTCAAGAAATGAGTCTGTTCCATCCGTGGCAACAATATGAACATTTTTCTGACTCCTACAATCAAGAGTGGGAAAACCAAAGTCAAGCATGGAACACCTATGAGCCTTTTCATCCTCAACTTGAAAAGCAATATTGGGAGGAATGTCACCTCTTGAAGGAGGAGAATTTTCTTTTGAAAGAGGAAGCTCTTATTTTGAAAGAGGAGAGACGTCAACAAAGCAAGCAATTTAAGGCAACCATGAGTCGGATGGAGGCACAAATGCAACAATTGATGGATATGATTCTTTCACAACCCAAAGAACAACTATTGGGGGACACATTCGGGAACTTTGTCTATGAAGACTCCGATGAAGAACTTGAGAACGAACTACAACAAGAGCCACTTTTGGAAAATGAAACGGAGGATTTTGTCTATGAAACCTCCCATGAAAATTCTAGTGAAGTGCAATTGTATGATGGTTCGGGTTGTATGGAGACGGAAGAAATTATAGAGAAATCATGGCATGAGCAAGTTGATAAGATTAAACTTGCTATTTATGGTGAGATGCGGGGCAATGAGCTTCAAGGTGATATGGCCATACCCACCAAGATCAACGAGCCGTGTGTAGATGAATGCCTACCACAACTCATGGAAAGTGCCCAAGAAGAATCCTCAATCATTTTGGTGATCCCTCCCATCGTTGAAGACGGAGAAAGTGGCAAGAACTCCCGAGAGAAGAAGCCCAAGAAACTTAAAAGTCAAAAATTTTCTTTGGCCATTAAATGAGCATATATTAAAGGGAATACATATGGGGCTTGAACTCAAAATAAAGACTCGCGAGAATGCAAAGTGGACAAAAGGGAGAAAGGTGAAGGTTAAAGACAACCTTGGCATCGGTCTAGCTAAACGACCTTAAACAAAGCGCTTGTTGGGAGGCACCCCAACATGGTATGTTTTTATTTATTTTCCGTCTTTAATTTCACGTCATTTATTTTTATATCTTTTACTTTTTAGTCTTTTCTCCTCCCGAACTGAATTTTGCTTTCTTTTGGTGTACATGCCATGAGACATGGCATGATTTAAGTTTGGGAGTGGCAGTATATTTATCATGTAGTGTAGGATGTCTTGTTAGTTGTTTATTTTATTAAAAAAAAATCGAGTCAAATTGTGTCTTCCTCTCATTTATTGAGGGGACGTGTTTGAACTACGGTGACCTGAGCTTATTTCAATGAGTAGTCCGCTCATTGTTTTGGGGACGTAGGCAACCTTTGGTGCGATCAACATATTTTACCAAAGTAGAGTAATTTAGAGTAGTTAGTTGGTTTTGTTTTAAATTGTAGAATTATTGAGTCATCTGAAAGGATCTCCCTGAGTTTGTGGGTTTATAGGGGAGTGTTTATAGTGTCACCCTCGAAAAAACATTTTAATTTTATGTCTTTTTTTTTTTGCATCAATAAATAAATAAAATTTTGTTGTGTTTTTTATAAGAAGGTTTGCCAACCTTGTATCTTTTTGCTTTGTGAATCTTGATATTATTTATTTGTGGTGTATGTTACATGTTGGGACTTGAAATTTCATGAAAGCATTTGATTCAAAAAGTGCACTATATGTTTGGGACATCTTTCATTGATCTAGGTGACTTTATAGGAGCACTTAACATATCCGGGATTTCTAGAACACATTTGCATACTTGTCAATATCAAATCAAGAGGTTATGAGGCATTGGAGTGGGTTTAAAGGGTCAACTTAGGAGAATTTGCTTTGTATTGTAAATAGGGCCAAGTATCAATCAATGAAAAAAAAAGAGAATAAGTGTCGTGTTAAGAAGAGGAAAGGAATGGCAAGGATTAAAGAAAAAGCACGAGAAAAAAAAAAGTTGAATCCTTGGTACTGATTCCCGCTCCGAGAATGATTAAACATTCTTGTACCTACTTTCACACAAATAAGGTGCTTTTATGTTTATCTTGCCCTTTGTGTTGTCTAAGTTTGTAATGACCAAGAGAGGAGGAAGCTACTTAGAGTGGAGAGTTGCTTTGTAGTGAGGATTTAATGTAATGTAAGTAGTGACCTTCCTAAGCCTTGCTCTCAATGTGGATTAAACGGGTTGGCAAGTGTGTGAAAGTGCCTATGGAAATCTTTTCCATGCTTTGTGCATCATCTTCTTCCCTTTTGATCTAGGATGTGTTCTAAGTGATCTTAAAGGAAATTTGGGTTGGTGGAAATTGTCCCTGTGACTTGTTCGGAAAAGTTTTAATAAAATTTGAATGCATTCATGTGGTTGAAAGTCCATGTATATGGTGACTCACATCTTGATTTGTTGGAGAGAAAGTTGAGACATTAGTTGGCAAACTCTTTTATAAATTGCACAACACCAAAAATATGTTTAGTTATTTTCTTACATTATTGTTTTAAGTGTTTATAGTTAATTAGTTTTGTTATGTTGTGTTTTATTTTACCCGGGGACGAGCAAAAGATAGTTTTGGAGGTATTTGATAGATATGTTTTCATATCCATTTTATATGTTCTAAATTCTATTTATTGCAAAATTTCCGAGTAAAATAGTAGTTTAATTATTTTGTTAGTGTTGTTTTATTTTCAGGTTGAAAAGGTGAAAAATGGGCGGTTTAAGGTGGAGAAAAGATTAAAATTCAAGAGGGAGCGAAGCGGAGGAATTAAATAAAAAAAGAAAAGAAGAAAAAGAAAACAAGCTTAGTGGCCGCCCTTCCTCCTTAGGTGATCGCCCATGTTGGGCCGAACAACTACGGCGTCCGCCCTTGGCACTTCAGCGTCCGCCCATTCCATTTCCCCTTTGTTGACCAAACCAATCCATTATCCCATTGACCAGCCAATCCACGCCAAGGAAAAGTTCCAGCAGGCTGCCGAGCAATATTGGGCCATCTTTGGTTTGTTTTGTTGGGCCACTACCTCATTTAGGCCTTTTTAGTTTTCTTTCCACCTTAGTATAAATAGAGAGGATATTTTATTTTTAGGTTTAAGTTTGGATTTTGGGACAGGAAGGAGGCGAAAGGGAGGAGAAATCCTCCATTGTTCCATTTTGTTCCATTACTAAGGTTTTGTTTCTTTATTTTTATTTTGTAATTTTTATTATTATGAGTAGTTAATTTTTATTTCATGGATTGGATATATCTTTATTGCCTAATTTCATGCCATAAATTATTTTATCATTGTGCTTTCTCTCTCTAGATCATCTTAGTATTTTAATTGGGTTTTCAAGATTACAATTTTAGATCTAGTCTCTAATTGGTCTTTTCAACATATTTGTGTTTTTAATTCACTATTGATTTGGGGATTTTAAAAAAATGCACATGCTTTGGTGATAAAATTGGTTTGATTCCGTTATAGAAGTTAAATTGATTTTGGTTCTTTTAATTCTTTTGATCTTATTGCTTCCTAAATTAATTGCTTGAACTTGATTTGCGAAAAGTGATTGATTTTGGAAAGTGAGAGTGTAATCCGGCCGCCTCACCGTCCCACTCTCTATTAAAGTGAATGAACCTTAGTGAGTGTGCACATACTTAGTTAAAATTGGCATGAAATGGGTAATTTAGTGAAGTCCAATCCGTGAAACTCGTTTAATATTGTTAACTCTAGTTGTTAATTGTGCTTATTTTTATTTGTTCTTATTTGCAAGTTTACTTGCTTCTTATTAGTTTTAGTCTTAAAAAAAAACCAACCCCCCCTTTTTATTTGTTTTTATTACTTTAGTATACACTACTCAAATCGACTCAATCACCCAACAATTCTTCGTGGATCGACCCCTTACTTGTATACGCTATCATTTCGACACTCGTACACTTGCGAGGTGTTTATATATAACTTGAGGATGCCCTTAGGCGAAGACTTTATATTCAAAATATAAGATGATTACAAAGCCGAAGTTGTTCCCTATCTATTTATCAATGCAAGAACTAGGAACTAAGATCAATCATGAAGTTCTATCCTCCACGACACAATCAATTATTAACACTTTGAAGGTGGAATAATCTGTGAACGGAAGAACACAAAGAGCCGAGGAGTAATTGACCTTTTCTTGCGCAAGTGTGTGTATGATGCTCGACATAATGCTCTTGTCTACACCCTTGCTATTTATAGCCTTCAAATACTTGGAGGCTACTCTTGTTAACAGCCTTGAATTTGGATCGGATAGAGTAGAGAAGTGATTGGGCTTGTTGAGCTAAAGACTTGGTCAATTTCCTTGTTTGTAGCAACCGCCTTTGCTTAGTGCCCAAGTCCTAGCATTAGCTCTTTGTACCCATGAGCTCTCCTGAGTTGTACTCTCTTGTTTGTCTTCAATCTCAGTTGTTGAACAAGTCTCCCACGTGCTTCCTTGGTTATTTACAAGTTACACATAAATATCCATTTATGCATAACTCTCCATAAATCACGATCTTCCACCTTTGTAGCTTAATATTCTCTTGGCTGTTACCTGTAAATTATACTAAAAACAAATATACATTTTGCAATTATAGATTATACATAAACATAATATAACCTACGAAAGAAATGTCACATCTAAAACAGTCAGACGTGTTGGGTAACATCTAAAAAGTGTTATCACTACTTTTGATAGCACCTACGTCTGGTAACACTTGAGAGTGTTGGGCAGCACTTGTGGTAACACCATCAAGCTGCACTTACAAACTCCCCCATAGTTGTACATTTCTTGCATATCCTTACAAACACCAAGGTGCTTGTACCTGTAACAATTTGTTAGCACAATATCCATTCCAAACACATGTCAATAACTAACTCCCCCATAATAAGGAAGCTAACTACAAAAATTCTAACTTTTAAACCTTAAGAATTTCAAACCAAAAATTTTGACCAAAGTCAAATTTTAACAACTACTCCCTCCGTCCCGCATAAAAATGCACTCTTCCATTTTGCACGGTAATTAAGGAAAAGTGTAAGTGGTGTAAGTGTTGTGAGTATAAAAAGTGAAGTAGGAGGGAGAAAGTGGGGTAGAAATAGTAAGTTGATTGGTGTTGTGAGTGTAAAAGTGAAGTAGGAGAGAGAATGAGTGGGAGGAATAGTAAAGATTCTTTTCCATTTTAGTAAAGTGCATTCTTATGTGGGACGCCCAAAATGGCAAGAGTGCATTCTTATACAGGATGGAGGGAGTAGTTTAAAAGTTCAAACTAAACTACCAAAAATTAATATCCCAAGTTTTAAACTAACATAACCAAAACCAAAGCAAACAATCCAAAGCATTGTCAAAGTTTAAACAACCACATACCAAATTTAAAAACACAAATTTAAATTGTTTTTGATGCCACCATAAAAAAAATTGTTTCAAGGAAACATTAACCACCAACTAATGGTGGTAAATCCAATGTCAGATCAGTCTTCATCATCTTCCTCTTCCTCAGTTTGCTCCCCCTCTTCCACAGCTTGGATTCCCTGAGAATGATCAGCCCCAGCACCTTTGGCAGCACTTGTAGTAGCACCATCAGCTCCCCCTATTTGTGAAGAAATCTAAGAAATGAAATTCACAATACCACTTTGGGCATCAAGCCAGCCATTAATATTTTTTTCAACAATAGGCATAAGCTTTTGAAGGAACTGAAGAACCACTACTTTGCTAATCATATTAGAAGTGTTGCTAGAAGTATTAACAGCACTTCCAGGCACACTTTCAGCTGCTGGTGTAGAATCTGATCCACTAGCCATCTGAGGCATTATCCAAGGTAAATCACAAACTCTATTTCCCCTCTTCAATTGATGATCAACTGTATAGTATTCAGGCCCAGAAGTAAACTCATCCGAGGCTTCAACGGGAAGGGATTGGAATTTAAGCACATTGAAAATGAGGGAAGTATATGGGAAGTAAGAAGGGTCCCTTTTCTTAGGCCAGGAAGCAAGATGTTTAAACATTAGTCTCCCAAAGTTAATTCTCTGACTCTTTCCTAGTTTATACACTCTAGCTTGCTCCATCATCAAATATTTTTCATTCTTGGTTGGGAGCCAGTTAAAGATTCATAACTTGTGTAGCACGAAATAGAGTGTGGTAAGTCTAGAGGCTGGGAATTTAATCTTAGGATCAACTGGCCACATAGAAACTTTGTTGTTTGTCGAAAACTTTGTCATAACATCCCTATTGGCACAAAGACTTTCATCATCAATATTAGGCAAGCCTAAAGCCTTGTTGATCATGGCAGGAGTAAAGCTATATATTCTGCCCCTAACAAAGACTTTGCCAAAATGAGGGGAACCCTCATTATCAAGGTTGGGATTGAGGTTGGCATAGAAGTTTCTCACAATATTCTCAAAAAATGGACATGGATGGGTATTGGGTACCAAAAACTTTTGATCAGAAAGGAATTCAAACACACCATTCAGCTTCAAATCCTCAATATCTATATTCTTTTCCACCAAAAGTGGCTTCTTGCTATGAGTTAACCGAAATTCCATATTTTCTTCCCTATGAAATTTTAGGGTTAAATGGGGCTTAGGAAAGGCCTCATCATCATCATTATCAGCATTCACAGTAAACTCATCACTAGGGGAATCAGAAAGTTAAGGAGAGTGAGAATGTACTTCGGAAGTTGGTATTTTGGGCTGAACAGAGGCAGGTGTTACCTAAGCTTGGGTAGCACTTTTACCAGCACCCTATTTTCCTTTCTTCCTCAGAAGTTTCATACGAACTGCAGTAAGAGGAGCACCTTCATCTTCAATCCATTTTTCAAGGCTTTCATCAGAGGGCTCCTTTTCTTCTCTATAGTCTTCATCAGAGACATGAGCAGAAGAAAGACTAAGGGAGTCTTCTGAAACTTTGACGGGATCAGAGGAGGTATTCGACTTGCTTTTGCTGAAAATAGCCCTAAGTCGGTTGGAGCTTCTCTTTAGAGGTTGTTGAGGAGGCATTTTAGCTTTCCTTTTCTTCTTCTTTTCAGGGGCAACTGTTATGGAGGATTGTGGAGGAGACACGGCCGGAGATGGCGAAGCCAAGGGGAACGGAAAAGGCCGGACAATGGCTAGGGCTAGGTTTGGAGATGTAATCGGGGAAACCCTAGGTGAAACCTCCATAGGTGAGGTAACCCTTGAGGTAACACGAGAGGTAGCACTCTGAGAGATTTCCATGGGCGTTGAAGTCTTGGTAGGTGACGACATTACAAGGATTTTGGAGTAGAAGAAGACGGTGAATAGAGAGGGTTTTGAACTGATTTGGGAGAAGAGAGAGAGTAACGGCTAGAGAGAGAGAGAGGGAGATTAAGAAGGAATAAAAGAAAAATATGGGATAATTATCCAAATTAGGGGGTTTATCTATAATAAATGGTTCTCTAAATTGAACAAAACTCCCTATTTTCTAGCAAATGACCCCTAATTAAATACACAACTACTCCCATTAAACCCAAACAACCGGTTGTAACTTCATTTTTTAAATTTTTTTTTAAGTAAATACAACAACAACAACAACAAAGCCTTAGTCCCAAAATAATTTGGGGTCGGCTAACATGAATCCTCATATGTTATCGTGAAAAAATAATAATAATAATAAAAAAAAAATCAACCCCCCACATGGATTTTTGCCCTCCACTCCGGCCTCTTCAACACCATACTTTCACCCACTCCAAGTAAATTCATATCATTTTCAATTACTCTAATCCAAGTTTGTTTGGGTCTTCCCCTACCCCTCGCCATTTTATCATTTCTCCACTGTTTCGGCCTCCTAACCAGTGCATCACTCGGTCTCCTTCTCACATGTCCAAACCACTGTAGACGATTTTCCCTCATTTTATCCTCAATGGGCGCAACTCCTACTTTACCTCTGATCACCTCATTCCCCAATCGATCCTTTCTTCTATGACCGCACATCCATCGAAGCATACGCATCTCCGCCACATTCATCTTATGAACGTGACAATATTTCACGGCCCAACATTCGGTGCCGTAAAGCAATGCCGGCCTAATTGCAGTGCGGTAAAATTTTCCCTTTAATCTATTGGGCATGCCGCGATCACATAGAAACCCTGTAGCACTCTTCCACTTCAACCAACCTGCTTTAATCCTATGAGCCACATCTCCATCTAATTCTCCATCCTTTTGGATAGGATAAATTTAATTTAGGTAAATATTCTCTTAAAATTCGAATTTTGACTAAGTCATCCAAATTTTTAGGAGTACAAGTTACCCACTTTGATTTATCAAGATAAAAATAATTAGTTAAAAACTTTTTGAAATTCAAAATCTTTATAAATTTCGGATTTTCAAAAATTAAATAACTAAATTCGAAAATAAAGAATAAAAAATTAATGTGGCACATACAAATGTGTTACTAACAATAATGGTAATACAAAAATTAACATATGCATCAAAATAACCCTTTGAAAATTTTCTTCATTTTCAAGCATTTGAGGCATAACAAGTCTTGTTTTCAAGTACTTTAGACATAACAATGCTCATTTTCAATCACTTGAGGCATAACAAGCCTAATTTTAAAGCACTTTAGACATACATGTCTTTAAGTTTTTATTACTTCATAAATAAGGAAGCATCGTAGTAACGAGCTCCGTGCCCCGAGTTCTTTCGAAGTATAAAGACTACAGTGAATTGTACCTTTCAAGTAGGATACACTGTAGTAGCGAACTCCATGTTCCTAATACTTAGTACAAATTCACTAGAAATTATTCCCGTTTGGCAAGAGAACATCATCGCAGTGAACGCCGTGCCCTGAGTTACTAAAGGAATAATACAATGCTTTTTGCCTTTTATCATGAGATTAGTGGCTTTGTCACTTTTGAGATTGAAGGGTATTTTGACAGAACATGTTAACCTAAGTCTTAACCTACTAGAACAAAAGGGTCAGCATGTGCCCCCATCAGGGTTAAACAAAAGAAAAGTATAAGTATATATATATATATATATATATATATATATATATATATATATATATATATATATATATATATATATATATATATATATATATATATATATATATATATATATATATATATATATATATATATATATATATATATATATATATATATATATATATATATATATATATATATATATATATATATATATATATATATATATATATATATATATATATATATATATATATATATATATATATATATATATATATATATATTCCAGTATCACAGTGTTATCGAAAGTGTTAACTACACTTGGGGTAGCACCTGTGAAGCAGAAACTTTTCTAAAAAATACAAAGACCAAGAGAGCTTTTCAAGTCTGAAATCTATCATTGTCAAGGGCCTTAGTGAATATATCAGCAAGTTGATGCTTTGTATCAATATGCTCTATATTTATCAAACCTTTATCAACTAAGTCCCTAAGGAAATGGTGACGAATATCTTTATGTTTTTTGCGAGAATGTTGAACAGGGTTTTTGGAAATATTAATGGCCCTAAGGTTGTCACAATACATGGTTAACATATTACTTTCTAGACCATAATCATCTAACATATGCTTTAACCAAATGAGCTGTGAACAACAACTCCCAGCTGCTACATATTCTGATTCAGCAGTTGAGAGAGAGACACAGTTTTGTTTACGACTATGCCATGACACAAGATTATTTCCCAAGTAAAAAATCCCCCACTCGTACTTTTTCTGTCATCCATATCCTCCGCCCAATCCGAGTCACTAAAGCCTATTAGATTGGTATTAGTATCTTTACCATACCACACACCTAAATCACATGTTCTAGACACATATTTGATTATCTTTTTAACAGAATTAAGGTGAGAGACTTTAGGATTGGCTTGGTAACGTGCACAAACACAGACGCTAAACATTAAATCAGGACGGCTAGAGGTAAGATATAGAAGGCTACTTATCATGGAACGGTAGAGTGTGGGATCAACATCTTCTCCTACTTGGTATTTTCCAAGTTTGAGACTAGAACTCATAGGAAATTTCGAACACTTTGACCCTTCCAATCCAAAATTCTTCACCAAATTCCTTGCATACTTGCTTTGTGATATGAATATTCCATCACTTGTTTGTTTCACCTGCAAGCCTAGGAAGAAATTTAGCTCACCTATCATGTTCATTTCAAATGTTGAAGTCATAGCATCTACAAAATCTTTCAAACATGTTTGATTTGTAGACCCATAGACTATGTCATCAACATTGATCTGAGCAATAACAAGTTCTTTACCATGTCTAAGTATAAATAATGTTCTATCTGCCTCACCTCTAATAAATCCATATTCAATAAGAAAGATGGTTAAATGACCATACCATGCTCGTGGAGCTTGTTTTAACCCATAAAGAGCTTTATCAAGTCTATAAAAATGGTGTGGTTGTGAAGGATCTTCGAAACCTTTTGATTGTTCAACAAAGATCTCTTCATCCAAATAACCAATTAAAAACGCTGCTTTAACATCCATTTGATACAAAGTGATCTTAAGATAACAAGCAATGGCCAAGAGAAGTCTTATGGACTCAAGTCTAGCCACAGGAGTGAAGGTTTCATCATAATCAACACCTTCTACTTGTGTATATCCTTGGGCCACAAGACGAGTTTTATTCCTAACAATATTACCCTTATCATCTGTTTTATTTATAAAAATCCATTTTGTCCCAATAATATTAGTATTAGGGGGACGTGGTACTAAAAACCAAACATTATTACGGGTAATCTTTTCAAGCTCCTCTTGCATGGATTGAATCCAATAATTATCTTTTAAGGCCTCAACTACATTCTTAGGTTCTAGGGAAGAAACATAACACGAGTATTTTACCTTGGCATATGTAGAAGACATGCACACATATGTTACCATACTTGGTAGTCAATAGGTTCTTTTTGCCTCATCCTTATGCCTTATTCACTTCTCATATAACCTGTGAGGTAGGGTGATCTCGTCTAACACTAGCAGGTGGATCCCTTCTCATTTCCTCATGAACAGCGATAGTATTTACTCCCTCATCCACTGTTCTGGAATCAGGTGTTACCAGAGGTGCTATCTCATTACTGACAGCACTTTGGTCAGCACCGGTATTAACATCTGTGTTAACACTTTCTTGGCTTTCCACTTGAGCCTCTTCCAGTAACTCTAGAGGCGTCTCTTGAACACTTTCACCTGTAATGCTTAAGGAATCATCAAAAACAATGTTTATTGATTCTTGGATGGTTTCAGATCTTAGATTATAAACCCTATATGCTTGACTATTTTGAGCATACCCAAGAAAAATAGCCCTATCACTCTTAGAGTCAAGTTTACCTAAGTAATCCCGGTCATTCAATATAAAGCACACACTCCCAAAAACATGAAAATAATGAACCTTTGGTTTTCTACCATTCAAAATTTCATAGGGAGTCATTGTGGTTCCAGTTCTAAGATAGACTCTATTGATCGTGTGACAAGCAGTACTTAGTGCCTCTGCCTAAAAATGTTTTGAGATTCTTTTCGAAAACAACATTACTCTAGTCATTTCAAGTAATGCTCTATTTTTCCTCTCAGCAATCCCATTTTATTGGGGTGTTTTAGGTGCTGAAAATTCATGATGAATCCCTTTCTTTTCACAAAAAGATGAAAAAGAAACATTATCAAATTTCTTTCCATGATCAGACCTAATACGAAAGATAGAAGCACAAAACAATTTTTTGATTTTAGAGTGTAAGATTTTAAAATTTTCAAAGGTTTCTGATTTATCTCTCAAAAAATAAACCCAAGTAAACCTAGAAAAGTCATCAACAATGACATAAACATATCTCTTACCTCCAAGACTTTCTACCTCAGCTGGACCCATTAAATCCATGTACAATAGTTGAAAACAATGTGTTGTCTCAAAGTGTTGCTCATTTTGTTGGACAGCACTGTGGGCAACACATATTTGTTTTCCTTTAAGACAATCCCCACAAACCACTTTCTCTTTGAATTCCAATTTAGGAACTCCTCTCACAACTTCTAGTTTAATTATCTTTTCTATATGACGAAAATGAACATGCCCTAATTTTTGATGCCTTAAAGATGTAACATCAACCATAGTCGAATGGCACATTATTTTATCTTCAATAAGATAACAATTGTCACTAGATCTAGTTCCAGACATAACACATTTATTAGAACCATCAAAGACCTCACAATTATTTTTGTTGAACTTCACCTCTAAATTGTCATCACAAAGTTGACTAATGCTAATCAAGTTAGCAACTAGACCATCAACATGCAAGATATTTTTTAAGGTGGGGAAACCAGGCACATTAAGTATCCCTTTCCCAATGATTGTACTCTTACTACCACCACTATAAGTAACGCTCCCTCCATGTATAGATTCATAGTCATTTAAAAACGACTTTGTTCCTGTCATATGACGTGAACAACCACTGTCAAAATACCATGAACCTACTACATTTGTTTTCAAAGCAGTATAAACTACATCACATCTTAGATTAGCTTTGAGTTTCCATGTTTTCTTCTTTGAACGTTTGAATTTCTGACAGACAGTGTTATCTGAAGTGTTGTCTGAAGTAGTGGACAACACTTCTGGGTAACACTGTAGAACTGGATTTTTTCTTAAAAAAACTTGACACTTATTTTTAAAATATCCAGTAGTGTGACAATATTTGCACACTTTAGCAGTGTCAGAAGAGTCAGAAATGCAAACATTTTTATCAGAACCACGTTCTTTAACAAAACACGTTTCACATTCATCAATATTCAAAGTAGAAGCAATACTATTTAATGATTCTTGAAAACCAATACCTGCCTTGAGAGGGTTACTCAAATTGAGGATCTCATCCAGTTTGGAAGATCCTGTGTTGAGTGTCTTGAATGTGGTCTCAGCAAGAGACAATTTGGCCTTGACTTTATCCAACATAGCATCCTTCTTGGTGAGTTGGACCTCCAGCTTAGTCAAGCTTTCCTTCAGCTCATGATTTTCCTTGGTTAAGAATGTCACCTTCTTGTTATCCTTTCTCCATTCGACAAGAAGTTCTTCGTAGAGATTCTTTAACCCATCTTTGAGCTCATCCTTGTTTAGCTCATCCTTTGGAGAGTTTCTTGTATCAAGGTCAGTTGAACCCATGAAGCAAATAGCATTAGAAAAACTGAAGTGGTTACACCTGCTGAGTGTGATCTCAGGTGTTACCAGAGATTCGATAACACTTGTGGTAGCACTTCCAGTATTCGTGTCACATACAGTGACCAACATTGCTGTCACATTTGGTTCTTCATCTTGGGTTGTTCCCTCGTCTTCATTATCACTGAGGGACACCCACAAGTTCTTTCCTATCTTTCTTAACATGTTTGCACACTAGTTTGCATAGTGCCCCCATCTAGAACAGGCATGACATTGAATTGAATCAATGTACTTGGGATCAGACCTTGACTGGTCAGAAGATGCCCTTCTTATTGGATTAGACTTTTGAGAAGATGGAAATGACCTTTTTGGCATTGAATCATACACTTTGGTTTGTTGCTCTTTCGCTTTTACCTGCACATTCTCTTTGTTAAACTTTCTAACCATAGAGTTATATTTCTTAGCAAGTAAAGCAATACTAGAATTTTCATTTTCATCCAATTCTTCAAAAACCTCTTCATCCTCACTTTTTCGAAAATCTGAGGAAAGAATTTTCAAAGCTACATTCTTGCCCTTAGTGGCTTCACTTTGTTCAGCAAGATTTAGCTCAAAAGTTTTTAAAATACTCATTAAAGTATTAAAATCTATAGTAGAAAGATTGTGAGCCTCTTCAATAGATGAAATTTTCATATTGAAACGCTCAGGAAAGGTTCTAATAGCTTTTGAAACAAGTTGTTTATTTGTGAAAGGTTCACCTAAAACTTGACATTCATTTGCAAGATCAAACAACTTTTCAAAAGAAGATGAAATATTCTCATCTTCACCTATCCTTAATCTTTCAAACTTGCTAGTAAGCCTTCTAAGCTTAGTTTCACGCACACTACCATCACCTTCACAAAACCTTTGCAAAATATCCCATGCTTCCTTAGCCGTGGCAGTGTTTTGAATAAGTTTAAAAATATGAATATCAACCCACTCATAAATGGCATTAAGTGCCTTTTCATTGAAACTATCTAGACTATTCTCTTCGTTAGTCCACTCGAATTCAGGCTTGACTTGAACGTCACCATCCTCATCCGGGAGTAATATAGGAAGAGAATACCCATTGACAACAGATCGCCATGCCCTAAGATCAATTGATTTGATACGAGAGCGAAGGCGGATCTTCCAATAAGCATAATTCGATCCATCGAGAAAAGGAAGTCTCTTTTGATTAGGGATGACCAAATCCGGTTCGGTTCCGGGCCTTGAACCGCCGGTTCCGGTTCGGCCAAATGGTAACCCTTAACCAGCCTGCACTAACCCTGGTTTCGGTCCGTCCGGTTCCGGTTTTCTCCCCGGTTCGCTCCGATTCCGGGCTTTTCTGGTCCGGTTCTTTGGAAAACGTGGAAATTTCGTCCGGTTCACGATTCCGGTTCCGGTCTGGTTTGACATTTTTGTAACCCTTAACCGGCCTGCACTAACCCCGGTTCCGGTCCATCCGGTTCCAGTTTTCTCCCTGGTTCGCTCCGGTTCCGGGCTTTTCCGGTCCGGTTCCGGTCCGGTTTTCCGATTCCAGTCCGGTTCCGGTCCGGTTTGGCCATCCCTACTTTTGATTAGGATTAGCCCGATCATAGGCCATGACAACTGGATCAAGCACTTAGTATGTCAAGTGACCTGCTCTGATACCAATTAATATTGTCTATGGCCATTTTGCAAGTGTTATAAAAAAGGTTGATAGCACAACTGATAACACTTCCGGTAACACACACAACAGAGTATAAAAATAGTTTGTAAAAGAAAGCAATAGTTTGTAAAACAAAATATTTTGCAGCAGAAGTAAAGTATAAATACAAGAAATAATTTTTCTCAAGTTATATAAATATATAACTTGAGGATGCCCTTAGGCGAAGACTTTATATTCAAAATATAAGATGATTGCAAAGCCGAAGTTGTTCCCTATCTATATATCAATGTAAGAACTAGGAAATAAGATCAATCACGAATTTCTATCCTCCACGACACAATCAAGTACCAAGACTTTGAAGGTGGAATAATTTGTGAACAGAAGAACACAAAGAGCCGAGGAGCAATTGACCTTTTCTTGTGCAAGTATGTGTGTGATGCTCGACATATTGCTCTTGTCTACACCCTTGCTATTTATAGCCTTCAAATACTTGGAGGCTACTCTTGTTAACAGCCTTAGATTTGGATCAGATAGAGTGGAGAAGTGGTTGAGCTTGTTGAGCTAAAGACTTGGTCAATTTCCTTGTTTGTATCAACCGCCTTTGCTTAGTGCCCAAGTCCTAGCATTAGCTCTTTGTACCCATGAGCTCTCCTGAGTTGTAATCTCTTGTTTGTCTTCAATCTCAGTTGTTGAACAAGTCTCCCATGTGCTTCCTTGGTTATTTACTAGTTACACATAAATATCCATTTATGCATAACTCTCCATAAATCACAATCTTCCACCATTGTAGTTTAATCTTCTCTTGGCTGTTACCTGTACATTATACTAACTACAAATATTCATTTTGCAATTATAGATTATACATAAATATAATATAACCTACGAATGAAATGTCGCAACTAAAATAGTCAGACGTGTTGGGTAACACCTAAAAAGTGTTATCACTACTTCTGATAGCACCTACGTCTGGTAACACTTGAGAGTATTGGGCAGCACTTGTGGTAACACCATCAAGCTGCACTTACATAAAGTATGTGCAAACTTGAGGTGTAAAAATTTACTTTATTACTTTTATAGACGATTGCACAAGATATTGCTATATATATCTTTTGAAAAGTAAGGATGAAGATTTAGGGGCTTTCCAAACTTATAAAAATGAAGTTGAAAATCAACTTAATGTAAAAATTAAGTAGATTAGAAGTGATAGAAGAGGAGAATATGTAGCTCCGTTTGAAGACATATGATGGGAATCTGGCATTATTAATCAAACTATAGCTCCGTCACCTCACTCTAACGGACTAGCTGAGCGCAAGAATCGTACTATTAACGAGATGATGAGTGCAATGTTAATAAGCTTTTGCTTACCCAATAAATTATGGGGGGAACCCATACTCTCATCCAACTACATTTTTAATAAGATACCTAAGAAAATAAATGATAATTCTCCTTACGAATTATGGCCTAATCGTAAGTTGTGTTATAAATAACTTAATATATGTGGATATCTAGCTAAGGTTGAAGTACCTAAGACAAAGCAAGTCAAGATCGGACCAAAATGATTGACTACATTTTCATTGGATGTGCATGTAATAGCAGTGCCTATCAATTTATAGTGAACAAGTCGGACATTCCGGATATGAATGAAGAAATGACAATAGAATCAATGAATACATCATTCTTTGAGAATATATTTCCTGCTAAAGAAAGGAAATATGCAAATTCAAATAAGAAACTTATGAATCTATAAGTGGTCCATCTCAAGAACAAGATGAAGGACCCAAGCGTAGTAAAAGGGCAAGAGTGGAAAAGTATTTTGGTCCTAACTTTCTATCATATATGTTAGAAAATGAACCAACTATTGTTAAAGAAGCTTTATTTGATCCCGGTATTATGTTCTGAAAAGAGACAATTAATAGTGAAATATAGTCAATTATGCATAATAATACTTGGGAGTTATTTGATCTTCCTACAGGTTGCAAACCGTTGGGTTACAAGTAGATCCTTAAAAGGAAGTACAAAGCAGATGGATCTATTAATAAATAAAAGTCCGGCTAGTAGACAAAGGGTTTAGACAGAAAGGAGGGATATGATTTCTTCGATATATATTTCCCTATCACAAGAGTCATGTCCACTCGTGTTCTTATAACAATTGCTGTAGTGAATAACCTTAAGATACATCAAATAGATGTGAAAACAACATTTTTGAAAATAGTTGGAAGTAGAGATTTATATAGAACAACCTGAAGGGTTCTGTGTAAAAACCTAGCGAGTCATCATATATTTACTTTTAATAGGCATAACTTTGTGTAGAAAATTTTGAATGACAAATCAAAAATGTATTAGAAACTAGACAAATAAGGCTTTCCAATGACATCTTGTATGTGTAATTTAATAAGGAGTAGAATTTCTGGTGATCAGTCAAAGCTAGCAAAAATTTCAGCCAATAGGAAATTGATATAGTTTGACTATTATGGGCTAGCCTATAGATTGTTGCCACCTTACCTAGAGATGATTCCACTTTGATTGAGAATGACAAGGAATGAGACTGAAGAAACTACGACACTTTTGCAATTTGCATTTGTCTATATTACAGAATAAATAATTTACTTTCTAGTTTTAATTACCTAGCATGTATGGTGACGTTAGTACTTACGTGGTACAAAACATAGACCGACTCTGATTCTCCTTGTTTGGCTTATGAACAAAGTCTTTCAGTTTATTAAAAACAAGAAAATAGCTTCACAAGCAGAACAAAAACATGGGTTTTGTCCGTTCAAAATAAATCTCTTAAATTCGCGTGATAGCAATTTCAAGAATCAGACACCGTACGATTATCAATTTCAATTAGTGTTGGGTATGCATACTTTAACCCTCCTAGCTTTAGCTTAGATTTGATTGATACCATAACATCATCTCTATTTTAAGGACTTTAGGCCCATATGTAATGAAGCTTATACTTCAATTTTTTAGCTAAGTCCATTTTATAGAATATGTTTTAATTAGGCTTAAAGACTGGCACAAGACTCATTGGATATAAGGTTGCAGTTCAAAAGTTTCAAACCGCACTCAAGACACCACACTTGCAAACCGCATTGTGGAAATCCTTTGTTGAAACTGCTCCTTGAACAACTGCAGTGAATCCTAATTAGTGAACCTCACTTGCTAACCGCAGTGCAGATTCCAATCTTGAGACCGCTCTAAGCAACCTCACTGCTGAAACCGCTTATGACAAACCGCACTCACACCAGACCGCATCCAATGATTGAAGACTTGAAGTTAACCACATATGACTGTTGGAATCCACATCAGCAATGACAAAAGTCAACCACCAAATCTTATCACGTGATTCAATGTCAGAGAAGATCTGCAAGGATCATGAAATGACAGGTGTCCTTCATACCTTATTTGCAGCTGGAGTCTGATCAGCTTTATCTGCAACTGTTGTACCATAGGACAAAAGTGGATTTGTGGACCAATCAGAAAGCACCAGTACAGTCCTTGCAAACAGTTGTGTCCAACGGCTAGTTCCTTGGTGCTTGGGTATAAATACCCCTAATCTTCAACACTTGAAGATTGCTTGAGAAATTGATTTGCTGTGAGTTCATAAGAAGTTGAAGCTCTGCCCAGAAAATATTCAGCCCTTTGAATCTTCATCTTCCTATTTCAAAAAATATTTCCTAGCCCAGAAATCAATCCTTAAACACATCAAGAATCATTGTGCTCTACATCTCTTGGATTCAAAGAGCCTTGATCATGTTCAAACACACACACACCTCACTTGTTTAATCATATAGATTATTCATTTGAGATACACCGGTTATAGTCTAGGATTGATCTTCATAGAATAGATTTTAAATCTGAGTAGTGATATTTGTACTTTGTAATCTCTCGTACTCAATATAAAATCTAACTCTTAGAAAATCCAAGACTAACCATCTTGGTAGTGGACGTAGATCGTTTACGATTGAACCACTCCAAATATTTTGTTCTTCATTTTTGCATCATTATTTACTGTGCTTACTGATTATTTTGTCTTATCTGTTTTGAACTTATTCTCAGTTATCCATTGTTGTGAAATTGTGTTTGCATTTAACTATTGTCAAAGCCTCACTTTTTCAGTTTTATAAACCGTACTAAAAAACGCTTTACAAGCCGCACCTCTAAACCGCTTTATAAACTTAGAATATTTCGCTGTGCATTTTGCAACTCTACTTGCAATTTCTTATACACTGCAAGCGGTTTTGTAAGCAAGAGGTTAAGTTTTCAAAAGAGGGCGAAAATTTTGTAACACTTATTCACCCCCCCCCTCTAGCTATTTTTCACCCTTATTGCCACCTTTGGGACCAACAATTAGGTGATCAGAGCCAACACATTTATAAAATCACTGTTTTTCAAGCTTAACAGCTTGTGTGCCGATTCATAATGGCAAACTAAAAAACAATGACAACTGTTAACTATTCACTCATTCCCATTTTGGACGAAGACCACTTCGACATCTGGAAAGTCCGAATGTTGATCCATTTGGAGACTATTGATGAGATGCTGGTAGAATGCGTGACCAATGGCCTGTTCGTTCCCATGAAGGCCAACACCAATCCAACCACCAGTGCAAAAATTCTAGAAGTCCAAAATCCAAAAACTGAGTGGTCTGATGAAGAGAAAGATTAGTTGCTTTAGACAGTAAAGCAAGGCACATCATTTTTGGAACCTTGCTCGTGTCAACCCTTCAAAAGGTGATACATTCAAAAACCGCAAAGCAGATGTGGGATGCCATAGAGAGCTATCTCGAAAGTGATGATCTTTGCAAGGAGAACAAATTATATGCTGTTGAAAGATCCTACAACAACTTCAACATAAAATTCAACGAAACCTTGAGCCAGACCTACGATCGCTATGTTCAGGTAGTTAATGCTTGCAGATCTCTTGGGAAAACTTTAACTGATAAAGAAGTCAATATGAATTTTCTAGCTGCTTTAGGTTCGAGATGGGTCAATAAAGTCACATCTCTTGAAGACTCCAAAGTTTTGAATACTTGGTCGTTAAGTAACTTGTACGCAAATCTTAGAGTCTATGAACTTAAATTAAACCATATTGAAGAGTTTGAAGGGAAAACCAAATCATGTCATAGTGGAAAATGAGGAGAAACCAACCACATCAAATCAAACCGCTGAATCTTCCATATCAACTGCATCACTCATCGAAATGGATGATGATGATTTTGCCATGTTTGTGAAAAGATTTTAAAAATTTTAAAAATCTTCAAAACCCTTCAAAAAATCATTTTCTAAAGGCATACCTCCAGCAACTTTTTCCAAGGCTGCCGATACAAAGAAAAAGAGACATCTAGTTTGCTACAACTGTAGAAAACCTAGTCACTTTGCATCTGAGTGTCTAGAGCCAAGATTTGAGTATATGAAAAAGAAAACGTCTCCTGCGAAATTTTCTCGTCGCAAGGGAATGGTTGCTGATGAAGAAGAGAACTCAAAGGAGTTAGCTACTTGGATTGAAACAGATTCTGAGGAAGGAAGTGATGATGAAACCGAAGAGGTTAATCTCTGCTTAGTTGTAGACGCTTTCGATGATTCAGTTACTGAGTCAGTCGAGTCGCTGGATATGGGGGATGAGGAGGTTCCTCTAAAGATTTCCAAATTTAAATTGGATGATGATGTGAAACTTACTCCCAACATTAAAATAGGGAATTGTTCTTACTTACTCACGTCCTATTTTTCCTCCTACAAATGCTCCACCTTCAAAAATAATTCCAAAGAAGAAAATTTTGAAAAAGGTGGTGGAAGAAGTTTCTCCCATGGAACATGAAAGGATATTCAAGGAAGATGAAATGATGATCCAAAAATTTCAAAATGTTAAGAAAGCTTTAGCTTTAGCTCATGATGATATTTCTCATTTGAATACGGAGAAAACTGTAATGAGGTCTGAAATTTCTAATCTTAAAGACCAAGTTAAAAGTATGTCTCCTATTGCTGATCAAAACTGCATCCTAGAAACTAAGGTTGCTCCACTTCAACTTAGGAAAGATGATTTGGTTGCTCAAAATCACGACCTCCAAAAGGTTATTGATGAGTGGACCAAGTCACGTGTCACCTTGGACCAAATTTTAGAATCCCAAATGGTCAGTTGAATTAAAGAAGGCCTAGGATTCCAAATAGGTGAAAAGGAGAAGTGTGTATCCTGATGTGAAAAGGATGAGGAAATTTCTAAACTAACTAAAGAAATTCATAAGGAGAAGCATGCTGTTTCTAAGGGTAAATGACAGGAACAAAAGGCTCCACTTAACTTTCATTATGTCTACCCAAAGAAACAGTTTGGGAAACATTCTCAGATGAAAGAAAAAACATCTGAGGTTAAAACCACAGAGGAGGTTTCTTATGCAGCTGACCACACCTCTACTTCAACCGCACCTGGTGGAGTAGGTGGTGCTGCCAACCGCAAGGCTGACCGCCCTTCTTCTTCGACCGCACCTCCAGCCTTCAAAAGCAAGGGGAGCATTCCTAGAAAAACTGCGGTCAAACTAACGACACCTACCTTTTTGAAGGCTAAAACCGTTGTTCCCAAACCGCCTCCTAATCCTAAGAAAAGTAAGGAGTTAGTAAAACCTCATGTAGCTCATAGCTTTCATAAGCGCTCTGTGTGTGATGGTTTAGGTCACAAGGCTGCAGAATGCCTTTTGCGGTTCACACCAAATGCCAGGAAGAGTAATCCTCCTTCTGTCAAACAGGTGTGGGTCGTCAAAAGGTGCTAACCTATAGACCCAAATAATAAAGGGGACCTCTTTTTAAATGTTTATCTTTCAGGTCCTCTGCTTAATGGCTGGTTATTCCAAGGATAATGAATGGTATCTTGACAGTGGCTGCTCAAGATATATGATTGGATATAGATCATTACTCGAAGATGTCATTGAAGCAAGTGGTCCATCTGTAACCTTTGGTGAAAACAACAAAGGCAAAAGCATTGGGTATGGTTTGATAAGGAGAGGAAACCTAACTATTGAGAAGGTTTCTTTAGTTGAAGGACTCAAGCACAACCTCCTTTCAATTTATCAATTCTGCGACAAAGAAATGCATTGCAACTTCACTTCATCAAATTTCTTTATCAAAGATAGCATTTCCGGAGTCACCCTACTCACAGGGATTCGTAAGAGTAATATTTACATTATCGACTTAAATTCTGCATGTAGTATTACTAATCTCTATTTTGTAACTAAAAATGTGAGCGAGAAAAGTTGGCTATGGCACAAGAGGTTGAGCCACTTGAACTTCAAGTATCTAGGAAAGATTGTAAGGGAAAACCTCATACATGGTTTACCAAAGTGGCTGACCACCATCCAGAAAAATGCAGTGCATGCCAACTTGGTAAACAAACAACATCGTCTTTAACCAGCAAGACCGCACCCTCAACTGCAAGATGTTTATAACTACTTCACATAGATTTGTTTGGACCCATCACCACTGCCATCATTGGAGGAAATAGATATACTTTAGTGGTGGTGGATGATTATTCAATATATACATGGGTTGAGATGATAATCACTAAGGACGATTACTATGAAATCTTAACCCCACTATTTAGACGGCTCCAAACCCAAAAAGAAGATGACATCATTAGTGTGAGATCAGTTAATGGAACAGAATTAAAAAACAACGGTGTTGCTCAGTATTGTGATGACCATGGGATTGATCACAATTTTTTGACTGCTGTTCCACAACAAAATGGGGTTGTGGAAAGAAAGAACAGGACGTTGATTGAGGCTAAAAAGACTATGATTTCTGAAGCGAAGCTACCTCAGTATTTTTGGGCTGAAGCAATCAATACAGCATGCCTCACTCAGAACCACTCCCTCATCAACAAGGCCTACAACAAGACTCCATATGAGCTTTGGAGAGGAAGAACTCCCAATAATGCTTTCTTTAAGATCTTCAGCTGTAAATGCTTTATCCTCAACAATGGAAGAGAAAATAGAGGTAAATTCGGAGCCAAGGCTGATGAAGGTATCTTTGTTGGGTATGCTAAATATTCAAAAGCTTTTCACATTTTCAATAAAACTAGTTTAAAGATAGTTGAGTCTGTCCATGTTACTTTTGATGAACATTCTCTCCTTGAGCCACATATGACTCCAAATAATGCTGATGATTTTGCTGAGAATAATGAAACAGGTGAAAGTTCTAGAACCACACTTGAACCTCAATTGCAAAATCCAGCACCCTCAACTGAAATTCCCTCAAACCAAAACTATCAAACCGCACTTGAAGTTCATTCTCCAGATGCAACCGCAAGGGAAAAAGTTGTTGAAAATTTACCCATCTAGCTTATTGAACCTCTTCGTCAACTTACATTCCATGTCTCGCTGAAGGATCTAATGATGTTCCAATTGAATATCTTCAACAAACCTCTGTCCCACCTGACTTACCCCCCGAGGTTAGAGAAGTCAGTAGTCACCCTCTCACAAATGTGATTGGTGATCTTTTTTTCAGTGTTCAAACAAGGAGATCGAACTATGATGAGCATACATCCTTGATATCTCAAATTGAACCCAAGAAGATTGATGAAGCACTCCAAGATTCAATTTGGGTTGTTGCTATGCAAGAAGAACTCAACAAGTTTGAAAGATGCAAGGTTTGGACATTAGTGCCTAGACCTCAGGATCAAGGAGTGATAGGAAATAAGTGGGTGTTTAGGAATAAGATGGACGAGAATGGAAGCATCACCATAAATAAAGCAAGGTTGGTTGCAGAAGAATATAGGCAAGAAGAAGGAATCGACTATGATTAAACCTTTACTCTAGTTACAAGACTAGAAGCTATCAGAATCTTCTTAGCCTATGCCTCTTTCAAGCGTTTCAAGTTATATCAAATGGACGTGAAGAGTGCTTTCCTCAACGGTGAACTTCAAGAGACCGTGTATGTTGCCCAACCGCCTGGATTTGAAGACTCCAAATTTCCCAATCATGTCTACAAACTCCAGAAAGCTTTATATAGACTAAAGCAAGCTCTAAGGGCATGGTATGAGACTCTATCTAAATTTTTACTAGAAAAAGGCTTCAAATGCGGTAAAATTGATACAACTCTATTCATTGCCAAATATAATAACCATTCATTACCTGTTCAAATCTATGTTGATGATATTATTTTTGGATCTACTAATGAATTGCTATGTAAGCATTTTGAGAAGCTAATGAAAAGCAAGTTTGAGATGAGCATGATGGGAGAATTAATATTCTTCCTCGGGCTTCAAATCAAACGATGCGAAGAAGGAATCTTCCTCAGCCAAGCCAAATACACCAAGGAGTTGATAAAGAAGTTTGGACTAGAAAATGCAAAAGCATACGATACTCCAATGGCCACCAGCAATAAGCTAGATAAAAATCTAAAAGGTAAGAAGGTTGATCAAACCTTATATCGAGGTATGATTGGCTCATTACTTTATTTAACTACTAGTAGGCCAGCTATCATGTTTAGTGTCTGTGTATGTGCTCGCTACCAAGCTGATCCTAAAGAAGCACATTTAAGTGCAGTCAAGCGTATAATCCCCTATCTCTCTGGAACAACTAACCTTGGACTTTGGTATTCCAAACATTCAAATTTTGATCTTGTAGGTTATTCAGATACAGATTATGCAGCTTGCACTATTGACAGAAAAAGCACTAGTGGGACTTGTCATTTCCTTGGGAATAGACTAGTTGCTTGGGCCAGCAAGAAGTAAGCCTCAGTTTCAGTGTCAACCAAAGAGGCTGAATACATTGCTGCTGGAAGTTTTTGCTGTCAAATCCTTTGGATGAAGCAATAGTTGGTGGACTATGAAATTGATAAAGGAAACTGCCCAATCATGTGTGATAACACATCAACAATTTCAGTCTCCAACAACCCTGTCATGCACTCAAAGACCAATCATAATGATATCAAGTATCATTTCCTCAAAGACCATGTGGAAAAGGGGAATATCCATCTAGAGTATGTGGGGCAGACAACCAGATTGCTAACATCCTCACCAAAGCTCTTGACTCCAAGAGGTTTTCATTCCTCAGAGAAGAAATGGGTATGCTAGAACTTAAATAAGTCCATAATCTTTATTACTAACTTGTGTGTTAAGTATATGGATCTTAGGTTGAAGTTCCTGTTGAGATTTCAAATCTCACCCCTGTTGAAACCGCGTGACCAAAACCGCATGTAGTCCAACGCTTGCAGCCAACCGTCATTTCCAAATCACTTGCTGCAGCCTGACCGCATGGATCTCAACCGCGCATCAACTTAGAGTATTTTTTGGTTTTTCATTTCTTATCCTTATTTAAAAAAAAAGTGTTCATTTTCTTTTATTTTGCATAACTACCACGTGGACTAGGCATATTTTCTTTATTTATTTTTTGGTCCTTATCTTGACAAAAGGGTATTTTTGAAAATATTTTCCCACGTATTTTCAAAATATAAATGCATTTAATGGCATTTAATGCAAAAGGAATATTTTCATTCAAAACCCTCTTGTCAGCCGTCATAATGTTTTGAGCAGAAGTGAAAGGGTGCAATTTTGGTGGGAGTGTGTGATGATGGTACACTTAGTGGGAAGTGGAACCATCATATGCTACTTGAACTCCACTCAATATCCACCTATATATACCCAGTTTAGTGTAACTGCCCATTCTTTACCTGTCAACTTCTGCAAAATGTACTCTTTCTTTCAACCTCTCTCTATACTTCTCTCTTAAAACCCTCATTTTCAAAACTTTAAACAACAATTACTTCAAGAAGGCAACGAGCTTCTGCAGTTGCTAGAGCCCCAAAGAAACTAGTCAATGATATGGTAACATTCCTATTCTTAATGTTTCATTTTCTGCAAATATTGCCATGGATGTACAAACTGTTCATCTTCTTCTTTTTATTTGGCTGATTTTGTTCTCATTTCTTGCTTATTTTTGTTGATTTCTGTTGGGTTTTGCTCGTATTATAGCATAGATTCCGATTATGTTATTTATTTCATGATCCATCCTTGTTTAGATCACTGATTTTGAATTTTTCAGTTGTTGTTCTTCGAAAACCCATATCTGTGTTCTTGCTATTTCTTGATGATTCTGAACAAAAGTTATGATTTTGATGTTATATTGTTAGTCTATAACTTGTTAGGATCATTTTGATATGCTTTTTGTCAATTTTGGTTAAGCATTTGATTATCTCTGTTCTTGGTGTTCTTGAGTGTTCTTCGTGTTCTTCATGAAGTTCATACGTTTTTCTCAAAATTTCTTATGCTTTGGGTTCCTTGATTCTTGAATCCTGTTTCTCATACTTAGAAAATTTTTTGAAAAATTTTAGATTTGCTTGTAATTGAACTGCATCTCTCTCATTTCTAAACCGCATGCTTTCACTTGTTTGAAACCGCTTGTGTTAAACCGCTTATCTTATATGGTTTCAAACCGCATGTTCTTTTGATAGCTAACCGCATGTTGGTAACCGCTTATATAATTTTTAAAAAAAACTGCATGCTGAATTTTCTTGAGTTTTTACTTAGTATATAGGCTGGAAACGATGACCTTCCCCAACAAGCACTTCTTGGGAGTGTGGGATAATTTTGGATAACAATGGCACGTACTAGTAATTATACTCTTGAATTTTCTTATTTCTTTTCCTCCCTTGTATTCACAGTTCACTTGGGGTTTGAGGTATTTCACTTCTCAAACCGCACCATTGCTGAACCGCTTGGGTGCTCAAACCGCTTGTGATCTGTGAATCCTTAAAATGGATCTAACTTTTACAATTTTGTCTTGTAGGATCCTAACACATTCCTACCAGGGTGGGAAGTTAATGAACAGGAATTGAAGCATGATGCCCTTGGAAGGAAGTTGCTCAGAAAGATGAAGGCATCTGGGATCCTACCCCTCTTCACCAAGAAGAAGACCTTCACCATCCCCTCTTTTGTTGATCAATTTTATTCTAGTGCCCAGCTTGAAGTCAGAATATTGGATGATGGCCAAAGAGTTTCCTGTCTCACTGCTGATGTGGAAGGCCTAAAAGTTTCTATAGAATACATTGACATCAGGTGCACCTTCAACTTTAGAGTTCCCTATGCTCCAAAGTCTGTTGACCAAGTTATTCAAGATGCTGCTGCAACAGCAACTGCAAATATTTCAACTCTGGTGGGCAGCTACAAGAAGATCCCAAGAAAGGCTTTCGGTGAGCTGATGAGCCACATGTGCTACTTGATAGGTAAATCAGTCTGTGGCAAGACTGGGAATCACAACAACTTTACATCCCAACAGTGGATGTATTGTTCTGCCATCTACAGCGAGATCAAGCTGCATTGGCCCAAGATCCCGTTCAGAGAAATTGTTAACAGTGTGACCACCTTTCAATCAAAAGAAAAACGTGTTGAGCAGAGATGGAGGCCATTTTGCAGAATTCTGACCGGTCTCCTTCTTAATTTTGAACATCTTGAAGCACTCGGAATAGCTAACCCTGAATTATTGGTAGAATGGGGAACTGAAGAATCTCTGGGATTGCAAGTTTGTCACAACTTCAGATATGCAAATGAAGATACTCAATACAAAGCATTCTATGATGCAGACACTTACCCCAAGAAAGAAGAATATGTAGCTATGAATCCTGAAATCGCAAGAGGAAAGCAGTTAAGAGAAGTAGAAAGCCAAGAGGTCAAGCCGACCCGCCTGCAAAGCGAACCAAGACCGCTCCTGCTAATAAATAGTGGGTTGCTAATGAAGCTGGACCTAGTAAGCCTAAGAAGAAGAAGAAGCAAATGAATCTCGTGGATGAAGAAGATGATGAAGAGGATGAAGACCCTACCACTCCTGATCTAATTACAAGAGCCAAGAAAGCAAAAGAAGCAACTGACAATTTAACATCTGAAGAGTTGATACAGCATTACAAGGATAAGATAGATAGATTGGAAAGGGAGCAAGAAGAAAGGTGAAATGCCAAAGGGAAGTCAACCGCACCCATTCCCAAACCGTCTCCAGCCCCACAACCGCAACCAACTGTCCAACCTCAACCAGCACCTGAATCGCGTCCTTCTCAAACCCAATCTATCCCTAAACTGCTTCCAACCCAACTGCAGTCCCCAGTCCTTTCACCTATCCAATCACCCATCCAATCCCATTTCCACTCTCCATCCAAATCTCCATCTCCTCCATCCCAAACTGATGGACCTGTTCAGGGGAGAAACTAAAGAAAAGGAGGAAGATGCCTGCCAATAAAACCTTCAATAAATGTAAACCTGTTGAACCTTTACCTCCTCCAAAATCTCTTTCACCCTTATCCTCCCAATAAAACTCCAAATCCATATCAAACTCTCCTTCACATTCTGATTTTGCACATTCCATACACTCCAACCAAACCCCCCACACTTTAAATGCCTTCCAACCATGGCAACCAAAAACCCTCTGCAGGCCCTGCCATTTCCACCTCCACATGCTTGGAACCAACTCCCTCACCTCCTCACTCAAACTGCGACCAAACCTCTCTACCTCCCTCAAAAACCCCTTCACATGCCAAATCTACTACTCCTCCTACCTCACCCCAACAACAGCAAACCCCTCCACTTTTTGTTCACACTACCCATTCAAATTCACCCTCAAAATCCCCTCCTCAAAACATCCCCCCTTAATCCCAAACCATCCCTCCAACCTTACCAAACCAAACCAATCCTAACCAACCACTTCCTAACCCTTTCATTCAACCTCTACCCCAAGCCACACCTGAAACTTCCCCAGTCCAACTGCCTCCTCTTTTCCAAACCGCCCCTTCAACTTCAACCGATCCTCCAACAGATTACTCCCAAATCCTTTCCACCCTAAACCTTATTCAAGGCCAACTCCTTCTAAACCAAGGCCAAATTATCAAGCTAACCGCTTCTATTGCCTCCCTTGAAGCCTTAAACACCTCCCTAACCGAATCTAACTGCACACTTCTAGCCAAGATTGATGCTCAAACCCTTGAAATGGCCACTCTTAAATCCAATTTTCTTGATGCCATTAAGGGGGAAAGATCACCTGCACTTGTATCCTCTTCTGATCAAACCGCTTCCATAGTCAAAATCGCTGCTGAGAACTGCTTCAATGCATTTCAGCAATCTCTTGAAGATGGTATGATCAAGGCCCTAGGAGACAAAGCCTCCATTGCTGAATTGAACAAAATCCTGACTAAGCTTGGAGAAGGGATTTGCATGGCCTTAGATACTGATCTTGGATTGGTAAAGACTGAGTTTCTGAAATCTTTCAAACCACAACCAGAGTCAGATCTTAAAGTATTTTTGGATTCAATGCAACCAAGCCTCCTAGAAGAAATGGATTTGCATAAGGGAGAGCTGCATATCAAGTTGAACATTGTCATTGATAGCCTTAAAGCCAAAATTGACGAGCTCAAAGATGAAGTCAATGACCGCCTGGAAAACCTCAAGGAAGGTTTCAATTTCAAACTCAGCTCCAAAATTGAAGAGTTGAAAACTTCCTTGAAGGTGACAGAAAATCTTGAGCCAATGGAGGAAGCCATCTCAAATCAAACCGCAGTAGTTCAGGGGGAGATTCATACCCTTTTCAATTCACTAAATTCCTCTTTGCTTCTACAACTGGATGAGCTTAAGGAAAATCTTGTGGCTAATACTAGAGCGGTTGGGGCTACCAATTCTACATTAGCACATTCTGTAAATACCTTGAAGGCTGTTGAGACCACTCTTGCCAGAACCGCTGAAGAAGTGAGAAGACTAAAGAAAGCAATGGAAACTGATCAGTCTGCCTATGCTTGACCGCACCAGGCTGAGCATGAAGTTAATCAACCGCGTCATTAACCTTCCCAGCGACCGCGTCAGCATTGAACCGCCTTGTAATTTCTTTTTGCTGAACTCTTTTTGATTTTAGACCGCATTCTCATTGTATTTCTTTTTGTCTATATTTTTGTTTTTTTTTGTAACCATGTATTTTGCTTTTCTACCATTGTAATCTGTAAATTCAAAGGTAGTAATGAAAAATGCACCACTGGTTCCAAAACCTTGTTCATATCAAACTGCTTGTTTGTAGAACAATGAAACCGCAATGATTTAAAACCTTATTCAAATACTTTCCAACTTAAAATCATATTTTTTGAAAACATTCAGTTTAAACTGAACTTTAAACTTAAACTCATATTTTTTTCAAGTGCACTGAATGCATTTCTATACTTTCAAATTGTAAGTTTTTCAATCTTTCAATAGTATAGAAATCTATAACTTAAGCTAGTGTGTGCATTGACTTGGGACATGACTTACCATGTTAATTATTATGAACATGTTTTTACCAAGTAAAATGTTTGCTTTTGTTTATAGTAGGTAATGGCATTAATCAAATAGGGGGAGATTGTTGGGTATGCATACTTTAACCCTCTTAGCTTTAGCTTAGATTTGATTGATACCATAACCTCATCTCTATTTTAAGGACTTTAGGCCCAAATATAATGATGCTTAGACTTCAATTGTTTAGCTAAGTCCATTTTATAGAATAGGTTTTAATTAGGCTTGAAGACTGGCACAAGACTCATTGGATATAAGGTTGCAGTTCAAAAGTTTCAAACCGCACACATGAAACCGCACTTGCAAACCGCATTGTGGAAATCCTTTGTTGAAACTGGTCCTTGAACAACTGCAGTGAATCCTAATTAGTGAACTGCACTTGCTAACCGCAGCGTAGATCCAATCTTGAGACCGCTCTAAGCAAACTCACTGGTGAAATCGCTCATGACAAACCGCACTCACACCAGACCGCATCCAATGATTGAAGACTTGAACTGAACCACATATGACTGTTGGAATCCACGTCAGCAATGACAAAAGTCAATCACCAAATCTTGTCACGTGATTCAATGTTAGAGAAGATCTGTAAGGATCTTGAAAAGGTGATAGGTGTCCTTCATACCTTATTTGCAGCTGGAGTCTGATCAGCTTTATCTGCAACTGCTGTACCAAAGGACAAATGTGGATTTGTGGACCAATCAGAAAGCACCAGTATAGTCCTTGCAAACAGCTGTGTCCAATGGCTAGTTCCTTGGTGCTTGGGTATAAATACCCCTAATCTTAAACACTTGAAGATTGCTTGAGAAATTGATTTGCTGTGAGTTCATAAGAAGTTGAAGCTCAACCCAGAAAATATTCAGCCCTTTGAATCCTCATCTTCCTACTTCAAGAAATATTTTCCAGCCCAAAAATCAAGCCTTAAACACATCAAGAATCATTTTGCTCTACATCTCTTAGATTCAAAGAGCCTTGATCTTGTTCAAACACACACACACACCTCACTTGTTTAATCACATAGATTATTCCTTTGAGATACACCAGTTATAGTCTAGGATTGATCTTCATAGAATATATTTTAAATCTGAGTATTGATCTTTGTACTTTGTAATCTCTCATACTCAATATAAAATCTAACTCTTAGAAAATACAAGACTAACCATCTTGGTAGTGGACGTAGATCATTTACAATTGAACCACTCCAAATATTGTGTTCTTCATTTTTGAATCATTGTTTACTGTGCTTACTGATTATTTTGTCTTATCTATTTTGATCTTATTCTTAGTTATCCATTGTTGTGAAATTGTGTTTGAAGTTAACTATTGTCAAAACCTCACTTTTTCTGTTTTATAAACTGCACTAAAAACCGCTTTACAAACCGCACCTCTAAACTGCTTTATAAAATTAGAATATTCCGCTGTGCATTTTGCAACTCTACTTGCAGTTTCTTATACACTGCAAGCAGTTTTGTAAGCAAGAGGTTCAGTTTTCAAAAGAGGGCAAAAAAATTGTAACAGCTATTCACCCCCCCTGTAGCTATTTTTCACCCTTGTTGCCACCTTTGGGATGAACAATTAGGTGATCAATTCTACTCAAACAAAAATAATTTTAGTCGGTGTAATTTTCGTAAGTTAGCAAGTTATTGTTTTGGTAGAAAAAACAATGGGTGTAGAATCTTAACTAAAAAGTGTATGGCTTATTTATACTCAGGAGGGGACTTTAGGATTTAATGTGAATGGATTATAAAAGTAGAAATGCGAATGAGAACACAACGATGTAATGAGGAAAGCCCTTGAGAAAAGGTCACCTTCCTTACCAAAAATTTACTAAGTATTGTATCAGTTACAAGAGAATTTGAGAGCAATGGAGATTACAAAGAGATTGGTACGTGCGTGTATTATCGTGTTCTCCAATGTCTCCTTAAATAACTAGTACTCTATAACAAATTAACAAAATATCCCTATAAATTCGGTTCAAGCATTATCTTCTCCGCGTCTCTTGACCAAGTCTCTTTGCGTTGATGGGAGTCCTTGTGCTTTGTTAAAATATCCCGAAATTATCTCCAGGAGTTACTGTAAGGATAAAAACAGTTAAGTAATTAATAAAAAATATGCATTTACTTATAGTGGTTCAAGATGTCGTCATGCAAGAATACTGAAGATGTAAACATTTAAAAAATCTGCCCATAACAATTGCTCCCAAAACTTATCTCTTCACGAAATACGAAGGGATAAGTTTTTAAAAAATAACTGGCGGACATGATTAGACAGCTGTATTGAATGGGAGTTGTGGGCAGTTAAGGAGAGGAAAGTGGGTTTCTTTTGCTTAATAACCGTCTTATCACTTTAAATTTCTAGGTTTTTGTTTTCCTTTTTGCTATTTCTCCAGACGGTGCTCTTTGAAGATAAATCTCTTTTTTTCTTCACATCTTCATACTTTGTGATTTCTCTAGTCTGTAGCAATGGGAAAGACTAGATGGAGTTCTTCCGAATTGAGGGGCGTGGTTGTATCTAGGGAGTCTGTAGATATCACCATAGATAGATTTGAGTCTAAAAATCTTCTTTCGAAACCCGACGAAGAAATTTGCGTCTTTAATGAAACCCACATTGAGTTTTAAAACAACACCACTGTTTCCCTAAAGAAGCTATCTTTCACCCCTTTCTAGTGAATCTAAGGTCCTACCATGTTTCTGCCGATTGGATTTGTTTCTTAGAATACCCCTTTCTCTTAGGGTTTAGCTTTCCTTTCCCTTCTCTAGTTTATGAGTTTTTCCAAAAAAAAAAAATTTGGAATATGTTCAATTGATGCCGATGGCATGGAAGATTTTTGCTTTCATGCTGAAAGTTAATCAAGAGAATGGCCTGAATTTGGGTCTTAGTGAGATAGCCTATTCTTATGTTTTTCAAGCTTTTGGGTCCAAATGCTATCTCTTTAAGAAAAAGTTCGGGAGAGTTCCTTTGATGTCAAAAACATCTTCTAATGATAGAGGATGGAAGGGAAGGTTTTTCTTTGTCGAAAGAAAGTCAATTGGAAGAGGAGAAGATTTGCCTACTAGATGGAATAGGGGAGGTACTTTGATTTCACATTTACAAAATCTCTTACTCTAATTTTGACTGAGTTGTAATTTTTATTTCTTTGTTACAGACATCAATAGGGGAGAGATTTTTCCACCAGCAGAGGATATCGTGATAAAGGTTGAAGAATTCTTCCAAATTTCACTAGAAAAGAGATCTCCTAAAGGCTTGGTTGGGATACCTTTTGGTGAGCAAGAAGAATGAGAAGATAATACTGCTTCCTGGTTGAGTAAGGCATCGTCATCTTTGAAGATGTCAACAAGTATAAATATTTTATTCTGTTTTTGGATCATGCATGCTTCTCTCTTAAATTTGTTTCTTTTGCTCAGTGTCCAAACCAGTTGCTTCCGGCTCAGACTTTGACATTGATGATCTTAATGCGTTGATTGGAGGTTCACTTGCTAAGACAGAAGCAAGACCACCAGTTGCTCCAAAGAAGGTTGATGCGAATGAGGAGAATGTAGGAATTGGTTCAAGGGTCAAGAAGAGGAAGAGTGCCACAGATGAAGCTATTGAGTTTGTGGATGTGGATATGTTTGAAGGCTTGAAAGTCGGTGAACTGAAGAAGAAGTTTCTGGGCTTGACATCTATTGTAAGATGTCACTATCTTTTTTGATTACTTCATAGCTTTACTATTGTCATTCTGGAATTTACTGATATTTTCTTAGCAGGCAATGGGGTATTTGTAGACTCTGGTGGAGGGTATGGCGAAGACCAATGAGCAGATAAAGAGGAAGGCAAAGACGAATGTGACTCAAGCCAAAAAGAAGCTGCTACTTGGGAAAGAAAATTCAATGATCAGAAGGAGAATCTTGAAGAGCAAGAGAAGATTGTGAAGGCCTTGTTGGACAATCTGGCTAAGATCGAGGATGATCACCTCAGGGAGATTGAAGGAGTAAGAAAGTCTTGCAAGATAGATGCTGCTAAGACAATGGCACAGATCAAGATTCAAATGATGAAGAATCATACTGCAGGGAAGTCTAAAGACTGGGACATCACCAAAGAATATGCCAATTTAAAGAAGTTGACATGTGAACCAAATGATGAAGGTGAGGTGTCATCCAGTCCTAAGGAGCAGCGATGGTAGAGGAAAAAAGATGATGAAGATGGAACTCTAACAACAACACCTGCGGTAGTAGCCATGTAAAGGATTTTCAAGTTTACTTAAATTATTTTTATTCGTAGTTGGTTTCATGGGCTGTGTCCCAAAGACAATTTTATTTATGTTGGCTATGTAATCGGTCCATAAGGGCCAAAGACAATTTATTTTAGGTGTTGGGTTGGTTCAACACCTTTGTCTTATGTTTTAATTTGTTGGCATGGGTTAACAGGATTTGGGAATGTTTTATAACTTTTTAATGCTATAAATGTTTTAGGTTTGTAAAACTTTTGTGAATAGTTAGCATTTTTCAAAGGACATCGACATATTAGTATGTCAGATATTGGGTTTTAAGGAAATTTAGAAAATTTACAAATACTAGGAAGTTTTAAAAGATATTGTCATCATGAAATGTCGGGTTTTTTGTTTTCGAAAGATGACAAGAAAATGTCATAACCGTATGTACTTAAGATGTCATGATCAGGCCATAACCAATTGAATAAAGCTTAAGATCAATCATTTAATTGAGTGGAGATGAGTAAGCTATACAATTTTACTCATATAGGCCCATCCCACACCTCAACCAAAGAGATATCGTGCGCTCCAAGCGAAGGTGTAGAAACCTAACTTTTGGAGAAAGAGGTAATTAGCTCTTTAAACCTTAGAAGGAATTATGTACCTTAAATTTTAGGAGGGATGGCGAGTCCCTAACGGAGTAGAGCTCGTCATTGTCTGTTTGAGTTGTTGACATGTTAACACTGATACGTCACCATCTCACAAAATAGAAATATGTTAGAGATGGGCGCCAGCTCGGTTGACGCCCCTCCGCATGTCGTTTTAGTGATCTTATGTTTTTGAATGATAAAAGAAAACATGAAAAATGGAGGGACAGAAAAGAAGGAGACATTTGTGGTTTTTTTATAGGAATTATGGAGAGTGATATTGATTACATGAAGTATTTTTTGAGGTGTATGGCATTCCAGCTCCTTGGGATCATTTGGCCATCCAAAGTCGATAATCGATATGCCCCCTTTCCGGCTTCTGTATCAATTAAGTACGGGCCTTCCCATTTTGGCGCCAGCTAGCCAGCATTAAGCTCTTTTGTGTTTTGGAACATTTTGCGAAGGACCAAATCACCAACTTGGAACCTTCTAACCTCACATTCTTAATGTAAGAACTGGCAACTCTTTGTTGATATACTGCCAACCTTATTTTAGCCATATCCCTCAATTCGTCAACAGTATCTAGACCGTGTGCCAAGATGTCGCCATTCGGCTCAGATGTCATCAAACCATATCTTGCCATAGGAACTAGGACTTTTTCAGGGGTGACTGTTTCCATCCCAAATACCAAGGAATAAGGTGTTTGACCAGTAGCATTCTTGGATGTTGTCCTATCAGCCCATAATACCAATGGCAACTCTTCTGCCCATTTTCCCTTCTTTTGGTCCAATCTCCTCTTCAGGTTGTTCATAATAATCTTATTACTGGACTCAGCTTGTCCATTTGTCTACGGATGAACAGGCGAAGATGTCACCATCTTGACTCCCCATCTTGTTAGGAAGTCTTGAGTCTTTTTACTTATGAACTGTGATCCGTTGTCACATATGATCTCTGAGGGTATCCCAAATCTATTGAATATATTCCTTTTTATAAATGAAATTACTTCTTTGTCGCGAACTTGCACACACGCTTCAGCTTCAACCGATTTTGAAAAATAATCCGCCATGCCTAGCAGAAAGACCTTTCCTCCTGGAGATCTTGGTAACTTTCCTACAATGTCCATACCCTAAATCATGAATGGCTATAGAGACAAGATAGGATGCAACAATTCTGCAGGTTGATGTAGGATGTCACCATGTCTCTGACAGGACTCACACTTCTTGGCATAATTAGCGGCATCTCTATGCATGGTTGGCCAGAAATAACCCATAGTCAGAGCCTTGGTATATAGACTTCTGCCACTAGAATGATTACCACACTTTCCTTCATGTAATTCTCTTAAAACTTCTCGTGCTCGGTCTGCCTCTTGACACCTTAAATAGTGACCTGCAACAGATTTCCTGAACAAAAAGTTATCAATAAGAAAATATTTATATGTACTTACCCTGAATGCTCTCGCATTCTTTTCTTCTGGTGGAATTGTATCATCTTGGAGATACTTGATAATAGGAGCCGTCCAATATGTCGCCTCTGTGCTAGTAGGGATGTCATCATCTATGATGAATAGCTTAAGGCGGTAAATTGCTGGGATATCGACATGAACAATAGGGATATTGGTTTGAGATAAACTCTTAAAGGCTGATCCCAGGTTTGCTAGGGCGTCTACTTGTGAGTTCTCCTCTCACGGCACTTGTTCCAATGTGAAAGATTTGAATTGGGTGCCAGAATTTTCACAATCCCCAAATATGAAATCATCCTTGCGCACTTTGCTGTGTAAGAACCATTGTAGTGGTTGACAATTAGTAATTAGTCTATGAACACTTGGATATGCTTGATGTTGAGATCTTGTGCCAGGGTTAAGCCCAAGTTTAATGCTTTGTACTCAGCTTCATTATTAGTGGCTTTGAAACTGCAACTGATGGACTGGGTATTATGTCCCCTTGTGGTGACTTTAGTACAACTCCGAGACATGTACCTCTCATGTTTGAAGCACCATCCGTATAAAGTATCCACTTCTTAGAGGTGTCATCATCTTGCAACTGTTGCACCTCTAATTCGAATTTTGGTTGTATACTTGGACTACAGTCAGCCACAAAATCAGCAAGGGCCTGGGATTTGATAGCAGTGCTTGGTTCATATTTGATGTCATAGGTACTAAGCTGTACGGACCACTTTGCCATCCTACCTGACATCTCTGGTTTTCTCATAACATTCTTAATGGGATAGTTAGTATGAACATTGATAATATGAGTTTCGAAATAATGCCTTAATTTAATAGAAGCATTTATTAAAGCAAGAATTAACTTTTGTAAATGCGAGTACCTGGTTTCCGCATCTAAAAGTGTCTTGCTTACATAATAAATCGGTTGTTGGACACCATCACGTTCTGTCACCAGGACTGCACTTACGGCTCTTTCTGAAACTGCTAGATAGATATATGGGGCTTCTCCTTTTTGAGGTTTGGCCAATAACGGAGGTGTCGACATGTAGCCTTTGAGATCCTGGAAAGCTTTCTCATGATGTTCTTCCCACTGAAACTTTTTATTCTTTCTTAGGATATCATAGAAGGTCTTGCATCGATCGGAGGACTTAGAGATGAATCTAGTAAGTACTGCAATCTTCCATGTTAATCTCTTGACATCTATGACGGATTGAGGTGACGACAGTTTAATAATGACTCGAATCTGCTCTGGACTGACTTCAATTCCCCTTTTTGTTACCATATATCCCAAGAATTTTCCATCTTTCATTCCAAAGTTGCACTTTGCCGAATTCAGTTTCATGTTGAAGTTATCTAGAATATCAAAGGCTTGAGATAGATGCATTATGTGATCTTCTGCTTTCTTAGACTTTACTACCAAATCATCGATATAAACCTCCATGGTGTCGCCAATCTGATCCTTGAACATTTTATTGATGAGTCTTTGATATGTTGCACCTGCATTTTTAGTTCAAAAGGCATATCAATATAACAATATATACGTGTGGGTGTTATGAAGGCGGTATCCTCTCGGTCAGATGGCCCCATCTGGATCTGTTGAAATCCTGAAGATGTGTCCATGAAGGTAAGAAGCTCGTGACTGGAAGTTGTATCCACCAATGAATCAATGTGCGGCAAAGGAAAATGATCCTTGGGAAATGCTTTATTTAAATCAGTGAAGTCAACACAAACTCTCCATTTTCCACTCTTCTTTTTGACCACTACCACATTTGCAAGCTACTTAGGATATTCAACTTCCCGGATCATATTGGCCTTGAGTAATCTTTCCACTTCTTCTTTGATAATCTGATTTCTTTCTTCAGCAAACTTTCTCCGCTTTTGGTGCACTAGCTTGAAACTAGGATCAACATTGAGCTTATTGGTGATGACATCCTTATCGATTCCAGTCATGTCTTCATGCTTCCATGCGAAACTTTTTATTCTAATTTTCAAGAGATCAACAAGTTATTCTTCGAACTCTGTTGGTACATCACTGCGAATGTGCACTTTGAGTTCTGGGTTGGAAGGATCTAGCAACACTTCCTTCACATCATGCTCTCTTGCTTCCAATATCTCACGTGCTCTCTTCTGTAATTGCTATGCTTGCCTCGGAGTCGTCGACGCCTTCATAGATGTCTCGTAGCATTCCTTTGCAACTTGCTGGTCACTATACACTTTGGCGATTCCCCTTGGTGCAGGGAATTTAACACATTGATGATATGTTGAAGGTACAACTTTCATCCCGTGGATCCACGACCTACCTAGTATTACATTAAGATGTTGCAAAGTCGATCACACAGAAATGTTCCATTGTATTGAGGCCATGAGAGTAAATTGGAAGCTTGATATCTCCAACTATCTCCTTGGTCTCACCACTGAAGCCTACTAGTACTGACGTCCTCTTGACAATCTCTGATTCTGGAATATTCATTTCCTTTAAAGTGCCCAACATGATGAGATTGACTGAACTGCCCCTATCCACCAAGATGTGCCTAACAGTATAGTTGGCAATTTGAAGAGTAATCACCAGGCCATCATGGTGTGGGTCTAATATATTGTCCCAGTCACTTTCTTCAAAGGTAATTGGATCCTGAGAAGATGTCGACATCCTTGACGACCTTTCTGGCCTTTCTTCCTTTGACTCTTCCGCATGTCTTTTGGCAACAAAATAAGAAGTACCGCAGATATCTGACCCACCACAGATGAAATTAATGACTTTAGTAGATGCTGGTGGAAATATCGGTCGTTCCGGTTCTAGAGGTGTCTCCTTATCCTCAGTCTTCTTCTTTCTAGGACCAAGTAACTCCTTAAGGTGTCCCTTTGACAGCAGATAACTGATCTCCTTCCTCAAGGCTATACAATCCTATGTGACATGTCCAAAATCCTCATGGTAGGCACACCATTTGGATTTATCATGCCACCCTATACCTTTCTACCTTCTTTGGCCACCTTGTTTATCTCCTAGGTTGTTCATCGCACAAATTACACCTAAAATATCCACAGAAAAATATTAATCAGATATATTAGGTACATTATCATCATTTTCGTCCTCACCTTCAACTGCATTGATTTTGTTGTTGTCGCTCTTTGGGTAAGGTCTGGATCTGTTGTTTCTGCGGTGAGATGACTCTATCTTCCTGTCTGGGTTATCATATGTCGATGCCTTGCTTGCTGATTTGGATCACCGAAGCTCATCTTCCTCCAACCTTATGAACCTCAAGGCCCTACTTCTGACTTCATCCAATCTCTTACATGGAGTCATTACCAACTCCTATAAATATGGAGAATCCTTTTTCAGCCCCATCTTAAATGCTTCTGTAGCTGTCGACATGTCTAGATTGGGAATTTAAAGGACTTCCCTGTTGAATCAGTGGACATATTCTTTCAGGGTTTCTGTAGGTTGCTGGGTTACGATATAGAGATCGCTGGTCAACTTCTCAAATTATTGGTTGCACGAGAACTGGTTGTAGAACATATTGATGAGTTGAGCAAAAGAACCAATCGAACCCAGAGGCTGCCTGATCAACCATTTGAGAGTTGGTCCCACCAATGTCGAACCGAATCCTCTGCACAAACAAGCTTCACAGAACTGTAACGTGATATGCACTATATCCATCTTCTCTTGCTAATGGGCAACATGCTTCTCCAGATCGGTGCTACCATCATACAATTTCATGGAGGGGACATTGAAACGCTTTGGAATGTCGACATTCGCTATGTCTGGGACAAACCGAGATTGATTGTAGCAATTTGGTGACACTTGCTGGACTGGAGGAGTAACGCCTGGTACATTCATTATCATCTCACTAAGATCATGCAACTGCTTGGCTAATGGATTACCTGCAAAAGGGTTAGTCATAGGAATATGATTAAAAACACTGTCATTCATAAGGTTAGCAAGCAAACTAGTGTTATCCATACTTGGGGTAACAACGGTGTTGTTAACGAATGGCATGGAAAAGGTGAGTCCTGCTGAAGGTGTCAACAAAGTATTATTGGTGGAAAATGGTAGCATTGTGGAATGTGTCATCTTCGGATCAGTCTGGGATATGCTGGCCATTAGAATGAATTCATTCTGAAATGGAGTTTCATCAGCGGCTTCAAAGCTTAGGTTCCTTGGGCGCAGTGGAGAGATATTACTGAGCTGGGTTGCAATAAGCCTCTGGTCATGCTGTATCTTAATCATAACATTAGCGAGCAACCTTGAGTTACCATCCTGGCTATCCAATCGCTGTTGTAGCAGAGTCAGGGCACTTCGTATGTCAGCATCCACATTAGAATATCATGGCCTTTAGGATGATGATGAAGGTGGTGTCATCTGAAGGTTTGATGCAGGAGGTGGCGGCAATGTGAATGTCTTGTCCCCAGATGATTGTGTTGTACTAACGTTGGTAGTCTTGCAGGTGGCGGAACTCTTTGGGTGAGTTGACATAGTGAATTCAAGGAGTAATCTGAATAATCAAAAAACCAAGGGCCCCTCAGTTGGCACCAAACTATTTTGGTAGAAAAAACAATGGGTGTAGAGTCTTGACTAAAAAATGTATGGGTTATGTATATTCAGGAAGGGACTTTGGGATTTAACGTAAATGGATTATAAAAGTAGAAATGCGAATGAGAACACAATGATGTAACGATTAAATCCCTTGAGAAAATTATCTCGCCGGCATAAAACCTCTGGAGGTTAGGTCACCTTCCTTACCAAAAATTCACTAAGTATTGTGTCAGTTACAAGAGAATTTATGAGCAATGGAGATTACAGAAAGAGTGGTACGTGCGTGTGTTATCGTGTTCTCCAATGTCTCCTTAAATAACTAGTAGTCTATAACAAATTAACAAAATATCCCTATAAATTTGGTCCAAGCATTATCTTTTCCACATCTCTTGACCAAGTCTCTTTGCTGATGGGAGTCCTTGTGCTTTGTTAAAATATCCCAAAATTATCTCCAGGAGTTACTGTAAGGATAAAAATAGTTAAGTAATTAATAAAAGTTATGCATTTACTTATAGTGGTTCAAGATGTAATCATGCAGGAATACTGTAGATGTCAACATTTAGAAAATCTGCCCATAACAGTTAGTATTCCTTTTTAATTATGTAATTTAACTACACGTTTAATTATAGTGTTCTACCGTTCCTAAAATTGTTATCTTGTGAAAATGACTTTAATTATTAATTATGAAATTATTTAGACATGTTACCATAAATAGGTGATATTTGCCCGATTAAATTGTTAATTGTCGAACTGCGAGTCCCTATTGGGTTAGGGATCTGTTGGTCCCAAAGGAGGCTACAAGGGTGAAAAACAGCTAGAGGGGGGGGTGAATAGCTATTACAAATTTTTTGACCCCTTATGAAAAACAAAACCTTTTGCTTACAAAACCAGTCTTGCAATGTATTAAAACCTCAAGTGAGGTTTATAAAATGCACAACGGAATTTCTTAAGTAACAAAGTGAGATTTAGTAGTGCGGTTTACAAAACAATAAAATGAGGTTTGACAATGATTAACTATAAACACAATTCACAAATCTAGATAACCTATAAAGATCAAACACATAAGACAAATTAGTTTGAATGGTGAACAATAAGGAAAATGCAAAAATTAAAGAACACAATATTTGGAATGGTTCAATTGTAAATGATCTATATCCACTACCAAGATGTTTAGTCTTGGATTTTCTAACTACTAGATTTGTATTAGATGATGAGAGAGATTACAAGTTTACAAGAATCAAACCCAAATCTAAAATCTAAACAATGATTCAAATTATAGACTATAATCGGTGTATCTCAAACGATTTAATCTTTGTGATTAATTAGATAAGGTGTGTGTGTGATAAACAAGATTCAAGGCTCTTTAAATATGTATGATATAGGCACAATAAATCTTGGTGTTGCAAGGCTAGAATTTCTGGGCTGGATATTTGTTCTTGAAGGTATGAAGGTTGAAGATGAAGATTCAAAGGATTATGAAAATCTGGAAAATATCTTCAAATCTTCAAAAGACTCAATTAAATCAATATTCTCAAGCAATCTTCAAATGATGAAGATTGGGGCTATTTATACCCAAGCACCAAAAAGTTATACCCAAGCACCAAAAAGTAGCCGTTTGGTACAGCTGTAGCAATTACAGTGTTGGTGCGGTATAATTGGTCCACGTGTCCACTTTTATCCTTTTGTTCAGATGTTGTTGATAAGGTTGTACGAACCTCAGCTGACATTCTGGGATGAAGGACATCTGTCACCTTTTCAAAATTCTTTTAAACTATGAGTGACTGTTAGTCACGTTGATTGAACTCGTATTTAACTCAACGTTGCTGACGTGGATTAATCAGTCAAAAGTGGTCCAGCTCTTCAAGTTTCAATCATTGGATAAGGTTGGTGAGATGCGGTTTATAAGTGCGGTCTCACAAGAGATGTTTGTTTTGCGGTTAGTTTAAAGCGGTTTCAAGATGAGGTTTGCACAAGTGGTTTGCTATGTGCGGTTTTCATCTATGAGGTTTGCACTAGCAATGCGGTTTTGTATGTCTTTAAAATCTCTTGTATTGAAACCTCATGTCCAATTCAGTTGTGCCAGTTTTCAAACCTAAATAAACCTACTATAATTGGACTTGTAGTAAAAAATTGAAGTCTAAGCTTCATTACATATGGGCCTAAAGTCCAGAATATATATAGTATCAATCAAATTAAAGCTAAGGCTAGAAGGGTTAACTTATGCATACCCAACAATCTCCCCCTATTTGATTGATGCCATTACCTACTATAGCAAAGGCAAACATTGTAATTGATAAAAACATGTCAATAATAATTAACATGGTAAATCATGTCCCAAGTCAATGAACACACTATCATAAGTTATAGATTTCTATACTATTGAAATATATAAAACTTACAGATTAAAAGTATAGAAATACATTCAGTGTATACAAAAGAAATATAAGTTTTAGTTTAAGTATGAAGTTTAAACTGAAAGTTTAAACATTAAGCATAAAATATGAGTTTTAGTTTACGTATATGTGCATGAGGTTTAAGACAATGAATTCATTGTTCTACAAAATAGCGGTTTGAATGAACAATGTTTTGGGATCAACAATGATACATTGTTTCATTACTACCTTAAAAAAGGTTTGAAATTTACAGTTACAGGTAGGAACGAAAATAACAGAACAGTAAAACAAAAATAAAGGAAGCAAAAATTACAAGGAGTATGGTTTTAATGGGGAGGATGAAGTGGAGCAACCTGCTGATTATCTAAGTCTACGAAATTCTGTGCAGGTGGTCCATTTACTATTTCATCTTTAGCTTGCGGTCCAGCATAGTTGAATACAGAGTTTACAGCTCTCAAAGTTCTTATGACTTCTTCTCGAGTCCTTCCTTGAGCATCTTTAACTCCCCTTATAACATTTACTATAGTTATCATTCTAGCATTGTTTCCTCCAATTGCTCTTTGATTTCCTTCAGTTTGTTCCTTAAGCTCAGCAACTTAGGAAGTATTTTCATCTAAATTTACTTTGACCTCATCCAAAATTCCATTTAGCTGTAAATGAATGGAGGCATTCAAAGTATTGTAGAAGGTATGGATTAAGTCTTGGATTGTGGTTGCATGAGTGGTCTGGGATGATTGTAAGTTGGGTTCAAGTTCAGCAGAGCTCTCCCTCAAGCTATTATCAAACTCCTGAATTTTGAAGCTGATCTTATTATTTATACCTTTATTGAGGGCATCAAGCCTATCTCTGACTTCTTCAGTTAAACTGGTCAACCTTGTGGTTAGACCATCACCAACCAGATCAATCTTCATCTTCAGTTCTTCTCCAAGGACCTCAACATCATTCTGAATGTTGGCTTACATGGATTCCAACACTCACCTCATGCTTGAATTTGGATGCGGTCTAGAGACTTTGATCACTTTAAAAAATTTAGTCTTGAGATTTCCAAGGACTAAAGTCAAGGTTTCACAGAATAGATTGGAGAGCTGTTGAAGCATTTCTTTATGTTGATCCTTTGAAACTGCGTCTCCCAAAGCTTGAAGAACCCCAGAAGCTAAGTCATGTCTGAAAGAAGTGAAGCAGGCTTCAGCTGAGGTCTTCACAAGGTTTGCTATGTCTCTCTCCCCTTAATGGCATCATCAAAGGAAGATTTAAGCTTGGCCAATTCTTAGGTTTGAGAGTGCACCCGCTCTTGAAGAGAGCGGTTTGCAGCAGCCAGCTTGTTCAAGTGGCCCTGATTTATGTGAAGCTAGCCCTGAATAACATGATGTGCTAAGAGAAATTAGGAGAAATCAGAAGGAGGAATGGATAAAGAAGGAATGTTTTAGAAGGATGGAGTAGGTTGGTAAAGGAGGTTTGGGGTGCAGTTGAGGGAATAGGTGAGGTTTGAGTTATTAGGGTGGTTTAGGTAGGGGGTGCGATTTGTGTGAATTGGGCATTTAGGTTTTGGAATATTCTGGTCATAGGAATAGATTGGGGTTGAGGTTCGGTAGTAGGGGTTAGAATGGGAAATGTTTAGGTTGGAATAGAAGTTGGAATTGTTTGGGATGGAATAACTTGAGGTGCGATTTGAGTTTGGGGAGGAATAGTTTGGGGTGCGGTTTGAGTTTGGGGAGGAATGGTTTGGGATGCGGTTTGACTTTGGGGAGGAATGTTGGAAGTGGGGGGAATTGCGCTTTAAGGAGGGGGTGAGGAGTGAATTGCATTTTTTGATGGAAGGTATTATGAGGATGAGTTTAATGGACCTAATAGGGTTGGGGTTGAAGGGATGAGGTATTTGGTGTGAAATTGGTTCATCACCATCACTAGGACCTCTCCTAGTTGATGTGGAAATTGCAGGTCCCGCTAAGGGCTTAGAGGACCAGCTTTTAAAGGTAGGAGGGAGGGGGGTTTGGTAATCTTGGAAGGGGTGGTTTGGGTTATAAAGATTTGATTCAGAAGAAGAGGAAAAGGATGAGGAGGATTCCTTATTGAAATAGGAATCTGTCTCCCCAGACATTGGATTTATCAGGTTTCCCAGTTCATCAAATCTCCAAAAATTGGTGGCCAGCCGCTTGGCGATGTAGTTCATTATGTGAACTCCTCTTTTCACATTATATATGGTTTTCCTTGGCTTTCCTTTTGTAGAGGTTTTTCTAACTGCCATCTTAAACCGCTTCTTTGGAGTCTCCCCCTGAACCTCTGCACTTACGTGCGGTTCAGATGATTGTGGTTGGGAGGAAGACTGCGGTTGAGGAGGCGCGGTCTGCTTTCCTTTGTTAGCTTGAGCTGCTAACCTTTCTTGTTTTCTTTTCTCCAACCTCTCAAGATCTTCCCTATGGAATTTCAACAAATCCTCATCTGATGACATTTTTTGCTTTGCCAGCTTTGCAGCATTTGCAAGAGATAGAATGTCAATTTCCTCATCTTCTTCAACCTCATCAGCTTCATCAGCCATACGTTCAACTTCTTCCTCAATGTCCTCCATGGGTTCATCAATCAACACCTTCTTCTTCAATTTTCTGGCCCCACTTGGCTCTCCAAAATATACTACATTTGGTTTGGATGTAGGTGCGGTTTTGGATTTCTTTTTGGGCGGTTCAGCTTGACTCTTCCCCTTCCTTGATTTCTTAACTGCTTTGCCTATAGTTGTGTCAACAGTCTCTGGATTAATGGCTACATAGGCCTCCTTTGTTGGTAAGGAATCTATATCCCATATCTCCTTATAAGTGGCATCTTCATTCTTGAACCTGAATGCATGACATACACTCAGGCCAAGGGATTCTTCTCCATTAGACCAGTCCACCATCAATTATAGGTTTAACTGTCTATGCTCCTCCAAATGTTCATAATTTGCAAAGACTGTGGTCAGGAGCCTACAGAAGGGCCTTCACCTCTGGTCAACTCCTTTTTCCTTGAATTTGTAAGTGCCAATATGTGAAGATAGTTCCCTCATCAAAATCTTGGGCCAGTTCAGAGGAATCTCATTGTAGATGGCTGAGCAGTACATCCACTGCTGGCTTGTGAAATTGTTGTGGTTTCCATTCTTACCACAAATTGACTTCCCAGTCAGAAAGCATAAATGGGACATTAGTTCTCCAAAGTCCTTCCTAGGAACTGCCTTGTACTTGTCAGTCAGAGTTGGGAGCCCAGCAGTTGTAGACACGGTTGCATCTTTGACTTCTTATGATACCCTCTCCTCAGCTTTAGGCACTCGAAATTCGTAGGTGTCCCTGATGTCCATATAGTCAATAGTTATATCCATCCCTTGAACATTTGCAGTCAGGCAGGGGATAGTCTTTCCATTTCCCAAGTCTCTTAAACCAGAAACTGAATTTAAATAGAACTGGTCCACATATGATGGAATATTGTAGTGCTGCTTCTTATTGAACAAAGGTAGAACTCCAGAAGCCTTCATCTTCCTTATCATCTCCCTCCCCAAGGCATCTTTCTTTAGTTCATCTTCTCTTATCTCCCAGCCTGGTAAGAAAAAGTGAGGATCCTACAAAAAGAAGTTTACAAAGTTAGATCCATTTCAATAAGTCACAGTTCACATGCGGTTTAAGCACAAATGAAATTTAGCAATAGTGCGGTTGAGAAAGTGAAATTTCTCAACTCTAAAGTGAACTATGGATTTTACACAAGCAATAAAACAAGAGTGGGAAATAGCATGCGGTTTAGATGAAATGCGGTCTACTTAGACATAAATACAAATAGCATAACATCCAACAGAGTAAATGAGAGACATCATGTGGTTTCAAATGTTAGTAATATGCGGTTTTCGCATGCAGTTTTACTTTAAAGTGAACTTTCGGTTTTAGCTAGAAACTGAGGTTTTTGAGAGATGAGGTCTAAGGTATATTCAAATGTAAATTTGCAAAAATTTTATAAGTATGGAAAACATAATTTTGAAATAGAAAAGAGACATGAAAAATTTTCACCAAAATCAACAAATAGCATATCAAAATGATCTATAAAGGTTGTAGAACAACAATATAAGAGCAAAAACAAAGCTTATGTCCAGAATCAACAAGAAAACATGAATAACATGAAATGGGGTTTCAAAAACCCCAAAAACTGTAATTTCTAAAATTATCAACCTAAATAAGTTTAGATCCTCAAATAAATCACATAAATAGAATCCTTACAGTAATGCGAGCAAAACCCAAAAAAAATCAATCAAAATGATTAGGAAATGAAGTTTTAATCGACAAAAATGGAAAGAAGCATACAAAGGGTTTTTTTCAGTTCAACATTGGTGATTTTGCAGAAATGTAAAGATTTAGAGTTGGAAGCATACCATGTCGTTGAATGCTTTCTTATGTGCTCTAGGAACTCTAGGAATTTCAGTTTCACTTGTTCGTTTTGGTGCCATGAAAATTTTTAGTTTATCAAGGGGGAGAATGTAGAGAGAGAAAGTGAATGGAGACAAGAAAGTACTATTTTGACAGTTTGCAAAAAGAGAAAATGGAAGTGGTTGCATGAGATAGGTATATATAGGTGGTTCTAGGGTGGAGTGAAAATAGGAGGTGATTATGGATCCATTATCCCACTAAGTAAACCACCACAATAGTTCCACCCTTTCACCTTCTTCATGTAGCCCAATGACGGCTGATGTGAAGGGTTTAAGGAAATATTTATTTTGCATTAAATGCATTTAAATTTTGAAATATCGTGGAAAAATAATTGCAAAAATATCCTTATTCAATTAATTTGTCTCAAAAGAGACAAGTACCAAATAATAAATATAGAAAACTTACATGGGTCCACATGGCATGCAGTTTGATATAAAAAGTAAAAATATATTTTTTTTAAATAAGGAAAATATCAAACCGCTTGCAGAAAATTATTCAAAGCTGAGAAATGAAAAACGTTAAAATTTTCTAAGTGATGAAACGCGGTTTGAATCATGCGTTCTTGAGTCATGCGATTGAGAGCATGTGGTTGATTGCATGCGGTTTAGTTCACGCGGTTTCAACAAGAGTGAGGTTTTGAAACCTCAACAGGAGTTTTACCTAAACATTCTAAACACACAAATTAGTAACAAAAATCGTATGGACTTATTTAAGTTCAATCATACCCATTTCTTCTCTAAGGAAGGTAAATCTCTTGGAGTCAAGAGCTTTTGTGAGGATGTCAGCAATTTGATTTTCTGTCCCCACATGCTCTAAATGGATGTTCCCCTTTTTCACATGATATTTGTGGAAATGATACTTGATGTATATGTGTTTGGTTATTGAGTGCATGACGGGGTTATTGGAAACTAAAATTGTTAACGTATTATCACACATGATTGGGCTATTTCCTTCATTGATTCCATAGTACACCAACTGTTGCTTCATCCAAAGTATTTGACAACATCAATGTATTCAGCCTCTTTAGTTGAAACTAAAACTGAAACTGAGTCTTGCTTTTTGCTGGCCCAAGCAACTAGTCTATTTCAAAGAAAGTGACAAGTTCCACTAGTGTTTTTCCTATCAATGGTACAAGCTGCATAATCTGCATCTCAATAACCTACAAGTTCGAAATTCGAATATTTGGAATACCAAAGTCCAAGATTAGTAGTTTTAGAGAGATAGCGGATTATACGCTTGACCGCAATTAAATGTGCTTCTCTAGGATCAACTTGATAACGAGCACATACACAAACACTAAACATAATATCTGACCTACTAGTAGTTAAGTAAAGTAATGAACCAATCATACCTCGATATAAGGTTTGATCAAACTTTTTACCTTTTAGATCTTTATCAAGTTTATTACCAGTAGCCATGGGGGTATCATATGCTTTAGCATTTTCCAGTCCAAACTTTTTGATTAACTCCTTTATGTATTTGGCTTGGTTGAGGAATATTCCTTCATCACATTGTTTGATTTGAAGCCTGTTGGTCCCAAAGGTGGCAAGAAGGGTGAAATCAACTAGGGGGGGTGAATAGCTGTTACAAGTTTTTTGTCCTCTTTTAAAAATAAACCTCTTGGCTTACAAAACCGCTTGTAGTGTATAAGAAAATGCAAGTAGAGTTGCAAAATGCACAACGGAGTATTCGAAGTTACAAAGCGGTTTTGAGGTGCGGTTTGTAAAGCGGTTTTCAGTGCGGTTATAAAGACTGAAAAGTGAGGTTTTGACAATAGTTAACTACAAACACAATTTCACTATAATGGATAATTGAGAATAATATCAAAACAGATAAGACAAAATAATCAGTAAGAACAGTAAATAAAAATGCAGAATTAAAGAACACAATATTTGGAGTGGTTCAATCATTAAACGATCTACATCCACTACCAAGATGGTTAGTCTTGGATTTTCTAAGAGTGATTTTATATTGAGTATGAGAGATTACAAAGTACAATACTCGGATTTAAAATCTATTCTATGAAGATCAATCCAAGACTATAACCGGTGTATCTCAAATGAATAATCTATGTGATTAAACAAGTGAGGTGTGTGTGTGTACACAAGATCAAGTCTCTTTGAATCTAAGAGATGTAGGGCACAATGATTCTTGATGGTGTATAAGGCTTGATTTGTGGGCTGGGAATTTTTCTTGAAGAAGGAAGATGAAGATTCAAAGGACTGAATATTTTCTGGGCAGAGCTTCAACTTCGTATGAACTCACAACAATTTCAATTTCTCAAGCAATCTTCAAGTGTTGAAGATTAGGGGTATTTATACCTAAGCACCAAGGAAGTATCCGTTGGACACAGCTGTTGCAAAGACTGTACTGGTGCTTTCTGATTGGTCCACAAATTCACCTTTTGTCCCTTGTTCAGAACTTGCATTCAATGCTGATCAGACTTCAGTTGCAATTAAGGAGAGAAGGACACCTGTCACCTTTTCAAGATCCTTACAGATCTTGTCTGATACTTTGTCACGTGACAAGATTTGGTGGTTGACTTTTGATATTGCTGACATTGATTCCAACGGTCATAAAGTGGTTCACTTCAAGTCTTCAATCATTGGAGCGGTCTGGTGTGAAGCGGTTTAGACAAGTGCGGTTTCACCAGAGAGGATTTCTTAGTGCGGTCTCAATATTGGAACTGCACTGCGGTTTGCTTAGAGCGGTTCACTACTGTGATTTGCACTAGTGTTCAAGAGTGGTTTTAGATAGAGAATTTCCACAAAGCAGTTTGCTTGGAGCGATTTACTAGTGCGGTTTGATGGAGCGGTCTGAAATCTTTGAACTGTAACCTCATATCCAATGAGTCTTATGCCACTCTTCAAGCCTAATTTATCCTATTCTATAAAATGGACTTAGCTAAAAAATTGAAGTCTAAGCTTCATTATATATGGTCCTAAAGTCCTTAAATTAGAGATGAGGTTATGGTATCTGTAGCGATGCGTGAATTATTAACATCTTGGAGTCGCCACCTATATTATTCATTTGGAAATATTGAAAAAACCATTTGAAAATAGATTTTGGGTTCGGGGATTAGGTTATGGAATGAGAAGGTCAAGGAGCACCCATTCCACCCAATCCGGAGATCGGTCTTGCTAGAAAAAGAGAGGTTTTCAAAGAAAAGAGATATTTTAAATAATAAATAAAAGAAAGATCCATTTAACAAGGTTAAACGGAATATATGATCGATTGATTCGAGACCATCCCCATGATTTGGGGAGGCTCTAGGCTGATTCTAGATTCAATGTATTTATACCACTCTAACAATCAATTAGAAAGGGAAAGGAAGATTACCTTGCGTGAAGTAATTCGGGCAGAGTTTCGACTCAAGTTTGGAGTTAAACCTTGACATAGACAAAGCTTCGCCTCAGTCCTTGACTCGAGCTTCAATGTTTGTTTATCAACAAGGTTGACAAACAAACTTTAGGTGATTTTAGGGGTGATTTACAGGAATCTTTCAGGGAGAGAAACCAATAAATGTGGGGGTTTTGACTTGAAAAGTATGGGATCCAAAATACTGAAAGTCTTCAAGTATTTATAGGTGTTGGAGAGGTGTTGAAGATGAGATCAAACACCTTGGGAAGGTTCCAGAATCCAAACTTCATTGGATAGCTGGATGGATAAAGTTTTATCCCGAAAGAGGTTGAACCGACGAGGAAACTGCCATCTGCAAGTCTACAGAACTCCTTTATCTCGCGCGAGACACGCTATTCTGCGCGAGATAAGCAGTCAGTGGACAATTCTGTCCTTCCCTCGTTATTTCGTATGCAGTTTAGTCCCAAACTAATGGTCGTTAGTCAAAACTTAACGAAACATGACAAAATGGTGGATTTCTACTCTTGACTCAAGGGAAGACTTAGAGTGGTATTAATCTGCTCTGATGGGTTCAGAATGGGGTGTCTACAGAGCCCCTCATCGACAAGTCTTATGGAAGAAGTCATGTCGACGATAGAAAATACATCATTCTAAACATCGGGATGGTCGGGGGTACGGCTTCCTACGTATCTCTATCGGAGAATTAGACCATAACGTAGTTCGACTCCAAAACACGAAAAGGCTGCTTTAGGTATTTTGAAAATCATTTTAAAAATCAAGGAGATTTTGTTTTTGAAAAGGTAAATTCATACTGAGGAATCAAATCAAGACCCAATTCTGAATATACATGTCTGTCTGAAGATTCGCATGTCTGGGCTCCGAACCTGCGAGGAAATATGTTAGAAAACAAAGGCTTACTTGTCCGGTCCTTTGAGTCCTGTCGGTTTTGTGACAATTCGCCTGTTTGGGCTCCGAATCGGGCTTTTTGTTGAGGATGGCGATGCACCTGTTTGGGCGTTGAATCGGGCCTTTGATTTTTTTATTTGATGATTCACATGTCTGCCCGTTGAATCGGGCTTTTGAATTTTGACGATTCACCTGTCTGGGCGTTGAACCGGGCTTTGGATTTGACGATTCACCTGTCTGGGCTCTGAATCGGGCTTTTCTTTTGACGATTCACCTGTCTGGGCGTTGAATCGGGCTTTTGATTTGACGATTCACCTGTTATTGGGCTTTTGATTTGATGATTCACCTGTCTGGGCTCTGAATCGTGTGGGATGAATTGATCTCTGGATCAATCATTTTTGGGCGACTGGTGTCGCATCGAGCAATTGTGCCGGTGTCACGTTTAGCTCATTCCGTGACTTGCGGTGCCGATTTTTCCACGTTTCCTTGCTAGTGTGTCACTTCCAAGGGTAAACGTGTCAAAATTTTGAATTTTGACATTTCGTAGACGCTTATTGTCGAGGACAATTTCGTACATTTCCAGAAGGTTTATCTCGCGCGAGATGGCTTGTCTCGTGTGATACATCTACTGTCGAGGCAATATAACAGCAGCTGCTGTTCATTTTAAAAACACCCATTTTTCAAATCTTCTTTCCCAGCTTGAGCCAAGGTGATTTTTTCGAGATTTCTTGGTGCTTTGCGTTGTTGATTTCCCTCTTCAATCAACCTTCAATCCCTTCTTCTTCCAATATCGATGGCGCAAGAGAGGAAGAATCCGACTTTTGGGAGTCATTTTCTTGGTAAGGATTACCCCCGTGACGACCTCACTTTTGATAGGGATATGCACATTTCTCACGCCGTTCATGAGGGTTTGGTAAGAGCTTCTTTCTCAATTCTCATTTCATGCATTGCATTGCATTCGAATCCATGTATTTTGAATCCCAATTTCATCAAATTGGCAACTTTCTTCATTTTGTCTAGAACTTGGTTCTACCTTGATGCATGCTTCATTTTTGTTGAGTTTGTCGATTGTTTGATGTTGCATTGTGTGCGTATGAGTCCCCTACATATCATGAATTGTAGGAGGGGTTGATTCGAGTAGTCAAACGCATAATGAAATGCCTCAATGAGAATTTTCTTCTATTTCTTTGAATTTTTGCCATGGGATGATTTCTAACGTTGCTCCTTTGCTTTTCCTCTATTTTGCAGGCATACAGGCCAACTAAAAACTGTCACGGGAGCCCGAAATGTGCCGAGGCTTTGTGGGACAAAGTCAAGGGCTTAAAAGGAGTTCGAGCTAGGATGGCTTAAACGGGGCTTCTGACCTTCATTGATAACATCCGGGGAATGAGGCAAACTCCCCAGGTCCTTCAGGCAATCTGAGAGAGGTGGTGGGATACTACCCACACAGTGCATATTCGTTTCGGAGAAGCCACTATGACCCCGACAGATTTTCTTGCTATCACGAGGCTGGAGTTTACCAGTGTCGCTCTCCCGAAGACTGCGGGTTATAAGCCTGCGAGTCCAGCCGTATGGAGGCAGCTGGTTGGTTTTACCCCTAACAAGGTTAAGGGGTTTTCTGCTGAATTGTCGCCCCTCCGGGCTCAACTTGAGGCTTATGCAGATAAGCCAAATTTGAACACTGTTCGGTTGGTACGAGGTGCTCTCTGGTACATTCTGTCAAAGACTATCTTTGTGAACCATTCTTCTACGGCTCGCCTTGCTCTCTTGGGCTTGTTGGTTGATTTGGATGTTGTGGGGACGTATGATTGGGGCTCAGCCGGGCTGGCCTTCTGCTATCACGATATGGATGAGGCGTGTAGGCATACCAAGGATACTCTTGAAATTACCCGGGATTTTCGCACGGAGGCGGAAACGCGGTTGTCTTTCGTGGAGGGTTGGTGTCTGAGACCTCGCTTTTCGGGAAGGAGAGGAGTCGCCATGCGGTTTTTGTATTTTGAGCCCAAACATTGAGAAACGGCTATTGTTTGAAAAGGGTGTCGTTTTTATTGGTAGCAAAAACTTAGGAAAAGGCTATTTGAAAATGGGGAGTCATTTTTATTGGCAGCAAAAACGAGTAAAAAAGCTTTTTAGTACCAGAGATTGTTAGGTTTGGAGGTCACGTTACGTTTCGGGAAGAGTATATTGAGATCACCCGAAATGCCTCATATGACGAGTCTTTCTACCTTTCTCGAAATCGTGTGCATGTGTGTGTGTGTTTGCATTTTGAAATGGGGGCTTGAATGACAAGCTTAATCTTGGTTTGAATGTCAAATGTTGATTAGGTGATTCCTTTTGAAAAGGCGAGCGTTTGAATGACAAACGTCGGTTTTGAAGTTTTTTAGGAAAAGTGACGCGAATACTGATTTTAACTGTTTATCTTAAGTGTCAAATGTTGACTTTTAAGAAAGGAGCGTTTGAATGTCAAACGTCGGATTTAGAGTTTGAAGATGAGCGTTTGGATGCCAAACGTCATTTTGCGCATTTTGAAAGAGAGTTCGAATGTCGAACTCCGGTTTTAAACTGGGCATGTCATTGTTAACGATTTTACGGGAAAAACGTATTAAATGATTTTGAATGTCAAAAGTCGGCTTTTAAGTTTGAAGATGAGCGTTTGGATGTCAAACATCATTTCGCGCATTTTGAAAGAGAGTTCGAATGTCGAACTCCGGTTTTGAACCGGGCATTACATTGTTAACGATTTTACGGGAAAAACCTATTAAATGATATGCGATCAACGAATCGGGTTGCGACTCGGACTTTGAAAAGTAAATACTATCACGATCCAAACGGGTCGGACTTTGTAAATGACAGTATTTAAATGCGGTATCGACGGATCAAACGGTCCGGAATTTGTAAAGTACGATTGACGAGCCAAACAGCTCGGAATTGTAAAGTACGATTGACGAGCCAAATGGCTCGGAGTTGTAAATTTGCGTGAAAGTAAATGACGATCGACGGATCAAACTGTCCGGAATTGTAAATGACAAGAATTTAAATGATGATCGATGGATCAAACGATCCGGAATTGTAAATGACATAAAAGTAAATGGAACGGGGTCGGAACGCCGTTTTAACCCGAGATTACTTCTCTTACAGGAAGAGAAGAGGATCTAGGGGCTAAAACGTATTGGACCCCGTTAGACGGAGGCGTCTACATTTCAACAACATCGTCTGAAATGGTTGTAGCGACTGGCGCGTAAACCGAGACGGAACGAGAGTTTTAGAGAGAGAGGGAGCTACCTATGGCTAGGGTCAGCTCCTTTGGCTCGGTGGGTGTATACGGGATACGAAAGTGTGTTTGGAACGGTGTTTTGAATTGGCGGGGTTTGTATTTGATCGAAATACGGATTTTTCACGCAAAATGAGGTAAAACCGGGGCTCGGGAGGAGGGAAACCAGTTTAGGCCGTGAGGTTTTTGTGAAAGGGAGTGATTTTTTGTTGTTCTAAATGGCTTTGACAGCCTTTGTATTTATAGGTGTAATTTCAGGATCAGTCCGGACGGACTGAGGGTGAAATCCAGGGGGTTTTGTGAAACTTTGGAAATTGGAGGGACTTGCTGGCAATTCCAAATTTCCTGCAAATGTGTCCGGCCGGACTGAGACTGCATACCAGGGGTATTTTTGTCTTTTCACTCTGAATTTGATTGAAAGGTGATGGGGGAGCTGTGGCATGTGAGCCACGTGTCCCTGTGACTCACAGGCCATGGATTTTCGTGCCTTTATTTCCCGGTTTTGTCTGTTTTTAAAATAACAGTCCGGAAAATGTCCGAAACGCCCCCGAAAAGTGCCGGAAAGTACGTTTTTCAGGGAAAGCCATACTTTTACGTGCAAAGACGTGTGTTGAGTACGCTTTGACGTCGGGATGCACGGGGCAGTCCCGGGACATCTCGTTGGCTTGGCAACGGGGAGCTTAACGGGTTCCGATTAACCTGGAGCGGGCCAGTTAACGGATTCCGGTTAACTTTCTAATGGATTTTAACGATCTGGATTTGGGTACTTACAGTTAGCCCCTCAGCGACGTCACTTCCGAAGGAGGTGGGGTCGTTGAAAAAAGATAAGGATCCAAATCGGAATGCCTTACTTCGAAAAAAGACCTGGGCGGTCAGCTGGCTGGACCCTTAGCGAAAGGATTCCTATGTATCCCGAGCGGGAATCAAGCCGATCGTAGTTCGTAGGTACAAGGAGCCGCACGTGGGACCTTGACATGAGCGAGACTGTTGGGAGGCGTCTAAACCTGAATGAGACCATCGCGTGGTACCTGGACCTGAATAGAGACTATTGTGAGGCATCTGAACCTGGGATTTCTGAAACCTTCGAGGGCGTCTGGCGCCTCAGACCGGAGTTGCGAGGATATACGAGGGCATGTGGAGCCTCAGACCGGAGTTGTGAGGATATACAAGGGCGTGTGGCGCCTCAGACCGGAGTTGCTGAACATATGAGGGCGTATGGCACCTCATACCGGAATTTCTAAAACATGTGAGGGCATGTGGCACCTCAAACCGGAGTTGCTGAAACTTGTGAGGGCGTGTGGCGCCTCAAACCGGAATTGCTGAAACATGTGAGGGCGTGTGGCGCCTCAAACCGGAGTTGCTGAAACATACGAGGGCGTGTGGCACCTCAGACCGGAGTTACGAGGATGTGATGGTCCTGAGATGAAGGCGTTCGTGCCTTGGGTGCTGGACTTACGATGACGACCAGGTTTATCCGCCAGGGATAGGGTGGCAATGATGGGAATGGTTGTGTTAAACTGGCGTTATTAACAACACGGAAGGATTGACGTTCTAAAGACGGGGTTAGGAACGGGATGTGGTCTCGGGAGAGACTGACACATTGCTGGAGAAAAGCATCCAGAGTTCTGATGGGGTCAGTTGGGAACTGGGGGAATTTATTGACGTTTCTTCTTAGGATCCTGCTGGGGAGGAATGTTCGGGCTTACAGTGATGGCCGAAGAGGGATTGTTGTGCGGGCTTACCTTGATGGCCGCTGTAGTGGGACGATCGGGCTTACGACTGGCGGTCGGGGAAGTGAACGTTGGTGAAAACTGATAGAAATTTTGACGTCGTGAGATGGAATTGTGACTTGAATGTCCATAGACAGGATGGAGCATTTGAATGTCAAACGGCAGTTTGGGGCTGGCATGAGCGTTTGAATGTCAAACGTCAACCTGAGATGTCAATGAACGTTTGAATGTCAAACGTCAACTTGAGATGGAAGTGAGCGTTTGAATGTCAAACGTCAACTTGAGATGTAAATGAGCGTTTGAATATCAAACGTCAACTTGAGATAGAAGTGAGCGTTTGAATGTCAAACGTCAACTTGAGATGTAAATGAGCGTTTGAATGTCAAACGTCAACTTGGTATTGAGAATTTAATGTCTGGAGACGAGCGTTAGTGAAAACTAACTGGGAATTTAATGTCTGGAGACGGGCGTTAGTGAAAACTAACTGGGAATTTAACGTCTGGAGACGAGGATTAGTGAAAACTAACTGGGAATGGATCCTCGGGGGATGGGGTGTTAGAAATGTCTAACTTTGGGGAAATTTTACACTTTTGGGGGCCAAAAGGGGTAAAATTGGAACTGTGAAAAGTTGACGGGCTAAATTGGCAAGGAATCTTTCTGCTGCAGAAAGAGTCCGGTTGGACTGAACCTGAAGTTGACCAGGTTCATTCCAGCGCCGAGGCAGAGGCAAACTTGGCCATATTCTTTCATTTATTCCGACGAGAGGGAGAGAAAGGAGGAGATAAAAACTAATCCAAATTGTGAGGTTTACTCAAATTTGTGAGGGAAAATCAACATGGAAGGTGATTTGGAACCAATGGCTCGTCATGGAAGGACCGATGACGAAAGAACGCGGTTGGTTCGGACCATTCGAACCACTACTCTTCCATTGAATCCGGCGGAGTTCTACCCGGCTAGGGAGAATCACAAATCCAAAGGAGGGATCGAGAGACATGTAAACTTCCTTCAAATTCCATTAATTTTAAGAATGTGCATTCTTTAAATGTTAGAACTTTGACTAGAAATGAGTTAGGGATTTTGGTGCCCGGATTGGGACTTTTGACTTTGCTATGTGCCTTTGTCGAAATTGACTAGAGTGTAGTTCAATTGACACTATGGGTAGATGACATAAAAAATTTGGTTGCAAAATTCCATGCCTAGATGTGTTTTCCGAATTTAAAGTATGTTTAAATTGGGACGGAGTAAATTTTTGAAATGTTCGAAAGGATTCGAAAGTTCCGAATTCGACGGAGTTTTCGAAGGGCTTTGAAAGTTCCGGATTCGACGGAGCTTTAGAAGGGTTTTGAAAGTTCCGGGTTCGACGGAGTTTTCGAAGTGTTTTGAAAGTTCCGAATTCGAAGGAGTTTTCGGAATGCTTTGAAAGTTCCGGATTCGACGGAGTTTTCGAAATGCTTTGAAAGTTCCGAATTCGACGGAGTTTTCGAAATGCTTTGAAAGTTCCAAATTCGACGGAGTTTTTGAAATGTTTTGAAAGTTCCGGGTTCGACGGAGTTTTCGAAATGCTTTGAAAGTTCCGGATTCGACGGAGTTTTCGAAATGTTTTTTAAGTTCCGGATTCGATGGAGTTTTTGAATTGTTTTGAAAGTTCCGAATTCGACCGAGTTTTCGAAAGGTTTTGAAAGTTTCGGGTTCGACGGAGTTTTCGAAATATTTTGAAAGTTCCGGATTCGACGGAGTTTTCGAAATGTTTTGAAATCTTGGACCGTTAATATTCCAACCGGGATGGAAATATTTTAGGAAGAAATGGGAACTGTATCTGCGTTGCATCCTTTTGACATGCGTTCGTTCACTCTGTTGATGTCGCTTCTGTGCTTAACGTATTAGTACCTTGTTCACCTGCAGGGGCGAGGGACAGTTGATGTTTACACCCTGAAGGGTCGGGGAGCCTTCGAGGCAGTTCGAGCGCTGTGGGAGACACTCCCGGACGAGCCTCGAGACGGAGAGAGGAGTCCACGGCAGCTTGTGGTTGACTCCGGCTTGGCTGGATTTATCTGCGCGGTAGCCGCGGTGGCTGTGACGCAGAGGGCAAGGTCCATATACGTAGCTCTGAGTGAGTACTGGTGGGATATGACCCACACTTTTCATTTCAGGTGGGGGGAGGCGACTGTGACTCCCACTGACTTTGCAGCTATCACTGGGTTGCCAACCTGGGGCAACACGCTGGTGTGGGTGGACGGTTATACCCCAGGGCAGTTGTCGGAGCTGCTGGGTTTCGATATCACCGATACCAGGGGCTTAGGTATTCGGTATAGGCCGATGGAGAATCATCTGAGGGAAGGTATTATTGCTTACGGGGAGGGGTCCCCTAGGATGACCGCTGAGCGTCTGGCTCGAGGGTTCATATGGTTCGCGTTGTCAGCGACTCTATTCCCGACTTCTGATACATCCTGTCACTTCCCTTTGCTCGGGTCACTGACTGATTTGGACGCCGTGAGGGGGTTCGCATGTGGGGGCTGGACTGGTCGAGCTCTACCACGCCTTGGACAGGTTCTCGCGGGGAGAGGAGAGCACCTTGTGTTGCTTCTCATTTGCTTTGGATGTAAGTTCACGCCTTTTTCTCTTCCTTGTCTCATTTATGTACTCGTATGTATCTGCTCTATAGTTGACATAACTTTCCATTTGCTTGACAGGTCTGGTGCTATGAGGTGTTCAGCCCACAGCGGTGGGAGATTAAGGAGGCGTACCGGTCCTTGTTCCCTGCCATGTTGTCTTGGCAGAAGAAGGCGAAGAAGGCGGTGTCATCGAGAGAGGGCACTCGACTGTCGTACGAGGAGGTGTCTCAGGCCCTGAGCCGAGAGTTCTCCGAGCGGATCTAGCTGACTTGGTGGAGCCAGATTCATGTCGGTGTGGTCCAGGTTGCTAGTGAGATTACGTGGCGGCAGAAGCTGCTGGTGGGACTTCACTGCGATGCGATGTATCTGGGGGAGAGGGTGACCCGTCAGTATGGCCCGGGGTCTCTTCCGATGGTGCCGGTGTATCCGCCTCTGCACATGCAGCATCCCTTGTCGATGCCGATGGAGGAGTTGGAGCGGTATAGGCAGGGCGTGTTCTATACCGAGTATGTCATAGCGGGCGCCGACTATGACACTTTCTTGAGGATGAGGATGAGGAGCCCACAGGTGCATCACAGGGAGGGTGAGGGCCCTGGATATCCCCGAGACTTCCCGCTCCCACGCGCTAGGTTGGCGTACGAGGGGCTGGACGGTTCGTGTAGGCGGCTGGTGATCCCGATCCCGGAGGAGCCGAGACCTCAGTACAGAGCGGACCCCAACGCTTCGGTGAGTACCTTTGATTTTCTGCATTTGATAGTAGCATTCTGCAAATGTTGCATCTGTACTTTCTGTTTGTCTCTTGATGACTTTCCTGGTTTACAGGTGTCTGGCCGCACGTACAACCAGGCTATGAGATAGTTGGACGGGTGGGCCAACTACACTAGGAGGCTTGTTGAGTTCCTGAGGTGTAGTTCCCGGAGGAGTGTGGCTGTTCGTGAGCCGAGGCCGTCTAGGTCGAGAGGTTCGTCTGCTCCCACGGCTGGTGGAGCGGACTTTGTGCAGGGATTTGGCCAGTTCTCGGGTGGAACGGCGGGGTTCGGAGCTCATCCTCCTTTGCACGCGGGGCACGAGCGGAGAGAGTCCTCGAGTTTGCAGGCGCAGAAGAGGACTTTCGCGTATTCTCGCCTGGAGGAATTCGGAGATTTCTTGTTCTAGACGGATTCGGCTGCTGCGGAGCAGTGCATCGAGTGCTCGGATGATGAGCAGGACTTTGAGTAGTCCTCTTTTGTTGCTTTATTTTTAGACAAAATGTGTGTATTGTCCAAAATAATTTAACTTGTATTTGAAAAAAGGCGCCCTTGAGGCGGAACCTGTATTTTGCATATCTATTTAGTGATTACCTTCTTTTTATTTTGGCAAATAAGCAAGTAGGTTGATCAAAAATAAATAAAATGAAACATGCATAAAAAATTTAACGGGTCAAAATTTATGCCTATATGCACTGATATTTAATTAATTGCACTGTTGCACGAGCCCGGGGCGGAAGTGGTGTTGGCAGTGGTTGATTGAAACCATGGGATCACGCAGATTCACAAAAGCATGAACAGGGCTTGGTTTGGAATTGTTTCCAATTTAAGAGCAGCTGACTGCAGAGTTGACCAAGTCAACTGCAGAAAGAGTCCGGCCGGACTGAGGAATAATTTCAGGAGTCTTTTAAATTGCAGTTTCAGATTTACAATTTGTTAAGAACTGCGCATTTACCTTTGATCCATTAGCTGAATTCTCTCAAATTCCTAAGGTTTCCTTCACTTTTTCCATGGCTCCCTTTCCTAAGCTATCGTCTCGGATGCAAGAGCGATACTTGGAAAATTTCCAGTCATGGGTACGGAACCACACGAGGCAAAACAAGGGATTTTTTGAGGGTTGTTACGGGATGAAATCTGTTTGGGCTTTGAAGGAGCTCATGCCAGATTGGGATCTTCTGAGAGCCATGACTCATTTATGGGATATACGGAGGAATGTGTACAACTTCTCGTACAACGAAATCACTCCTACGTTCGAAGATTTCCGAGCCATTCTGGGAGGACCTGAGACGAAACAGCTAGTTCTTCCCTATGCGGGTGGCATGGCCACTGTTGAGAAGTTAGTGTTTCTGCTTGGTATCTCGGCTGAAGAAGCATACGGGATGCAGATATTGAACACAGACTATGTTGACATTTCAGGACTGCCCGATAGATTTGCTGGTGGTGAGGGGAGCGTCTTCGCGTGGGATGCGTTTGCTCTGTGCGCGATCGCTACTTTGTTCATGTTCACGTCCTTGGGTGTGTGCCATCACAGCGTACTGGACCTGGTGAGGTAGTTCCAGAGCGGAGGAGACATCGTGCCTTTGGTCTTGGGCAAGACGTTCCTGGGCATAGGTCGGATGGCGACCGGCAGCTAATACATGTGGGGAGGGAGTCCCGCTATGCTTACCATGTGGTTGAGGGAGAGGTTGCAGATGATGCCCGAGGTGCCAATGTCTTGTGACGCTTGGTCCTTTTCTCGACGTCCTTTGGTGATAGGGGGCGATCAGGCTGAACTGGAGCTCTGGATGACCAGACTCCGTACGCATCACTTGCAATGGTGGGTTCCTCACTGGAAGTTACAGACTTGTCGGACCGCTCAGGAGGGTCTCTTGGTTGTCAGAGTGTCGGGGCTGTCCTAGACGTCCTTCTACATTCCATCTTTGGTGCTGCAACAGTACGGGCTGAAGCAGGTGCCACTGATGGGTTTAGTTCACGCTGCTACCTTCGAGGTGGGATCTCTGCTGATGGAAGATCCTTCGACGCTATTGCTGCTCACACGGTTGTGGCAATACGCGTCCTTTCCTGCTAGGGTTCTCTTTCACCGAAGAGGGGGCACTGTTCTGTCTACTCAGTATCTGAACTGGTATGAAGAGTGTATGGGGGAGACACAGATGGCTATCTTGTGGAGACGGAGTGAGCTGTTGGGTCTTGATAACCTTGACAGCTCGACCTTGAGGAGGGCCAAAGCAGGAGCTAACCCTGGGGATCGTACAGGGAACGACATGGCTGACTATGAGGCCAATGCTGATCGGGAGGCCAATCAAAGCACAGTTATGATGGCTAGAAGAGAGGCAGCTCAAGACACAGCTAGGGAAAGGGCTGCGTTGACAGCTACAGGTTTGACGGAGGCGTCGGGAAGGGTCCCTGAGCCAGGTAGAAGGACTATGGGAATATTACATGTGAAGGTGAAGAATACTCGCCACGGAAAAGGGAAGGGGAAGAAGGATGAAGGACCAAGTTTGGGAAACTAGGTTGACCTTGCTATCCAGAGTATCCACCCACTGTCATTGCAGACACATTAACTGATTAATGTTTTATTGTAGTTTTGCTAGCGTGTAGCGAGTCAAGAGTTGATCGTGCTTGAACTCATCAAAGATTGTTTTAACCGTAATGAATTTGTAGGTTAATTGAAAAGAGTTTTTCGAAACACAAGCAACTGATGCTTATTTGTTTTTGTTTTTATGTTTTTTGAGACCGAACCAATGATGGCTGCCTACGTTCCCCTTTTACAATTGGACTAAGGGGCTCAGGTCACCGTAGTTCGACACTTTAGGTAAATTTAAGAAAAACAAAGATAAAAGAAGTGCGACCCTGTTTTTTACCTGGATCATTGATGGGAATGTATCCAGTTGGGTATTACTCTTTTAGCACTTTGATTTTACTGAGGGGTGGTGTATGGGGAAGGAGAGTTGACTCGTGCTCTTCCTCAAATGATGTATCTGCGGAGCTTGCTTCCGTTCACGGGGTTAACAAAAGGGTTCCCGTCCAAATCCGCTAACTACATGGCTCCTCCTAAGAAGATTCTTTGTACTACGAATGGTCCTATCCAGGTAGGCTCCCACTTTCTGAGGGGATTGGTCTGCGTAGGAGGCTTTTCCTTCAGCACCAAGTCGCCTTCTCTGATGTCTTGGATCTTGACTTTCTTATCGAATGCTCGGGCCATTCTGCTATGGTAGGCTCGAGTGTGTTCCATGGCTTTCAATCTGCGCTCGTCGAGTAGAGCAAGTTCGTTGTGACGGCTCTGAAGCCATTCGACCTCATTGATCCCGTTTTCCAAGAGGACTCGGAGGGATGGAATTTCCAATTCCACGGGTAACATTGCTTCCATTTCGTAGGTAAGTGCGAATGGAGTCTCCCCTGTGGCGGTTCTGACTGATGTTCTGTATCCCCAGAGGGCTAGATGTAGCTTTTCGGGCCAGTCCCGACCTCTGGTGGTCATCTTTCTGATTATCATTGCGAGAGTCTTGTTTGCTGCCTCTACTGCACCATTGGTTTGTGGTCTGAAGGGAGAAGACTTGTGACATGTGACTCTGAATTCGGTCAGCAATTGGTCACAATCTCCTTCATTGTCGGATATGATCTCGTTAGGCACTTCGTATCGGCACATGATGTTCTCTTTGATGAACTCGGCCACCTTCTTGGAATTCAGTACCTTGTACGATTTGGTTTCTACCCATTTGGTGAAGTAGTCGACTGCGACTAGAATGAACTCGTGACCATTACTCCCGGTGGAGTGATCTTGCCAATGACGTCGATTCCCCATGTGGCGAAAGGCCATGGCGTAGTCATGCAATAGAGTTCGTGAGGAGGGATGTGATTGATATTGGAGAACCGTTGACATTTGTCGCAGCTTCGAACGAACTGGATGCAGTCTGTTTCCATCGTTATCCAATAGTATCCCATACGGAGGATGATCTGTGTCAATGCTCGGGCGTTCATATTCGGGCCGCAGGTTCCGTTGTGAACTTTATTCATTAGCTCGCTGGCCTTTTCTTTGTTTACACACCGAAGGAGTGGTCCTTGGTGGCACTTCTTGTACAACAAACCCCCCAGAATGACGAAATGGGATGCCAGGCATTTTAATGCCATCATATTTTTGGCTTTGATCCCTTCTTTGTATTTTCCATCTTCATTTGTGAAGGAAGCTTCTCCGTTTTGGAGGTACTGGTATATTTGATTGTACCAGGGTTCGTCGATCGTTTCATTTTTTATTTCGATCTCACAGTAATAAGCGGGTGTTTCCCGTCTGCCTATTCTGAGGGGTTTTACTGATTTCCCATCGGGAATTTCGACAAGAGAGGTGAGGGTTGCTGTGGCATCTCGCGGCGGTTCCTTTCTCTTGGCAAATAGTGGAAAGAGATGTCCTTGAACTGAGCAATGAGCTCCTCCATGTACGCGTGGTACTTCTGGAGGCCAGAATCTATCGTCTTCCATTTGTTGGACACTTGATTGATGATCAATACTGAGTCTCCGTATACTTCCAGTTCTGAGATGTTGCGCTTGAGAGCGGCTTCCAGACCGGCTGCACATGCTTCGTATTCTGCTGCATTGTTGGTTGTTTCAAAATTCAGTTTGATGGCTATGGGAGTATGCTCGTCCTTGGGATCGACAAGGAGCATTCCAATACCATTTCCCTTCTTGTTGGCTTCCCCATCGAAGAAGAGTTGCCAGCGGTTTGCACTGTCGAGTGAGAAGATTTCGTCGTCCAGGAACTGCGGATCAGGACCCTTGGGCCCACTGCTTGGAAAGTCTGCCAGCTAATCTGCCATTACTTTGCCCTTTGTTGATTTTCGGACCATGTACTTGATGTCGAACTCAGCCAGGAAGAATGACCACTTGGCTAGTCGCATTGACAGGGATGGCTTGTCAAAGAGATATCGAACAGGGTCCATTTTGGAGACTAAGAGCACTGAATGTGACTGCATGTAGTGTTTCAGTTTCCCGACTACCCATACCAAGGCGGTACAAGTTTTCTCTAATGCAGAGTAGCTGAGTTCACTTCCTTGAAGCTTCCGGCTTACGAAGGAGATTGCATGCTCAACCTTGGAATCTTTCTGTTCTTGTGCCAGCATTGCTCCGATTGATGTGTCTGTTACTGTCAAGTACAGGAGTAGTGGCTTGTCTTCATGTGGCGGGCACATAATTGGGGGATTCACCAAGTATGTCTTGATTTTTTTGAAAGCTGTCTTACACTCGGCGTCCCAGTTGATGTCGGCATTCTTCTTCATCAGTTTGAACATGGGCTCACAGAGAGATGTCAACTGGTTGATGAAGCGACTGATGTACTGAAGTCTTCCCATAAAGCTTTTCACTTCTGTCAGAGTCTAAGGCGGCTTCATGTCGATGATGGCCTTGATTTTCTTGGGATCGGCTTCGATACCTCTTTCTGTAACCATGTACCCCAGTACTTTGCCTCGCTTGATGCCGAAGGTGCACTTTGTAGGGTTCAATCTCATGGAGTGCTTTCTGAGTCTGTTGAAGAACTTTCTCAAATCTGTCATGTGCTGCATGTCTGATCCTCTGGAGTGGATGATCATGTCGTCGACATAACTTCGATTTCCTTGTGAATCATGTCATGGAAGAGGGTTGTTGCAGCCCGCTGGTAAGTAGCCCCAGCGTTCTTCAGACCGAACGGCATGACCTTGTAGCAGTATGTCCCCCACAGAGTGGTGAAAGCAGTCTTGGCTTGATCTTCCTCGGACATTTTGATCTGGTTGTATCCGGCAAACCCATCCACGAAGGACTTTACCTCGAAATTTGCCATGGTGTCGACTAGCATGTCGATGTTAGGCAGTGGGAAATCATCTTTAGGGCTGGCCTTGTTGAGATCCCAGAAATCCACGCAGCATCTGACCTTTCCATTGGCCTTGGTGACTGTCACGATGTTGGAGACCCAGGTCGGGTGCTCAATTACTCTAATAAACCAACTCGGAGCATTTTCTCAATCTCTTCTTTCACTTGCAAGGACCACTCTGGCTTGATCTTGCGCAACTTCTGTTTGACAGGCTTGGATTCTGGATCCAGGGGAATTCTGTGCTCCACGATCGAGGGATCGAGTCCTGGCATGTCCTGGTATGACCAGGCGAACACGTCAACATACTCACGGAGGAGGTTTATCAGGGCTTCCTTTTCTGCATCGGCGAAGAAACTACCCAATTGTGTCTCTTTAGGCGCTTGCACTGACCCCAGGTTCACTTTGGTCATAACCTCTTTGGCAGCTTGGGCCCGGTTGTCCTCTTGGTCAACTACACGCTTGAGAACTTCTTTAATGTATTGTTCGTTTAATGTGTCTGCTTCTTTATCAATTGATTCGATATTAACGTCTTTTAATTTGTTTGTTAACTTATCAGTTGTTAAAGTGGCAATGAGGGGATACTCCGAAAGATCAGATTTTTCATTAGATGCGAATGGAAATACTTTGTTGGCTACATTATCATAGTCTTCTGGTGTAAGGCCGTTGGACGACTCAGAGGACTGGACTCTGACAAGGACTGACTCAAAGGGTACGAGATCGGGTTTAGGGAGTTGTGGGTGCAGGCCCAGCTTGTCTTCCATTTCTGTCTGGCTTGCCCTTGGTCCGGTGAAAGTTACCCAGTTCTTCAGTGGCATTGCTGGATGCTTGATGAGGGTTCGGGGATTGAGAGGCTTGGCTTCTGCTGTCCCAATCATGGCGATCATGCTGTTTTCGGAGCCCAGGTCAATCAGGTTTGGCACCTCCATAGCTTCTTTAAAAAGACTCTGTAAAGTGGGTCCACTGAGAGCGTCTTTTATGAATTCTGGTTCCTTCTATTTTGGAGTTACTGTCTCGAATGTGGCCTCGGCGGCTGACCCGGACAGTCTGTTTCCCATGGAGAGTGCCTCGAGCTGCTCCTCCAAGTCTGGGATTCCCTTGAATGTGTACTCGTGCTGGACTGTGGTGGCAATTGGTCCAGGTAGAGTTGTGATGTCGAGGAACGCTCCCCTTATCGGATTAGCCTTGAGTCCTCTGAAACGCTTGAGGTCCCGTGCTAGCTGTTCCATACTTTCTGTAGTCTCTGTGCTGACTATCCCTGCTTCTTTCTCATCTTCATCGCTTCCACCGTCGGTCCCCTCGCCGCTGGTTCCGCCGGTCCCCTCGCCCGCCGCCGGTTCCCTTGTCGGTCCCCTCTGTTCTGCTGTCGGTTCCCTTGGTGAAGTAATGAGCGAGGTTGAAACTGTAAGGTCGGAGGTTGGGTGTACCGTCGGAGGTTCCCCTTTTGCGGGCTGCTGCCTTGGTGCGGGCGAGCCTTTTGTCTTCCCTGATGTCAGCCGGTGTTGGCACATAACCAAGCCCCTGGACCGTGGTGTGGTCCTTGACTTCGATGACTTGGTGTTGGCCCTGTAACCTTTTGTTGAGCCCCAGTCCTGGGATGAAGTTCATGAGTTTCATCATCTTCATGGCGGGAGGAATCTTGTCTTGGAACAGTGGAAGGTCCACGCTGCCTATTTTGATTTTGGAGGTCTCCAGAGTGAATCCAGTTAATGCCATGTCATCATTATGCTTGATTTCTAACACTGGAATGTCGTTGGTGCTGGTCCCCTCGGTGGTGACGCTGTCGCCGTAGACTGTGGTTAGCTCGTTGCCTTGCATGAACTTGATGCATTGGTGAAGGGTGGATGCCACGCCATTGATTTGATGCAGCCAGGGATGCCCCAGGATGGCTGTGAAAGTGATTGGAATGTCCAACACTTGGAATTCGGTGGGGATCATCCGCTTGCCGAACCAGATATTTAGAGTAGCAACCCCGAGAACTGTACGGGAAGTAGAGTTATAGGCCTTGACAGTGTGGACTGAAGGCTTCAGATCTGTGAGCTTGATGTCAAGCAGGTCCATCATCTTGGTGGGCAAGACATTCATTCCGGAACCTCCGTCTACCAACACGCGGGGAAGGCGACGCTCGTCCAACTGGACTGTGATGTAGAGTGGCTCATTGTGATCAGCCCCAAATTTTAGAAGGTCCAAATCTGTGAAGGTGATAATGTTGCCGTAGTGGATGTTGCCAATCATCTGAATGACCTCGTCTGGGGTTGCGTCCACGGGGACCATGGTACGGGCCAGACTTTCCTCTAGCTTGAGCTTGTGAGGATACGAAGATGTGAGCAGGGACCAAAGGGAAATGTTCGCCTGGGTCTGCTTGAGCTGAGTATGGATGGGGTCCTCTTTCACGGAACTTGCTTCTTCGGGCAGGCCGGGTTACGGTTCTGGCTCCGCTGGCTTTTTGGCGGCCTTAGGTGGTAATGAATGGATTTGACCCGATCGGGTTAGGACACTGACATCAGGCTTGGTTCCTTCTGAACAGGCCGCTCTGAGTTGAGCCATAGTCAGAGGAGGATTCCTCGTAGCGTAGGGCCATATGTCTTCCCTCAATTCATTGATTGTAGATGTGTTCCCGGGAGCTTCGGCAGCTTTTCAGATTCTATCCCAGGATACTGGCTTGGGTGCCTTTGCGGGGAGGTAGTTTATGGACTGCCGCAGCTGTTCGAACGTTAGTGCGCAACAGTGGTTGCCAGAGCTGAACTGTGCATTGCTGACCCTCCAGGGGAGGCTGGAGAGTTCTTGGTTCAGGCGAACAGTCTCCTTGATCTCTTCACGGTATACCGCGCTCCTTTCCTTCTTGCTGAGCATACTCAGGGCATTCTGGAGTTGGGTTTGGCGATACTCATGGTTTGCTAATTTTCCTCCACTCTTGGCCCAGATCAACTTTCTTGCAGTAGAGCCTGCGTCGAGAGTTATCCCTGCGTTTCTTCCCGTGTGAGAATAGCCAGTGCTTCTTTGAACTGAATGCGGCAGTCCAGGTAGACCTCCATCGGGGAGAGCTTTCCCTTCTTCTTTATCTGAGTGGCGGGTAAGTCGGAAGGTGAGTACACGGCTTCCCGAACATCTGCCCATGTAACTGGTTGCTGTCCCAGTTGATCGTTCTTGTAAACAAATGCCGCAGTCTGTGGAATCTCCCTGAGCAGTTGTTGGAGATGTATTTCCATCTTTCTCTTGTTTTTGAATAGACCTTCCTCCCTCAGTCGGCCTTTTAGCTTGAGTGCGGAAATGATCCGTCCCCATCCTCCCAGGACCCTTGGGATTTCGGTTTTGTTGACATCATGTCTGGCTTGGAAGAGAATGGTTTCATCGTCTTCGTCGTCGCTATCACAGAGAACTTGCTTTCCTCAGGGAGGTAAGCGCTGATACTCGTCCTGCTGCGCCATTCCATCTCCTAGGTCATCGGGACCGTTGATCGTCCTCCTTTGGCAGAGGGGGTTGGATGAGAACAGACGGTAGTCCAGGAAGTTGTCGTGGGCAAAACCCTTGAGGTCAAACTGGTCTAGAGTGGCCTCTAGCTTTCTGTCTGAAGCTGCTTGTGACACTTTAAGGGCTTGGTCCCTGTGGGTCTTTTGAGCTTGGTTTTCGTCCCAGAGACGGTTCTCTTGAGCGGCTAGTTCCATGAGGGCTTTCCTTGCGAGAGCTAAACAGTCCCCGTAGGTGCGCGCCGTGTCTAGAACTGTGATCACATCCAAATCCCCGAACGGTGGAAACACTTGGATTATGTTGACAAAGGAAGTCGGGCTGGTACATTCCATGCGGTCCTCCTTGATCTCGGTTACCAAGAAGTTTGCCCATATCTGCTTGATTGAACACACGTGGGTGTTGAATTCTGTGATGTTGATAGTCTCGTGATCCCGCTGGATCGCCAAGTCTATCAGGGCTAACAGTTTGCTGGCTGGATGTCTGAATCCGTGGCCGTGACGACTGGGAGCAGAATCGAACTGGAGCATGTTGATGCTAAGGTGGTCATTTCCAACGTCGGAAGCTGACTCTGTCTTGCGGGAAAGACCATTACAGATGTTTTCAAGGTAGCTACTGGAAGCGTTCCCGAGGTTGATCTGATTTGTAGCAGGGTGAGGAGCTTTGTCTCCTTTGCTGTTGCCCTGGGCCTTGGCGGCGCTTGTGGCTGTGAGTTTGACTGACAGCACGGGTCGGTTGCCACTGGGGTTGGTAGTCGGAAGTGATGGGGAGCTCTGAGCTTGATTGGCCAGGGCCTCGTTTACCATGAGCAGGCAGTCGTCGAGGGTAACTTTGGCATTGCAGAATCTGATGATAAGGACTGGATCCTTGGTATCATTGGGATATCTGGAATAGATGATGTTGACGAAGTCGTCGTTAGTCACCTGATCAGAGGGGTTCTTTGTCGTGTCAACCAGTTGTTTCCATTTGCCGGATAACTGCCTGTACAGGATGTTGAGCTTGACAATTTCCATGGTATTGGAGCCATGGTCGTAGGTGACATCATCGGATCTGGTGCCGTCCTCGAAACTGAGCATATAAATGTAGGGATCTGCCCGCGGTTCTGCCGCGTCCTCGACTCCGGAGAGTCCTGATTCATCGCCGTCTGACGGCTCAACCCAGACGTAGGGAAGCCTTGCGTCCTACTGCGCTGCTGGAGCTGCTAGAAAAACATCATGCCCTTCGCTGGAGAAGAGGGGTTCAGCGGGTAATTCCTCGTGGAGGACATCCCACACGACTGACATACATTCACCACGAGTGTGACGATGCCTGTTAACCTTTATCACGAAGAACTCCTCGCCTGGCGGGGCCAGAGAGTAGGATTGAAGGATACTGACAAATCTTCGATCGGAGACAGGGGGTTTATGTGCCCGCATCATGGCGATGCTCAGTGTTTCTTTCCAATCTGCCTCCAAATGTTGGAAACGACAGTAGAACTTGATGTACCGGACTGCTTCAGGGTCTGCCTGTTCGAGGACGTTGACATAGTTAGCATCTCCTGACTTTGAGGGATTCTGATGAGATTTGCCCCGATAGTCCCTTGGTCAACTTGAAGGAGGTAGCCCCGGTGCCTGGCTGCGGGCACGCTTGGCTGTTGTCTCAGCTTCGTTCCCTATGAGGAAACTGTCCCCTCGGATGACTTCAAGATCTCCCTGGCGGTTGATGAACTTGACGCATTGATGGAGAGTGGAAGCTATGGCTTTCATGTGATGTAGCCAAGGGCGTCCCAACAGAGCTGTGAATTCGGACGGAATGTCCATCACGTGGAATTTTGCTGGCACCATTTGGGTTTCGAACCAGAGCTCCAAAGTCACCGTCCCCAGGATGGGACGAGACGTGCGGTCGTAGGCTTTGATAGTTCGGGAAGATGGAATCAAGTGGCCTTCGTCGATGTGTAGGGCTTACATCATGCTGAGAGGGAGGACATTAACGGCTGATCCGTTGTCTACCAATACTCCGGGGAGTGATATGGTGTTGAGCTTGAGAGTGATGTACAGAGCTTGATTGTGCCCCGAGGCATCTCTCGGCAGGTCTTCATCACAGAAAGTAATCATACTGCCATACAGTCGGGAATCGTAGATCTGGTCTCTATCCGGAGAAGGAGAGTCATCAAGCCATCCATTTCCTGTCTTCCTCTTGCGAGGTAAAGCCTTTGCTGGTGCCTCAGGATTATGTTGAGGCTGTTTGTGGCGATTGCCGCCCTTGGTTAGCACGTTGATCGAGTGCGAGTGCCAAGCTGACTTTGATCTTCCTTTACTGGTCCGTGCTCAAGCCGACAAATTGAACTCGTCGATCCCGCGGGGTTAAGCATCTGACTGGCAGTAAGATTACCAAGATCTGAGGTATTCCGGAGCCCTGGGGCCTGAACTCTGGTGTCAGCAGGACTTTTCGGCTTTCCCACCCCTGTCTGCTCTAAAGTAGCATGGCCTGGAGGAAGGGAGGACTGGCTGGAGTAGAGTACGTAGTAATTGAACCTCTCGGATGGCTCTCCGAGTGTACCCACACTGGTGTCTCCAGCTTCATATCTTTCTCTCAGTCTCTGTTGAGAGGACTTCTTCTTCTGTTTTCTCAGAGGATTGCTCCTGACCATGTCTTGGGACTCGTACTCCGTGCAAAGTGAGCAAGTCACAAACATCGTAGCTGATGTGGACATTTGATGAGGACCCGGCTGGAAGAGGCGGAGGAGTTGGCACTGCGGCAATCTTCTTGGGCACCCATTCAATGGAATTCACACTGTTGTTGTTCGGAAAAGGGTTTTCGACTGTATTGGGTCCACGGGGATGCTCCAATTTTCCTTCCTCTATCAGGTTCTGAATTTCTTACTGTAACCCCACACAGTTGTCGGTGGTATGGCCGTGATACTGATGGAAGCGCAGTACTTGCTCTTGTCAATGTTGACTACGGGATTCTTGGGTTTGTAGTTTGCAACGGGTTTAAGGAGACCTTCCTTGATTAACCCTTCCAGCATCTTGCTCAGCGGCATGTCCAACTTGTCGAAGTGCACGGCAGGCTGCTTCGAAGTGGAGTTGTTGCTTTGTGGGACTGGGTTTCTATTACCCGACTACTGTCCCTGATGGATGTGGTTAACAGACGTATCTTTCCCTTTGTCGGGGGCCGGTGCGGGATTGAATGCAACTGCTGATCGGTATCTGTATGGCTGTGCAGTAGCCAACTTCTCCTTGAGATCCTTCTCGAACTGTGAGCCGGCATTGACCATGGCCCGGAGATCTGGGAAGAAATGATGACTGATGAGAGTTCTGATGGACGGTCTTAAGCAGGACTTGAAGATCAGCATCTGTTCATCCTTGGAGAGTGGCTCCATGATCTCGGAGAGTTTCCAACTCCACCTCTTGTAGAATTCTCCGACGCTTTCATCTGTTTTCTGCTCAGTGGTGATTAAGTCCTCACGACTTGTTTCCCACTCTAGATTGGATCTGTACCATTCCAGGAAGATGTTACTGATCTGATCCCAGGTGTGGCGATCCGCAGGCTTGACCCTTAGGAACCAACGTAACGCAGAACTTTTGAGCGTATGCTGGAAGTAATCGGCCATTTGCTGGAGGGTTGCTCCTTTCGCTCTCATGCCGAGAACGTAGGTGTTGATATGCGTTTGAGGACATTCGGTTCCGTCGAATCGGTCCATCTCCGACATCCTGAACTTGGCAGGGAGAGGCGTGACCATTCCCGGATCTGTAGATTTGAGCGTTTCCTGCTTTGAGCTGCTCATGGTGGCTTTCAGGTCTTTCATCTGTTCGACCATCCAGGCTAAGGTTGGGTCCAGTGGTGGACTTTGAGGCTCGACGCCGGGCTACCATGTGAGCGGTAGTGATTGGAGGTGGAAGGCTTGATATATGTGGATATATGGGGGCCTTTTCTGAACTGTATCGGGGTTTGTCCCCGGTGTTTTAGGATTCGTGTATAGGCAACGAGATGAACCCGGGAGGGTATTGAAGGAGATTGGCATCTGTCTGAGATGGTCCAGCGGTGCGCTGGTGGTATTGAGTGATGGGAGTAGCACTGGCTTGGCCATATGTGATGGGGTTGCCCTGAGAGGTGGCAACGTGAAGCCTAGGTCGGCTGTTTCCTTGGTTCGAAGGCACCCCGTAAGTCAGCGGGGGAGGAACCTGGTTGAAGGTTTGAGGAACTGGCTTCAGGGAATCGTCGTCCTCGACCAGGACGAAAGTACCGTCTGACTGGGGGATAGTTGCTATACCTCGCTCATTCAGAAGCTGTACCACGAAATTCTGCTGATCTTCTTTCTACCTCTTGTGAACCTCACAAGCCCGGATGGCTTCTTCCAAAGTCATATCTGTTACCAGTGGCGGGGGTCCTTCCCCGTCACGATTTCTCGTTGAGCTAGACATGTTGGATATTCTGGCTGAGGGAACTGAGGGAACCGAAGAACTGTCTGACGCTGCCGTAACTGTGATTCTGGCGAGGCGCTGACCCGAAAATCTGAACCACTTTCTGTTCACTGCAAGGAACGAAAGGCAGGGTTTAGGCTTCGGAAAAGGGTATTTGGCTCAAGATTTCGGGCTTGTGCAATGTGCAGTTACTGATTAATGTTTACTTAAAACACGTTTTCTCAGAGTCCTAATTGGTTGGAAAAGAGCGTGTCTTCTTTTTCGCAACTAACCCTAAGGCTCTAATCACTGGATCTCGTCACTACGCTTATAAGCCCCTCGTTTCCATTTGTAGATCATCTTCTCGGGATGGACAATCCCGAGCGAGGTCCTATAAGGCAAGCGAGTTCCACCGACAAAGGAAAAAGTGAACTTAAGGCTAGTTGATCACGCAAGCTTCCCACGTATGTGACGCACGGGCCACAGTCGAAGTCAACGTCCTTAAGTTAAGGCGGGGATCGTGCAAAAATTTCGGCATGACCTCTCCTGACTCGCTTGCGCGAGGGGCCTTAACTTTTGGCGTTGGCCAAGTTGTGGCTGGCACGGTGCATACGGTGAGGGTTTGGTGACACGGTGTCACATTGAACCTTCGGGTATATTTTTCGGCAGAGCTCCGCGTCAAAGTCAAGGCTGAAAAGCTCAAGACTTCGGGTCGGGAACGACCTTCGGTCTTAATCTCTCGAGCTTGACTCGTGGCGGAACCCGGCGTAAAAACATGCACATATGCTTTATGACACGTACTAAGCCAAAAACCAACCGGGGTCTTGGACGAAGTGTGACACAAAGAGTGCATGGCTTACACGGGCTAGGATGGGCTGTTTGGGACGACCCCGTGCGCACTCGAAAGGTGTCTGGCAGACCAACCGTGTTGCAACTGAACGGTCATCCCGGGTTACGGGTCGTAGTGTGCAGTGTACCGAGGCAGCAAGTGCACGTGGAGTGCGGTGTACCGAGGCAGCAAGTGCGAGTAGTGTGCGGTCACTAAAATTCCTTTTCTGAGTAAAACAGAGATTTTTTAGAATGTGTCTTAAAGAATTTTGATGCGCAGTTCAAAGTCTAATAAAGAGTTCCCAATTTTTACTTTTCAGTTTCAACTTATTTTGGCCAAAACACACACATACACACACACACAAATGGTTTTTAAGCTTGGAAGACTCGTTTTACGAGGCATTCCGGGTGAACACTAACGTTCTTCCCGGCGTGTAACGTGACCTCCGAACCCAAATCTCTTATTTCGGGCATTTTTCAAAGTTTTGGCCCTTAAAATAAAAATGGCGTGGCGACTCCGTGTTTTTTCCGTTTGATTTTCAAAAGAAAAGAAAAACAACAAATCTTTCGGGAAAAACGGAACTCAACATTCGTTACACTCACTTCCAGAAAAGTAGCCCAGTTCATCAAAGAAAACATTATGTGCAGATATGGGGTGCCCAATGAGATCATTTCAGATAACGGGTCGAACTTTGAAGGGGATTGCGATAGATTACTGTCAGAATTTAGAGTCACTCGCCACAAGTCATCCCCATACAGACCTCAGACTAATGGAGCCGTGGAAGCTGCCAATAAGACGCTCGAGCGGATTATTCGAAAAATGGCCACCCGTGGTCGTGACTGGCCTGAGAAACTGCACCTGGCACTCTGGGGCTACAGAACATCTGTCAGAATAGCTACGGGAGAAACTCCCTTTTCCCTAACTCACGGGATGGAAGCAGTGTTGCCAGTGGAGTTGGAAATCCCGTCACTAAGGGTCCTCCTGGAAAACAGTGTCAATAAGGTAGAATGGCTGCGCAGCCGGCACGATGAGTTGGCCCTGCTCGACGAAAGAAGGCTAAAATCCATGGAACACACCCGAGCCTACTAGAGGCGAATGGCCAGGGCGTTCGACAAAAAAGTCAAGGCCAGGGACATCAAAGAGGGTGACCTAGTGTTGAAGGTGAAGCCCCCTACCAGAGACAACCCCCTGGGAAAATGGGAACCCATTTGGATCGGCCCGTATGTGGTGCAGAAGATACTATCGGGAGGAGCAATGAAGCTGACAGACCTGGACGGCAATCCCTTTGTCCACCCAGTCAACGGTGATAAGCTCCGCAGGTACTATGCCTAAAAAAAAAAGAAAAAAATATAAATAAAAAAAAAAAAAAGAGAAAAAGAAAAAATATAATATAATAAAAAAAAGAGAAAAAGAAAAAAATATACCTGGTGCAAAAAAGAGTAATACCCAGCTAGGCTGAAAAACCCAAAAAGGGCGGTCTAGGCAAAAGACAGGGTTACACATAAAAAAAAAGGAAAAAAATCTTAGTGCAAAAAGAGTAATGCCCAGCTAGGCTGAAAAACCCAAAAAGGGCGGTCTAGGCAAAAGACAGGGTTGCACATAAAGAAAAAAAAAGACCAAAAATAAAAATCCCGATAGTTCACCAGAATGAACTACGAAGACCTGAGCCCCTTAGTCTTTCTTGTAAAAGGGGAACGTAGGTAGCCAGCAATGGTTCGATCTAAATAATAAATAAGACATCTGAAATTTCCATGAAATGTGTCTTGAATAAATTTCTAAGATAATATCTCTTGTTAATTACAAGTTAAAAACTTCTTGATGAGTTCAAGCACGGTCTCTTCTTGACTTTGCTAACCTGCTACAAAGATCTAAAATACAATAAAATGCCTAATAAACTACTGTGTTTGCAAATGGCAATAAGGAAATCCTAAGAAAAGACCTATCAGTTGTCATTCACTGAGTCTTCTTTGGTCTTCTTCCCTTTACCTCGACCTCGTCAAGTGTTCTTCCTTTTCTTCTCTAAGATGTCGGTCTCCCTCATCCCAACTTCAGGTATCCTCACTGGAGCCTCCATCAAACCCGTGTCAATAAGTGTCTTCTCAACTCGGGCACGAGTCCGCACTTCCTCCCTCTGGGCCTCAGTCAAAGGAGCGACTTCCGAAAGCCTCTCATACCGAGCCTCCATATCCCTGATAAGGTCACCCGACTGGTTATGGCGACTAGCCTTAGCCTCAGCTTCCCTCAAAGTCCTACTCGAGTCGCATTCAGCCCCCAATAAAGCCTGATGTCTCTCTCCCAAAATGACCTGAGTCGCTCTTATCTCCCTCTCATACCAGTCCAAGTAGGCCGTGGTCAAAATTGTACTCTTCCTACTCTTGAGAATAGCCCTGGGTGGGAAAGCAGTATATGTCCAAGCCCTCGAGAAGAATGAGAAACTGGCTGGATCCCTCATGTCTAAAGGCACCACCTCCATGGTACGGATGTCCTCCCAATCGCCCAACGGCTCCTGTAATGCCCCGAATTGCCTGGATGCCAAGCAGGGTATGTAGAAGGATGACCAAGAAAGCCCTGGAACCCTCACTATGTAGGACTCCTGAAACGTCCTCCGAGTCTGTAGCCTCCAATGAGGTACCCACCAGTGAATGTCAGAGGTAGATAGCCGAGCCATAATCAGCTCCCAACCACCCTGATCCTGTTTCCTAGGTGAACCCCTCTAGGAAATCACCCATGGGCACTGAGTAGGCGAAGCCCCCGGCAAAGCCCCAAGCCTCTCCTGCAGCCACAAAGTCAGAACCGCCGGGCTCCCAGACCTCATGAAATGGTCTACCATATCCATCCTGTCGATGCCATGCAGGGTCTCACCCAAAACCAGTAGGATAATATCTTTCCCAGCCCTACAATCCCTGACCATGCCCAAAAGGCCACCATGGCAGACCCCTACCGACTCAGCAGTGAACAGAGACGAAAACACGCAGAGGATAAAGGCATCCATGGCCATCGGGGTCGTAGCCGTATCCGTAAGCCCAAACCTGCTTGGGATGTCAGAAAGGTCAATCCTATCAGGGGCTACCATCATCCCCTCAGCCTCTCCCAGAGAAATTTGTAGAAAAGATGCCAGCTTTACCGCCACCGGCACGTCTCCGGTCAGAGGAATTGACACGGCCTCAATTTCTGGACCCCCATTCAATGCTCGGAAGTCTTCATAGGTTGGGACGAGCTCATTATAAGAAAAGCAGTAAACATGTCTCCGGACGTCCCAAAACCTCGCCGCGGCTCTCAAAAGGTCCCAATCGGGCGGGAGATCCTTCAAATGCCATAAATATTTGATCTTGTAGGTGATATCAAACAGCCTTTTGTTGGATTGAAAGTTATGCCTCATCCAAGATTGAAGATCGGACAGAAAATGATCCCTCTTCCCCTTTTGCAATCTGACGGGTTTCTCCATTGCAAGGTGATCAAAGTTGATGTCTTTTGGTCAAAAATATGCTCTGGGATCAGTTGGGACAAGTTTAGGGTGAAAATGAAATGAAAGGGCCAAGCCTTGGTTTTATTTTGAAAAAAAACAGTTCAAACAGAACTTCCAGCCGCACGGCTTCATTTGCCTCAAGACATGGCCGGACGGCTTCATTTGCATTCTGCAGAAAAAAATCTGCAGCAGCTCTAGCTGCTGACCAAGTGGAGTTCTCACCCCACTTTCTCAATGAAACCTGTACAAAAACGTATCCAAATACCATCCATGCAGTTATATATCATCACAAACCATTTTGGCCCAGTTTCAGCCCCATTTCCAAGCAAAAAACAGCCTGAGGCTCAAGTAATATGCAAATTCATAAAGCGTAAATTAGAAAAGCAAATAAAATACCAATACATTATTTTCGCCCCATCGGCTCCCGAATAAAACAAAAAAAATAAGATGTGCATAAAAGTGTTCATTGTCTGTTTTCCTTCCTCCTAGATCAATCCCTAAGGAATCCTAAGCCTCCGACTCCTCGTCGCTGCTTATCTCGTAGAAGCTAGGATCCTTCATCAAGTCCTCGGCTACACTTACATCAGAGAGGTTCACGTTCACATGCTCGTACTCAGCTAGCTACTCCAGGATGCTGGTGTTGGGTCCCTGTCCCCGAGGCATACCGCCGGTAGAGGAGTTTGCATACTCTGAGGCTGACGAGGCTGAGGCAGTGCTCCCAACGTGCCTTCTTTTGTGAACGGGCTCCTGCACATTCGTCCCCACCCTGGAAGCACAAGCCAACTTCCTCAGAAGGGACCGACACACATCCTTCCAGCCCCTGTTCTGCTGAACCAAGCCGTCATAGGAACGAGCAGGAACCTGAGAGAAAAGAGAAGAAAACTCAGAATATCTCAAGAAAGGTTCAAAATTGCAGAAAGCAAAGAAATCCAAAAAATGGAAGAGACCCTAAATGTACTTACAGTGCTGTCAGGCGGCAGAGTATACCGGGGCTCCCTCGTGTCAGGGACAGGTATCATAAACCTCTAAAGTACCCCGTTGGCCACATATGAGAGATGAGCAGGAGGCATAGGTGGGTCAGTAGGCTCAGCTTCCCCGTACCCCTGAGTGACGGCCAGCTTCACTAGCTTCTGTGGCATCCTCAACCGTTGCTCCACGAAGGTGGCATACGGGGTAGCCAAGTCAAAATACTCCACGGCCGCTACGCCGGCCTGATACCTTGCTATCTCATCCTCTGACCAGTTCCTAGGCTGCAGCATGCGTGGTGGAGGATCGTGAGGGGTGATGGCGTCCAAAGGAGGGACATGGCCATGCTGCCTAGAAACACGGCCCCCCAAGTATATGACATCGCAAGTCAGCCCCGTCAACCACCTCCTCTGCCTAGTCGCCTCCACGGCATCCCCTAGCAGGACCTCCGAGTACCTCCCCCATGGATAGAAGTCAACCCCATCATGTCCATCCCTGTTGATGACCGGTCTCACCATCTTGTAGTCAAAAGTGATCCGGGTCTTCCCGGTAAACTTGTCTCTAGCATCTCCCCTCCAGCGAATCATGGCCGGGAAGATCTTCAGATCACTCTGCTGGTTCCAGGGAAAGAACCCAATCACATCACAAAACCAGACCTGCATGTTCAAAACAAAAGGGCCATTTTTCTCTCATAAAAGTCTCAAGACAAAAAAGTAAAAGAGAGAAAGGAAAGTGAGACTACCACAAGCACAAAAGAGAAGCAGTCCATAGAAGCAGCCTTGTTACGGATGTACATATCCAGGGAGAAATAAAGCTCCGCCAATCCGGCCTCACCCCAAGAGACCGCCCCAACCTCATCCAGGTTCTCCAAAGAGTCAAGCAGGCACAGCATAGCCAGTGTCCCAGAGTTGGCAAAGATAGTGACTGACAGCATCAACCACAAGAAAGCTCTCGCTAGCTGGTGGGCAGTCACCTCGTTGGCGGCAAACCCCTGCATGCACTCCTGGACCACCACCTCCACATTCCTCATCTCCATCCCCAGTCCCTTAGGATGGAGGTCAAACCCAACCATAGCCCTAAACTCCTCTGCAGTAATATGGTCTCTCCAAGTCACAGGCCTCCCAGTGAGCTGCAAGCCAGTAATAGCAGTGAAGTCGGCTGGCATCACCGTGATCTCCCCCCAACTGAGGTGAAAGATGTGGGTGGTGTCCCACCAGAACTCTAAGAGGGCCTGGACTAGCCCCTTACTCTTAGAGGTCACGTGGATACCTCTACCAATAGCATCAATAAACAAATCGAGGCCAGTAGCCATCACAAGCTGCTTGGGGTTCACCCCATCTTTCTCAAAGTTGGGCATCCTGTCCCATAGCTTCACAGCTACCTCAGAAGGTCCCCTTGACTTGTTCTCCTGTAGAAAAGCACAACAAAAAACGTGTCAGTCCTTCATCTCATTTCAAAAGCATGCATATATTCAAAAGTGCATATATTTTCAAAGAAAAGCATTCATAAGAGATTTCTAGCATCTTTTGCCTAGCAAACGTGTCTTTCATCATTTGAAACATGTCCTGTCAAGCACATTGCTCTCCTAAGCACAAATTTCCAATTTTCATAAAAATTCCTTGCACATAAGTATTAATCTTTCAAAATGGCATGCATGAATCCTTTTCATCATCCAAAATCTTGCTTTCCCATCCATGATCAGAAATTGACCTAGTTCTAGCACATGCAAGGACTCCGTCACATTTTAGACATCATTTTTCCTACTTTATTTTCAAAAAATGAGTCATTCTCACTATTTTTCAAATAAATCACACATGCATATTCATTTATCTCCTTAGCCTCATAGGTTACTCATCAAACTCCTAAAGTCATCAATAAAAATCATAGAAAAATTTGAAAAATTCCTAGAAATTCGGGTCAAGCCCTAAATCAATCAAAATTCAATCAAAATTGATAAAAATCAAGCAAATCAAGAATGCTTACCCCAAGAGATTGAGGTTTAGTAGATTTGTGCTTTCCCCTACTGGGATAAAGCTCCGATGGAGGTGTGTTGAAGTCATACTTCCTCTCCGTTCGAATGAGCTCCCTCCTCCTCCTCCTAGCGGCTTCGGATATGTTCCTCCGTGCTTGCCTAGGTACTGAGTTCCCTTCCGGATCCATCCTAAGCCAAAAAAGCAAGAGAATTGAAAAATTTTGAAAATTCTCTCTTTTCTCTCTCCCTCTCCCTCGGCACAAGCAAAACAGCAATGCTGTTTGCCCATTCAAATCCAGTTTAAATAATCTGGTAAAAATAAACTCCAAGCCGTACGGCTTCTTTTTCCCTCATCTCATGCCGGGCAGCCTCATTTGCTCTGAGCAGAAATTACATCTTTGCCCCTAGACTTTCCACTTAGGCGTATAACTCCCGTTATTTCTTAACCAGAGTAACGTTGTTTCCAAAGGATATTCGTTATCTCCAAGAAGAATAGACTTTTCTCCCGAGTTGCCTCCGTTGCTTTCGTTATAACGGAATAACGCTAGGTGACATCCTCCGAATTGTCAAAACTCAAACTTAAGCTACCTCTATCTCATAGATAGTGAAGTACGCTCAAGTTTTCCAAATTTTAGCTACCTCTATCTCACAGATGGTGAAGTACGCTCAAGTTCTCCAAACTTTAGCTACCTCTATCTCACAGATAGTGAAGTACGCTCAAGTTCTTCAAACTTTGGCTACCTCTATCTCACAGATAGTGAAGTACGCTCAAGTTTTCCAAACTTTGGCTACCTCTATCTCACAGATAGTGAAGTACGCTCAAGTTTTCCAAACTTTAGCTACCTCTATCTCCTCGATAGTGAAGTACGCTTTAGTTTTCCAACTTCAGCTACCTCTATCTCCTCGATAGCGACGTAAGCTTTAGTTCAAATTAGGTGACAACCTCCATTAATTGTCAAATTAGGTGACAACTTCCATTAATTGTCAAATCAGGTGACAACCTCCATTAATTGTCAAATTAGGTGACAACCTCCATTAATTGTCAATTAGGTGACAACCTTCATTAATTTTCAAATTAGGTGACAACCTCCATTAATTGTCAAATCAGGTAACTCCTCCATTAATCGTCAAAACCTCAAGAATCCTAGACACTATTCCTAACTATCTAGTGAGACTTGAACTACGACCAAGGCTTGATTCCTCCGGGACACGTAGGTAGCCTTTCATAAAGGTCCAGCCATCCGACCACATTGGTCACCCTTTTCATTCATCACTCCTCAATGGTGCATGAGCCTTTCATAAAGGTCTAGCCATCCGACCACATGGGTCACCCTTTTCATTCATCACTCCTCAGTGGTGCGTGAGCCTTTCATAAAAGGTCCAGTCATCCGACCACATTGGTCACACCCTATTCCTTTATCACTCCTCAGTGGTGAAGTAGCCCCTCAGAGAGATCTAGATATTCGACCACATAGGTCAAATTCCTTCATCTAGCGTATCCCCAGTAGGATCAGTCACTTGACCTCCTAGGTCACTTTCCCTTCTATTTCCCTAGAAAGAGACCAGTTTCTCTTCGCCATTCCCCAGCGGATCTTTTCCGAACTACGACCTGGCTTGATTCCTCCGGGATACGTAGGTAGCCTACCTTAGGTTCAGCCAATTCGTCATATATGACATCCCTTTCCCCATGCGGATCTTTCCCGAACTACGACCAAGGCTTGATTCCTTCGGGATACGTAGGTAGCCTTCCAAAGGTTCAGCCACTCGACCACCTTGGTCACCCAATCCGTCTCGGCAATTCGCCAGATTGGATCCTTTTTTATCGACAACCCCACTTGCCCTGCAAGTGACGTTTCCGAGGGGCTTCTGTAAGTAACCAAATCTGGCTCATGCCTTCCGGTTAAGTTTCCCGACAATTCCCCAAACTTTCCTAAAGTTCAGGGGCAATTTGGGAACTTTTCCAAACCTTCCGAGGGGCAAAGGACTTGCTAGGAATTAAAATTCCACGTAGTCCTTCGCTGGAAAAGACCTTCTAGAAGGCCACCTTGCATGGTTCTAGAAATAAGCTGAGTCACCTCTGGATAAGACCGCACGGCCTCATTATCCCTGGGGTTACAGCCGCACGGCTTCATTAGCCATCACCAGACTGCCTATAAATAGAGGCCTCCTCTACCCATTTTGATATACAATTTCCAGCATTGTTACTCTTCCAAAATTCCACCACGAATTTACAGAGAGCTGAGAGCAACCAAAAACACCTCCCCCCTCTTCAAAACCCTTCAAAAGTTGGTCCTTCCCTAGGCAAACTTCAAGGAGATAGAGGGACACCACCATTGGTAACCTCTCCTCCCTTTTTTCTTAAAATATACTTGTCATTACTTGTCATATTTCTCCTTACTTTACATATTGTCATATATTTGCTTGGTATTTGATATATTGTCATTAAAGATCACATCTTTAGGCATGTAGATCATATATACCCCCATTCCCCTTTGTCACATAGGATCCATGGAAGATCCAACCCAAGGATGAACAATAAGACCTCAAAAGGCTTGTTCTAGGGTGGATCTCTTACATGGTAATGTGAAAATAGCATCCTTTGCATATAAAAATGTCATCTGTATATATAAAGTAGCATCCTTTGCATATAAAATGTCATCTTTGCCTATAAAAATGCCATCTTTTCCATAAAAATGTCATCTTTATGTATGAAGGTCATTCCCCCTTCCCATAGACCTTGTTTCCAAGGATTGTCCACCTAAAAGGTTCATAAAGGACATAGGAAACCATAAAGGTCCTTCCTTTTCATTCCTAGTCTTAGCTTGCATCATGTTCATTACATATGTTAGTGTAAAAATGTCATCTTTAGCTTAAAATGCATTCCCCATGTCCCTCATGGTTGGATCTCTCTCCTAGGATTGCCTAGTGACCTTCATAAGGCACAAAAAGGCATAGGATGAGTATAAAGATCCAATCTTTATACCCCTCCCCTAGTCCCCTTTGGTACTTGGAGCATCTCTTGGAGCGAAATGGTGTAAAGGTCCTATCTTTACATCATTTCCGCCACTTAAAGATGCTATATATGGATTCTCCTTTAGAAAAGGATGAACTTGAGCCCCACATCTCCGATCATCACTTGAGACAAGCATAAATGTCCCGAAAGAGCTCAAATCGTCTCAAGATGTAGGATTGATGGGCAAAGGTCATTCCTTTCTAAAGAGTCACATCCTTGGACTATAAAAAATAGTGTCCCTATTACGATCACATGTGACCCAAGGTCTCATAATATTGATCATAAGTCCAAGATGAGAACGGGACCAAAGTCCCTAACACATCAAAAATCCAAGGAATCCTGAGCGATAACCAACTCATGGTTTATACGTTCGGAAGACCACTTGGAACATTCCCTCCTTTTCAAAGCACACATCCGACACACGAAAACACTAAGGCAAGCATGAAAATTGGATCTTGGAAGACTTGCTTCGGCAAGGCTCTTTGGGTGAACGACGATCCGTTCTTCCCAAATGGTAACTTAACCTCCGGACCCAAATCCTTTTTTTCAAAGTTTTGAGAAAATCAAAATGGCATGGCGACTCCGTTTTTTATTTAAACCGGATGTTATCAAACAGATGTGAGGCGGTGATCCCCCTTACACGAGAAAGGATTTCCAGATATAATAAAAAAAATATAGGAAAGCCGCGATCTTGGGCATATACTTGTTATTACTTGTCATATTGCTCCTTGCTTTACATATTGTCATATATTTGCTTGGTATTTGATATATTGTCATTAAAGATCACATCTTTAGGCATGTAGATCATATATACCCCCATTCCCCTTTGTCACATAGGATCTATGGAAGATCCAACCCAAGGATGAACAATAAGACCTCAAAAGGCTTGTTCTAGGGTGGATCTCTCACATGGTGATGTGAAAATACCATCCTTTGCATATAAAAATGTCATCTTTATATATAAAGTAGCATCCTTTGCATATAAAATGTCATATTTGCCTATAAAAATGCCATCTTTTCCATAAAAATGTCATATTTATGTATGAAGGTCATTCCCCCTTCCCATAGACCTTGTTTTCAAGGATTGTCCACCTAAAAGGTTCATAAAGGACATAGGAAACCTTAAAGGTCCTTCGTTTTCATTCCTAGTCTTAGCTTGCATCATGTTCATTACATATGTTAGTGTAAAAATGTCATCTTTAGCTTAAAATGCATTCCCCATGTCCCTCATGGTTGGATCTCTCTCCTAGGATTGCCTAGTGACCTTCATAAGGCACAAAAAGGCATAGTATGAGTATAAAGATCCAATCTTTATACCCCTCCCCTAGTCCCCTTTGGTACTTGGAGCATCTCTTGGGGCGAAATGGTGTAAAGGTCCTATCTTTACATCATTTCCTCCACTTAAAGATGCTATATATGGATTCTCCTTTAGAAAAGGATGAACTTGAGCCACATATCTCCGATCATCACTTGAGACAAGCATAAATGTACCGAAGAGCTCAAATCGTCTCAAGATGTAGGATTGATGGGCAAAGGTCATTCCTTTCTAAAGAGTCTCATCTTTGGACTATAAAAATGGTGTCCCTATTCCAATCACATGTGACCCAAGGTCTAATCATGATGATCATAAGTCCAAGATGAGAATGAGACCAAAGTCCCTAACACATCAAAAATCCAAGGAATCTCGAGCGATAGCCAACTCATGGTTTATACGTCCGGAAGATACCTTGGCACATTCCCTCCTTTCCAAAAAACACATTCCACACACGAAAACACTAAAGGCAAGCATGAAAATTGGATCTTGGAAGACTTGCTTCGGCAAGGCTCTTTGGGTGAACGACGATCCGTTCTACCCAAAGGGTAACTTAACCTCCGGACCCAAATCCTTTTTTTCAAAGTTTTGAGGAAATCAAAATGTCGTGGCGACTCCGTTTTTCAATTTAAACCGTATTTTTCCAAACTGATGTGAGGCGGTGATCCCCCTTACACGAGAAAGTGGTTTCCAAATATAATAAAAAATATAGGAAAGCCACAATCTTGGGCACCACATTCACAGTTTGGCGACTCCGCTGGGGAAAAAACCAAAGGAGAAAGCTTTCATTTTAAAATAAAAAAATGATACCCAGTATATAGGTGGAAACCATTGAGCTTCCCGTTATTGCTTCCTAACACGAGTCTGGGAGAAACTATGGTCTAACAATCCCATGTACCGGTATCTCTTTTCGAAAAAAAAAGGAAAGCTTTTTCCGAGTGGGTTAGCCTTCCGCCGCGGATCTGATTCTCATGTTTGCCTTATTTTTCTTGCATTGCATTGCATGCATCATTGGTTCTTGGAATAGTGCATTGTCTAAATGCTGAACAGGAAGCTTGCTGGAAGCTGAAAAAGTGTCACAAAGGCCGGGAAAACAACCTGCAGATCAAAGAGATTGGAACCTGGAAAATTGATTGATGCAGCCGTACGGCTTGATTCTCCTTGAATCCTAGCCGGGCGGCTTCATTGGCAATTCCACCGGGACAAAAATTGAGGCTAATCTGGCAGCCTTGGCAGCTTGGGGCTATTCAGTTCCAAGACTGACCGGGGCTCCCAGAAAATTTACGTGCTTATTTGCTGCATTTCCCCCGTCCCGAAAAATCATTCCTTTAAAACACATTTCTGAAAATTTCTGTTTTAACTCAAAAAGGAATATTTTTAGGAGGCCGCACACTATGCGCACCTTATATATCCTGTACACTTTGCATGCACGTCCTTTTAACCCGGGGTGGTTGTTCAGTTGCAGTCACGGACAGTATTACGATGCTCCCGGGCACGCACGGAATCATCCCAAACTCCCCATGGCAGCCAGTGTCGACCAATGCACAGTTCGTGTCACACATTTCAAAACCGTGACTTTTAGTTGGTTTTTGGTCTAGTCTGTGTCATATAGCCCAGTTGCATACCCCCGTAAAGGTCAAACCTTAGCCCATGACGGAAGTCAAGATCTTTCGCGCAAGCGAAGCTCTGCCGAAATTCCGACAAGGAAAAATTGGCAAGGTCTTGACTCCGGCATTTGACTTTGACTTTGACCTGCACGGGATACGTATGATTTAATCCCGAGTCCGTGCCAAAAATCCAAAGATCTTTCGCGCAAGCGGAGCTCTGCCGAAATTCCGACAAGGAAAAATTGGCAAGATCTTGACCCGGCATTGACTTTGACTTTGACTTTCACAACATATGCAACGAATTTCAATGTGACACTGTGTCATCCGGCTTTTACCACCCGACCCATGCCTATTATCTTCTTGGAAAATGCCAAAAAGTCAAAACGTCAATCACGCAAGCGAAACTCTGCCGAAATTCTGTTAAGGCTGAAAGACGAGACTTTCCCGGCATTGCCTTGACTATAATCCGCATCGCTCGCACGATAAAAGTTCCTATGACCCGCTAGACCCATTAGGAGCGTTCTTCTCTCTCGGTCGATGGGATCCGCATGCCCTATAGGACCCTCGCCCGGGGCTGTCCACCCTGGGAGGTCGAAATACAGGTGGAATACGAGGGGCTTATGGACGTAGTGACGGAACCCACTGATCCAGGATCTAGAGTAGTTGCGAAAAAGAAGGGAAACCCCTTTTCCAACCAAATAGAAATTAATAAAAGACACCATTTTAAGTAAACTGGAAGATTCTTAATTTGCATATTGCTTGAGCCTTCAGCCTAAACACCTACCCCGAGTCTAAACCTCTCCTATCCCTTTCCCGCAGCGAGAAAAAAGTGGGTGAGAATACCGGGTCAGCGGCTTGTTAGCGCAGAATTCTCAGATAGCTCGCCAGAATCCTCAGTTTTGTCACTCCAAAGAGTCATAATGGCCGATTTGATAGAAAACAGCAGTGGTTTGGGTAACCAGATGACTAGGGAAGAAGAGCTAGCATTAGCCTTGGAAAACAGTCGTAAGGTCCATGAAGAACAGCAAGCCATGCTCATTGATGCGCTCCGTCGTCATGGGGTTCGGATAGTAGTTGAGTCCAACGATTCCCTGGTTATGGTAGAAGATGAGACTCCAAAAGTAGCCATCTCAGCTCCCCCAGCCTATAACCAATGCCCTCCTCCATCCATATGTGATCCCTTACCAAGGACTACCCCTTTCCAGTCCTTTCCAACATCCCAGGCCATCAGGGTTCCAACGCCCTCGCCTCCTCAGATAAGACCCAGCTTTGTTCCCTACCAACAGAGAGCAAATGCCACGGCTATCCCAATTACTCAGCCTCTGCATTATCCCATGGAAATGAGAATAGGAACGGATGGATTTACAGTGATGATGACAGTTCAGTAGAAGGAATGAACATGGAGCCAACGGAAGTGAAACCCGGAGGACAAGATGGAGTAGAAAACCACAGACCTGGAATGGGGGACTGTATCTCTTCAAAGTGTGTCTGTCACCTTTGCAAGGGCTCTGAAGAGAGAATGGACGCAAGCTCAGATGAGGCAGGGTATGAATTCCACATCCTAGAATTCAACACTCCTTACAAAGACTTGGTCGCTGAATGGAGAAACTTGATCGAAGCTTTAGCTGAAAGAGGGAAGTGGGATCCACCCGCCGATCTAGAACACATAAGCGTCATGGAGGCTAAACCCCCATCAGGAAGAGTAGACTCCATTGTAGTGTTGAGGTTCACCCCTGAGACCTTGTCTGAAGAAGAATGTATGGAGGCCCTAGAAAGAGTCTTAAAGTTTGAAGCGACCCCGGTCCCTTTCCTATCTTATGACGACAGTGATGTTTTCTTGGTAATCCCTAAGTCAGGGGAAGAGTCCAGAATACCCCTTATATGGCGCCAAGTATCCCGACCTGCTTTTGGCCTCATTGGTCATCAGAGTCAAGATGAGAGTTCCCACGGGAGTTACTGTAGTGATACTGAAGAAGACACAGTCGAAATGCCGGAAGGAACAGTGGAAGAGTGGTTAGCCCAGAAGCCAAAAAGCCCAGAAAACTCTCCCGAGAGTAAAGAATAGGAACCTGTCATGAGATTTGACCCTGCAGAAATCCTTCTCGATGATGGAATCTCCCACTTCAGAAAGTGCTTGGCCAATGTCAAAGATGTTGTTAGAAGGCTGACCCCTAGAGAAAGAAGGGATATGCTTGACAGTGATGAGGAATGTGACCCCGCTCTGTTAAAAAGGTTTCTAGGTCCAGGTGAGAAAGCCGTTAGCAAACCTCCAAATCCTGGGAGCGATAATTCCTGTTGCATGTTGACCCTGAAAGGGTTGAATGAAACTGTCAAGGCTTTGAGTGAGGAAGATGAAACTGAAATCAGCCAATTGCTAAGCCAACTGGGAAGTCAGAACCCAGAAAAGGCCAGAAAGCCAGTGACCTGGGATCAGATTCAGGAAGCTACCTATGCCTCTGGTAGTGCTGTTAATCAGATTAATCAGCAGAGTTGGCTATATGCCAGCAAGAGTCCGCCTCTGACTTTGAAAGAGCTGAAGGAATCCTCCGGCAGGACTGGTGACTCAGAAAAGTCTAATGTCTATGTGATGACTCGGTCTGGACAGATGAGTGTTGAACAGCCTAAGGGTGACAAAAGAAATGCCGTCTCTGAGCCGAAGACAGACAAAAGACCTTACAAGCCAGATGCAGGAAAACCAGACCCCAAAAAAGAGGATCCGATGCTGACTCAGTTGAAGTGTACTCAGGCCAATATCTCCCTGTGGTCCCTGTTAACCTCCTCATACCCTCACAAACTGAAGTTAGAGGAAAGCTTGGCCAAGACCATGGTGCCCATAGATGTCACCCCAGATGAGGTCATCCAGATGATTGGAAATATCCACTATGGAAATATCATCACCTTCACTGACTTGGATCTGCCAAAATATGGGACTAGTCATAATGAACCCCTTTACATCACAGTCCAGTTGGAAGAACGCCGATTGCCAAGGGTACTAGTTGACGGAGGGTCTGCGATGAACGTCCTGCCAGCAAAGATGATGGATTTGTTGGATTTGAAGCCCACAGATTTGAAGCCTTCCAGTCAGACTATTAAGGCCTATGACTCCACTGCACGATCAGTCCTGGGGATTGCTACTCTCAAGTTGTGGTTTGAGAAAAAGGCCATGGATGTTGACTTCCAAGTGATTGACATTCCCATTTCATTTACCGCTCTGCTGGGACGACCTTGGATCCACCAGATAAATGGGGTAGCCTCTACTTTGCACCAGTGCGTCAAATTCCAGTCAGGCGATGGGACTATTACTACTATTTATGGAGACATTGTCACCGTGGAAGGAACCAGCACTGGAGGTATCCCGATACTGGAGATCAAACATGATGATGAAGGGTTTGCCTTGACCGGATTCTCTGTAGCCTCCTCCAAAGCACAAGTGTGTTGCACCGACCTCACTGCTACCTCCGACAAAATACCTCCTGCCATGCGAATGATGAGAAAAATGGGTTATCTTCCGGGGCTTGGATTGGGTAAAAGACTTCAGGGTCGCAATATTGTCATTGATGTAAAGGAATAGACCACCCGCCACGGCTTGGGATACAAACCGAAGTCTCAGGATGACAGAAAAGCTAAAGGAACAATTCAAGAAAAATGAAGTGAAGGGGTCTGTCTCCACCCTTACAGCTTGTCTCTGGCCTAGTACTTCACAAGAGGTGGGACCCAATATGATGAAAGTGCTAGTCAGATCTCCTTGAGAAAAACTCTTCTGGAAAACCTTGAGAAAGTTTGGGGAAAACCAGCAAATCCTGTTCGGAGAATGTTCCTTGACTTGCCGGACATTCCTGGGGCTACCACTACTGTTCAGAATAAGTATGCCTTCAAAGGAAACCCAGACAGTTTCAAAGAGTCAGCACTCTTCCCATCCGGGGTAATGGATTTCTCCGCCTTCGAGTTAGCTCTTCCGAAGATCAGCCAGATAGAAGCTGCTAGTAATGAAGACAGTGACTTGGGTTTGCAGAAGCTGTTTGATGAAGATGCACAGATTCCTGACTTGATCGACTTCAGCTCAGATGATGAAGTAGTTGCTGTAATCGGAGACAGTGGTGAAGAACCTTTTGATCCCCGCACTTTGGTAACTAAGATAGAGATGCCTTTGAAGAATTGGGAGACATTCTCAGGGCCGATAGCCAGTCGACAGCAAATGATCACGAAGCTTGGATTGGTACCCCGTCCCTCTCAGCCCAGTCGTGTCAAACACCCTGTTGTCCATACAGTTGAGTCAGGAATCTTTGAATTCCAGTCCTCCGAGTCATCCGAAGGCCTCACGCCTGAGGATTATGAATATATAGCCAATGTCATCTTTCCTTTCGCTTTGAATGAAATGACAAATCTTTTTGAGTATTCCCTTATTGCCAACTTAACAAATGATAAATTAACTCAAAACTTAACAACAGTTAATAATGAATCATTTGAACAAGATGCAAACACACTAAATGAACAATACATTAAAGAAATCTTTAAGCAGGTTACAGAAAAAGAGGAAAACCGAGCCCAAGCTGCCAAGGAGGTTTTGATAAGTGTTAACTTGAGTACTGTCGAGGAACCTAAAGAGACACAGATTGGAAGCTTCTTCCAGGGGGTTGAACGGGACAGACTGGTCAATCTGCTCAGAGAATACATGGATGTTTTTGCATGGTCATACTGGGATATGCCGGGGCTAGACAGTTCAATTGTAGAGAACAGAATCCCTCTAGCACCAGATGCTAAGCCAGTAAAGCAGAAACTGAGAAAGATCAAGCCAGAGTGGTCTCTACAGGTCAATGAAGAAATTGAGAAGCTACTGCAAGTAGGATTCATCAGAATCATCGAATATCCGACATGGCTATCCAACATTGTAACTGTGACTAAGGCCAATGGGAAGGTGCGCTGCTGTGTAGATTTCCGGGATCTGAACAATGCCAGCCCCAAAGACGACTATCCCTTGCCAAACATAGACATTCTGGTGGACGCCACTGCTAACTACGAAGTCAAATCCTTCATTGATGGCTTTGCTAGCTACAACCAGATCAAGATGGCCGAGGAAGACCAAGAAAAGACAGCCTTCACCACACTGTGGGGAACGTACTGCTATACAGTGATGCCATTTGGGCTTAAGAATGTCGGGGCTACATATCAGAGGGCAGCGACCGCACTCTTTCACGACATGATCTACAAGGAGATCGAGGATTACGTCGACAACATGATAATCCACTCCAAAGGCAAGGATGGATAGCACTTTGTCGACCTACAAAAGTTCTTTGAGAGGCTGAGACAGCATTCCATGAGACTAAACCCTGCCAAATGCACCTTTGGAGTGACAAGGGGAAAAAGTGCTTGGGTATATAGTCACAGAGCGAGGTACTTAAGTCGACCCCCGAAAGATCAAGGCCATTATAGACATGAGGCCACCTCGAACCCAGACAGAGATCAAAAGCTTTATAGGCAAACTACAGTACATCAGCCGTTTTGTCAACCAGTTGACTACCATGTGTGACCCCATCTTCAAGCTCATGAAGAAGAATGCAGACACAAAATGGACCGAGGAATGCCAAGATGCCTTTGACCAAATCAAGGCATACTTAGTACATCCTCCGGTGCTATGCCCCCCACATAGACAGAAACCTCTTCTGCTCTATCTCACTGTCACTGATACGGTAGTTTGGGCTATGCTTGCTCAGGAGAAGAAAGACTCTCGGGTAGAAAATGCCATTTACTTTGTCAGCCGAAAGCTGCAGGGAAGTGAGCTCAATTACTCAGCATGTGAAAAGACTTGTGCAGGACTAGTCTGGGTAGTTGGTAAGCTGAAACATTACATGCAAGCCCACTCTGTGAACTTTGTCTCGAAAATGGACCCCATCAAGTACATCTTTGACAAGCCTTCCCTCTCGATGCGCCTAGCAAAGTGGTCGTTCTTCTTAGCTGAGTATGACATGTGACGAGAAAGGCCATCAAAGGTCAAGCGTTGTCAGACCATCTAGCAAATTTCCCTAGTAATGAGGACCGCGGGCCTGAACCCCAATTCCCAGATGAAGGAATTTTCATATTTGAGCCTGAGAATCGATGGCAGCTATTCTTTGACGGAGCTGCTAACAAAAGAGGAAATGGCATAGGAATGCTACTGGTCGATCCGAAAGATGAGCACACGCCGATAGCCCTTTAGTTGAACTTCCCTGTCACGAACAATGTTGCCGAGTACTAAGCTTGCATTGCTGGTCTAAAGGCTGCCTTAGAAAGGAATGTCAAGGAGCTTGAGGTTTATGGAGACTCAGCCCTGATCATCAACCAGGTCTCCAACAAGTGGAAGACTGTAGACCCCAACCTTCAGAGGTATCATGCCTACATGGAAGAATTGACTGAGTAGTTCAGAGAAGTGACCTTACATTACCTGCCAAGGGAAAAGAACATATTCACAGATGCCTTAGCCACTCTAGCCTCATTGGTAGAGATCCCCGAGGGAAAGGCAATAAAACCCTTCAGAGTGGATAGAAGAGAAGCCCTGGCTTTCTGTTGTGAAGTAGACTTGGGACCCGAGCCTGTCAAGGAACCCTGGTACAGTCAGATTTACCAGTTCCTCAAAGACAGAGAGTCAGCTTTCAAAGACGAAGAAGGTAGACCAAGGGAAGGTATCAAGGCCAAGAGCTTGCAAGCCCTGAAACGGTTGGCCTCCTATTATGTCATCCTAGGGGGCGACCTGTACAAGAAACGGTACCAGGGACCACTCCTCCTGTGTGTCACCCAAGAAAGGGCCATAGAGTTAATGACCAAAGTCCACAATGGTCCCTGCGGTCCTCATATGAATGCCAGAGCATTGATGCAGGTGATCCTCAGAATGGGTTACTACTGGATTTCCATGGAAACAGACTGTGTCCAGCATGTCCGACAGTGCGACAAATGCCAACGATTTGCCAACCTCAATCATCTTCCGCCTCATGACCTGTACTGCATGATGACTCCTTGGCCGTTTGCAACTTGGGGTATTGACGTGATAGGAAAGATAGCCCCGGCAGGAATCAATGGGCACGAATTCATGTTAGTGGCAGTCGACTACTTCACCAAGTGGGTAGAAGCCAAGTCCTACAAGACCATCACTTCCAGAAAAGTGGCCCAGTTTATCAAAGAAAACATTAAGTGCAGATATGGGGTGCCCAATGAGATCATTTCAGATAACGGGTCACACTTTGAAGGGGACTGCGATAGATTGCTGTCAGAATTCAGAGTCACTTGCCACAAGTCATCCCCATACAGACCTCAGACTAATGGAGCCGTGGAAGCTGCCAATAAGACGCTCGAGCGGATTATCCGAAAAATGGCCACCCGTGGTCGTGACTGGCCTGAGAAGCTGCACCTGGCACTCTGGGGATACAGAACGTCTGTCAGAACAGCTAAAGGAGAAACTCTCTTTGCACTAACTTACGAGATGGAAGCAGTGTTGCCAGTGGAGTTGGAAATCCCGTCACTAAGGGTCCTCCTGGAAAACAGTGTTAATGAAGTAGAGTGGTTGCGCAGCCGGCACGATGAATTGGCCCTGCTTGATGAAAGAAGGCTAAAAGCCATAGAGCACACCCGAGCCTACCAGAGGCGAATGGCCAGGGCGTTCGACAAAAAAATCAAGGCCAGGGACATCAAAGAGGGTGACTTAGTGTTGAAGTGAAGACCCCTACCAGAGACAACCCCCTGGGAAAGTGGGAACATGTTTGGATCGGCCCGTATGTGGTGCAGAAGATACTGTCGGGAGAAGCAATGAAGCTTGCGGACCTGGATGGCAATCCTTTTGTCCACCCAGTTAACGGTGATAAGCTCCGCATGTATTATGTCTACAAGAAAAAAAGAAAGAAAAAAATATATAAAAAAAGAGAAAAAGAAAAAATTTTAGTGCAAAAAGAGTAATGCCCAGCTAGGCTGAAAACCCCAAAAAGGGCGGTCTAGGCAAAAGACAGGGTTTCACATAAAAAAAAAAGGGAAAAAGAAAAAAATCTTAGTGCAAAAAGAGTAATGCCCAGCTAGGCTGAAAACCCAAAAAGGGCAGTCTAGGCAAAAAATAGGGCTGCACATAAAAAATAAAAAAAATAAAATAAAAAAAGAAAAAGAAAAAGACCAAAAGAACAAAAGAACAAAAATCCCGATAGTTCACCAGAATGAACTACGAAGACCTGAGCCCCTTAGTCTTTCTTGTAAAAGGGGAACGTAGGCATCTAGCAATGGTTCGGTCTAAACAATAAATAAGACATCTGAAATTTCCATGAAATGCATCTTGAATAAATTTCTAAGATAATATCTCTTGTTAATTACAAGTTAAAAACTTCTTGATGAGTTCAAGCACGGTCTACTCTTGACTCTGCTAACCTGCTACAAAGATCTAAAATACAATAAAATGCCTGATAAACTACTGTGTTTGCAAATGGCAATAAGGGAATCCTAAGAAAAGACCTATCATTTGTCATCCACTGAGTCTTCTTTGATCTTCTTCCCTTTACCTCGACCTCGTTGAGTGTTCTTCCTCTTCTTCTCTAAGATTTCGGTCTCCCTCATCCCAACTTCAGGTATCCTCACTGGAGCTTCCATCAAACCCGTATCAATAAGTACCCTCTCAACCCGGGCATGAGTCCGCACTTCCTCCCTCTGGGCCTCTGTCAAAGGAGCGACTTCTGAAAGCCTCTCATACCGAGCCTCCATATCCCTGATAAGGTCACCTGACTGGTTATGACGACTCGCCTTAGCCTCAGCTTCCCTCAGAGTCTTACTTGAGTCGCAGTCAGCCCCCAATAAAGTCTGACGTCTCTCTCCCAAAATGACCTGAGTCGCTCCCATCTCCCTCTCATACCAGTCCAAGTAGGCCGTGGTCAAGATGGTACTCTTCCTGCTCTTGAAAATGGCCCTGGGTGGGAAAGCAGTGTATGTCCAAGCCCTCGAGAAGAATGAGAAGCTGGCTGGATTCCTCATGTCCAAAGGCACCACCTCCATGGTACGGATGTCCTCCCAATCGCCCAACAGCTCTTGTAATGCCCCGAATTGCCTGGATACCAAACAGGGTATGTAGAAAGATGATCAAGAAAGCCCTGGAACCCTCACTACATAGGACTCCTGAAACGTCCTCCGAGTCTGCAGCCTCCAATGAGGTACCCACCAGTGAATGTCAGAGGTAGATAGCCAATCCATCATCAGCTCCCAACCACCCTGATCATGTTGCCTAGGTGCACCCCTCTGGGAAATCACGCAAGGGCACTGAGTAGGCGAAGCTCCCGGCAAAGCCCCAAGCCTCTCCTGCAGCCACAAAGTCAGCACCGCCGGGCTCCCAGACCTCATGAAATGGTCTCCCCTAGCCATCCTATCAATGCCATGCAGGGTCTCACCCAAAAACAGTGGGATAATATCCTTCCCAGCCCTACAATCCCTGACCATGTCCAAAAGGCCACCATGACAGACCCCTACGGACTTAGCAGAGAACAGAGACGAGAACACGCAGAGGATAAAGGCATCCATAGCCACAGGGGTCGTAGCCATACCCGGAAACCCAAACATGCTCGGGATGTCTGAAAGGTCAATCCTATCAGAGGCTACCATCATCCCCTCAGCCTCTCCCATAGATTTTTGCAGAAAAGATGCCAGCTTTACCGCCACCGGAATGTCTCCGATCAGAGGAATCGACACGGCCTCAATTTCTGGACCCCCAATCAATGCTCGGAAGTCTTCATAAGTTGGGACGAGCTCATTGTAAGAAAAGCAGTAAACATGTCTCCGGACGTCCCAAAACCTCACTGCGGCCCTCAAAAGGTCCCAATCGGGCGGGAGATCCTTCAAATGCCATAAAGATTTGATCTTGAAGGTGGTATCGAACAGCCTCTTGTTGGATTGAAAGTTATGCCTCATCCAAGATTGAAGATCGAACAGAAAACGATCCCTCTTCCCCTTTTGCAATCTAACGAGTTTCTCCATTGCAAGGTGATCAAAGTTGATGTCTTTTGGTCGAAAATATGCTCTAGGATCAGTTGGGACAAGTCAAGGGTGAAAATGAAATGAAAGGGCCAAGCCTTGGTTTTATTTTGAAAAAAACCAGTTCAGACAGAACTTCCAGCCGAACGGCTTCATTTGCCTCAAGACCTGGCCAGACGGCTTTATTTTCCTTCTGCAGAAAAAATCTGTAGCAGCTCTAGCTGCTGCCCAAGTGGAGTTCTCACCCCACTTTCTCAATGAAATCTGTACAAAAACATATTTAAATGCTATCCATGCAGTTATACACCATCATAAACGTTTTGGCCCAATTTCAGCCCCATTTCCAAGCAAAAAAGCAGCCTCGAGGCTCAAGTAATATGCAAATTCATAAAGCATAAATTAGAAAAGCAAATTAAATACCAATACATTGTTTTCGCCCCATTGGCGCCCAAATAAAACGAAAAACAAATAAATTGTGCATAAAAAATGTTCATTGTCTGTTTCTTGCTCCTATATCAGTCTAAGGAATCCTAAGCCTCCTGTAAGTGCTCCAATTTGAGCTTGTTAGTATTTTCGTTAGAAAATTAACGAAAGTTATAACATTTCTAACAATTCCTAACATTCCTAACATTTCTAACCAAGCAAGGGCAAAGTGGGCATTGTTATTTGAGGATAAACCAAGAAAGGAATCCTAAAAAGCAAAAGAAATTAAAGAAAACCAAAAATAGAAACTGATGGAACAAAAACTGGCTGTTAATTTGATTTTTTTTGAAAAATATTCCTCTTGTCCAAAGCCTGAAGCAGCATTTAATGAACAGTGCACGCTCAAGGTCCTATCCGCGCGGATGAGTTTGTATTTTTCAGAGGGCTATAAATTGAGGCCTTCAGTCTCAGAAATGAAGAAAGATGAACACATTTTCTCAACTGTATCTTGGCGAAAATAGGGAGAAAACAGTGAGAATTCCATAGAATTGTCACCTTTTTCTCAACGATTCAACCAAAATCACACTCACTCAAACACTCTCATTTTCAAGCCTCAAACACTCTTACATTCAAGCCAAAAACTCCAAAACACAAAGAAGATAGGTATAACCTCCCTCTTCTTACCCTTAATCTCTCATCCATGCATGCATTTTCAAGCTACAAAATGTAGTTCATTCATCTTCTTGCCTTAGATCCAAGAAGATCACCATGGAAGTTCATCTCCATGGATGATCTTCTACAAGGATCAACACTACTTTCAAAGTGTTCTTACTTTCTTGCAAAGAAAACACATTTTCAAAACCCTAAAAATCATTTTTCATACATCAAATCTTCATTTTCAAGGATAAAATTCCCCTTCCCAAGCAAATGAAGTGCTTAAGTCCTAATGTACCCCAAGGATGGTTTGATTAAGTAGATCACCACTAAAATGTCTAGTGACTACTAATCAAAACCTAGGGAAATGGGGACAAGCATGGATGCAAAACCCCCTTTAAAATCACATTTTCTTTCTTGAGAAGTTGCTGTCCAGTAGCAATTTTCCAAGACCCCAGTCCATTGTCTAAATTTTTGGACACAGATAAACTTGGAATTTGGTGTTTACTACAAAACACTTTTTGTATCCAACATCCAGATATTTCCAGACATATTTTTACTTTATTTTTTTCGTGAGTAAAACTCCCTTTTTCAAATTTTCTTTTGAAGGTCAGATCACCAGTCTCTGGGAGTCCAGATCTCATATCTGAGATTTCCAGAAGGTTTTGGGTCCTCAAATCTTCTCCAAAATGAAAAATTCTTTCACAGAAATCTTATTTGAGGTGTCTGGAGAAACTTTCATTCTCTGAGTTTTCTCATATTATGAAGTTTTCAAGCCCTTAAGTCCATTTCAAAATCAAGTGTCAACTGCCTTTTTCATTCTGGCAGAAGTGCTCTTCAACTTCAAAAGGTCTTTTGAGTACCAAATCTCAACCCAAAAATCATCCAAAAAATCATGGGGTCAGTTTAAAGTCTTAAAAAGAAATCTCAATTTTTACTTTTCTCAGTTTCAAATTATTTTTGCCAAAGCAACACACACACACACACACACAAACAAATGGTTTTTAGCTTGGAAGACTCGTTTTACGAGGCATTCCGGGTGCACACTAACGTCCTTCCCGGCATGTAACGTGACCTCCGAACCCAAATCTCTAATCTCGGGTATTTTTCAAAGTTTTGGCCCTTAAAACAAAAATGGCGTGGCGACTCCGTCTTTTTCCGGTTTTATTTGATTTTCAAAGAAACGCAAAATCGAATTTTCCCGCGAAATTTGGAATTTCAACATCGTCACAGTGGCGACTCCGCTGGGGATTTTAATAAGCTTTTTCTAAAAAAAAATGATATTTGATATATCGGTGGAAACCATTAAACTTCCCGTTATCGCCTCCTAACACTAGTCGGGGATAAATTGTGGTTTAACAATCCCACGTACCGGTATCATCGTTTTCAAAAAAAAGAAAAGCTTTTGAGGGTCAAGCTTCCGTCCCGGCTTTAAAAATCATTTGTTGTGTGTGTTGATTTTTGCACATTTTCGTGTTGTTTTGGCCGCCTCGGAAAAAGTCAAAATTTTGACTGTCGGAACCATGTCCCTAACTGTCGGAATTCTTGTGCTTATGTGCTTATGTGCTCATTTCAAAAAAAAAAATCAAAAATAAAAATTTCAAAAAAAAAAGAAAATTTTCAAAAAAAAATCATGCATCATTCTTTTTAAGACACATGAAAAATTTCTATTTTACTCAGAAAAAGAAGATAGACTGCTTGCACACTACGCGCACGTTGACCGTACACTGCACACTACGTCCCTAACCCGGGGAAATCCTTGTCGCGGCCCATTTGGTCTTATTACGCCTCTCGGTGCAAGCACAGGATTACCCAAACATCCCATGGAGCCTCGTGTCGACCATGCACTTGTCCGTGACACACTTTGTCCTAGACCCGGTTGGTTTTTAGTTTGGTCTGTGTCATGCCCTGTCTGTGTATAGACCTTTCCTTTCAAGCCTTTGTCGGCATACCGACTCAATATCTTTCGGGGACCCTAATCAGTCGAAGTTCTGCCGGTTTTTCGCCGCAGACTTTGACCAAGATATTGGCCGGCGCCTTGACTTCGGCTCTGACTGGCACAAATTATACACTGACTCCCAGCATTGACACTGAGTCATCAAGGATTAATGATTATTCCATGCCTAATTATGGTCTAACTGACGACGAGTCAAGATCAATCGTGGACATTCATCAGTCCAAATCATGTCGACTTTTTGTCGAGCCCTCGGACATGATCTTGACTTTTGACGTCAGCTTTGTCCGTAATTTACATCGAATGCTCGTTAAGACTCGATTACCCGCCAGACTTTTAGGATCGTTTTTCTTTCGGTCGGTGGGACCCGCTTGCCCTATAGGACCCTCGCCCGGGGCTGTCCACCCTGGGAGGTCGAAATACAGGTGGAATACGAGGGGCTTATAGACGTAGTGACGGGGCCCACTGATCCAGGATCCAGAATAGTTTGCGAAAAAGAAGAGAAATCTTTTCCAACCGATTAGGTTAATAAAACATGTTTTAAGTAAACAGGAACAAATAATTGCATGTTGCATGAGCCCAAAGCCCAAACACTTACCCTCCTTCATTCCCAGACATCTGAACCTTCGTACCTTTTCCCCCGCAGCTCCTCACAAAGGTTGGTTCCGGACACCGGGTCACCGTTTGATCAGTTGGGAAGAGTCAAGCGCATCATCAGCTTCACCGTTTGTTCTGACTCCGGGTTTCGTAATGTCCGCATCGGCCCGGTAATGATGGGGACAACGTCACTCCGCCTCCCGGGACCCCTCGGACGTAACAACGGTGGAATCGGTTAGCGTAACGTATGAGGTTACGACGGGAAGCACGGTGAATAGCCTTATGGAGGCTATTAAGGGCCATGGTTTGGTGCCGCGCCTCAATCCCGATGGCACCTTCACCGTGGAAGAGGAAGAGGATGTCAATCCCACTCTCGCCGCCCGATTACTCCGAGGATGCCACCGCCCACCTCCTATGGTGCCACTACCAGAACCCATGCTCCTCGATCTTCGGTCGCGGCCCCACTTCGCACCACCGGACCTACGCAGCCTGACGGGACGAGCCAGTTCGCAGTACCTCAGTGGGGACAAAGTCAATACGGAATGTCTTCTCATGGTTGGGGTTATCTCGGAATGCCACAGCTAATTGGGATCCCGCCTCAGTTTGGGACCGATCAACCCGGGCCTTCGCAGCAACAGCTCAAAGGGCCACAACAACAGTTCGGCATGCCTCAACAGCCGTCAGGAGTCCCTTCCCAGAATGATGTTAGCTCAGCTGCTCCTCCCACAGCTTTCACAAACCCATTTCTCACTCGGGGTTCGATGGGTTACCAAACCTCCATCCCGGTTTCATCGAGTCACCAGACCGCAGTACCCGGGTTATACACCATCGCCTCGGCCCGGCCATGCAATTCAACAATCGGGGACAAGGCGGCACACCTAAGCCTACTTATGGGCCTCACTCCGGAAATCCAAGCTATCCGGCTACATCGGGGCTGCCTCCACCTACTTTGCCGGTTGAAAATCAACGGCGGGCCGCAAGGTTCGTCCCTTCGCCCGAGCTCCTACTCATGCTCCCAGGGCAATTTGGGCCAAAGACAGGTATTCACCTACGTCCCCGGATTGGCCGTTCCCTCCACCAGTCTGCCGCCAGTGGTAGCTCCTCTCTCTAGCTCGGCCACTAGCTTGAATGCCAGGATTCCACCACAAGACCCTCATCCGGCCCGGTTCATGGAACAACACAAGGAAATGAAAGCGCGGATCGCTAATTGATCGCCAAGAAGTCCGCTTTCCGGCCTACGCACCGGACTCCATTGTTCCCCTGCCTCACAAATTTGTTATGCCAAATCTAGACCTCTTTGATGGTACCGCATGCCCGAAAACCCATTTGGACACATATACCTTGGCGATGAAGGCCAAAGGATGCACCAATCAGCAGTTGGCTGACTATTTCAGTCTCTCCTTGAAGTCCAGTGCTCTAAAATGGTTCTTCCGTTTGAAACCCGAAGCCAGGGCTACATGAGATCAGATCACCAACGCCTTCACAGAAAAATATAAGGCCAACTTGGAGTGGGAAACAAATAGGGTTGACCTACAAACAACAGTGCAGCGTCCCGATGAGAATGTTGGGGACTTTTACAAGCGGTGGAATCTGAAACTCAGCGAAATGGCCATCCCTCCTTCCGAAGAGGAACAACTGGACATCTTCCAGTCATGCCTGAAACCACATCTGAGAGCCTCCCTCAGTCACTTCCCGTACTCAGACTTACAGCCATGGTTAACTCCGCAGCCTAAGTTTGAAAAGGCTTACAATTAGCAACCGCCGCTGCACACCTTACGTATATCGGGCTCCTCCTGCAAACACCGCCCTCGCTCCCGCTAAAGGCAAAGAGATGATTAACTATGCGGGACAGGAATGTAATAACACAACTTCTTTTGCTCCCAGAAAACCAGCTGAGCCCAGACCACGGGTCATGAACCTCGAAAACTTTGGAATGCCTCTGAATGACATCTTTAGGGGACTGGTGAAAGAAGGCTTGCTGCGGCCTTTGGAGAATTTCCAACCCAGGAATCCAAACGCTCCTGTGGATACCTCACAGTATTGTGCTTTTCATCAAGCCCATGGACATCTAACAGATAAATGCTTTACTCTGAAAAAGGCAATCCAGGGACTGATAGAGCAAGGAAAGTTGGAAGGCCCCGAAGGGCCTAATACAGTCAAGAATCCTCTGCCAAGGAACCATAATCAGGTAAACATGATTGAATGCGGAGAGCCTTCGCATGCCCAGGAAGATGCAGATGAAGCTCCCCAAATACCTGTGGCCAACCTCGTCGAGGATCCTGAATTCGGATTCCCCCTCAGCCTTGAGGATATTGAACGAATCAACCCACCTTGGTCTCATGTCAGAGATTTCCTGCAAGAATACGAGGCCCGCTATTTCTCGGATGAAGGGAAGGCCAATACCGAAGAACTGGGGCTGTTCCGGTCAAAACATGAGAGAACCATTTACACAAGATGGTTACATCAGTCAAGAAAGATCGAACAAGAAAGCTTCCGGCGAGCGCCTGTACTGGGGCTTATCAGCAAAGAGGCCGAAGAGCACTTGGAGCTAGTACACTTCTGCAAGTTGGCTTTGGGAAAGGCCGAATGTGATCCCGAGAACAGTGAAGAATCGGAAGAAGAGCACTCCTTCTATATCCTGCCTGGAGTCAAATACGTGCCACCCCCTCTCACTCTTCCCCCGCAGTTTCTGGGTGGAGAAGCCGAATCGCAATTACCACTTCCGGGAATGGGAGCATATGACAATTTCTGCGGCTGCACGCACCCATATTCCCCTAACGGGTTTGATCGACGTTCCCTCTCAGCCGAAATCCCGATAGTATGGGAAGATGATTCCGACGACAGCAATGACGATGATGATGACGAGAGCGAAGAGTCAACTGAGGCCCCAGAACCGGAATCAATCTGGAATAATCATGCCGAAAATGAGCCCATGGGAGCCAGACACAATGGTTGGTCGTCAGCAAGCGACGATGAAGGACCACCAGAAAATGCAAGTCAAATGCCAGTAGGGTGGGCCCCCAAGAGCTGAACCTCGTAAGATGCACTTGTGGTCAGTGTCCGAATACTTCAGAGGATGAGGGACAACAAAGCCCGCGCCCAGATCCGTACATATCCGAAATCCTAGAACACAATGTCCCTTATAAGAACCTGACTGGCGAATGGAAAGGGTTCATCGAAGCACTGGTCGAGAACGGAGGGTTTCAACGACCAGAAGATGAGGAATTCGTAAACGTCATCGGATCTTTTTCTTCTTTCCCGAGAACGGATGGCATAACAACCGTAAGGGTCACAACCGGGCCACTTGAGCACAGCGAGTGCCTGCAATCACTAAAAAGGGTTATCGATCTGAACGTCTCCCCAGTGGCTTTCATACCTATGGATCCACATGACGCCTTCCTAATTGCTCCAGTGCCCGACAATGGACCCCGGGTCCTCCTTATTTGGACCCAGATCTATCGAGCTGCTACACCAAACTCTGAGGGGGAACGTTGCCTATCCTTCACTTGTGGCTGCCCTACTTGCAAAGGTGAAAGAAAAAAGATGTATGATGAAATGGAGGCTGATAGCCATAAGAACAAAGACACTTCGGAAGACGAATATGAAACCAAAAAGCCGCCAAGTCCCGACAATAGCGACTCTTGTTGTATGATAACTATGAGCAAGGCAGGCTATGAGAATGAATCGGAGGACGCCCTAGCTCTGTGGGCCATCCAGGGGGCAACAACACAACCCCATACTCAAAGGCCTGTGACTTGGGAAGCAGTCATAAGGGCTGCCCAAGAAGGGGCTAGTACAGCTCAGCCCCTCACTGTTGCTAGACTCCGTCAGAACCAGTGGCCGATAGCCAAAAAGGCTCCCCCGTTGACCTTAGCAGCGTTGAAGAAATCTAGTCAAGAAGCAACTGATGAGGAAGTTAACTTGTTGACCCGATCCGGGCAAATCTTCCAAGGGAATCCCAAGGTAGATAAGAAGGCCACAGATCAAGCACCTGGGGAGAACCGCCGCCCCTATGCTAAGACAGCCGAAGCTCCTGACCTCGAAAAGGAGGATCCCGTGCTCACCCAGTTGAAGCAGACACAGGCCAACATCTCTCTGTGGTCCCTGCTCACCTCATCCTATCCCCATAAGCTAAAGCTGGAAGAAAGCTTAGCCCGCACCTTGGTCCCTATTGATGCTACTCCCGATGACGTGGTACAGCTGATTGGAAACATCCACTACGGGAACATAATCACTTTCACAGATCTCGACCTCCCTCAATTTGGGGCTGATCATAACGAGCCTCTCTTCGTCCAATTGGATGAACGACGCCTCCCTCGGGTCCTGGTTGATAACGGGTCCGGAATGAACATTCTCCCGGCAAAGATCATGAGCCTGCTTGACATCAAGACCACCGACTTAAAACCTTCCTCCCTCACAGTCAAAGCTTACGACTCGACATCCCGAGCAGTCCTTGGAGTTGCTACCTTGGACCTCTGGTTTGGACAGAAATTAATACCTGTGGAATTCCAGGTTATTGACATCCCGATCACTTTTAATGCTTTATTGGGAAGACCTTGGCTGCATCAGGTCAAAGGGGTCGCCTCAAGCCTCCACCAGTGTGTGAAATTCGTCTCGAATGGGGACCTGACGACCATTTATGGGGATTTAGTCACCTTGGAGGGCACAGATACAGGTGGAATACCTATTCTGGAAATCAAACATGACGAGGAAGGTCTCATGCTAACGGGCTTCATGGTCGAGCCTCCCAAAGCCCAAGTGTGCAACATAGATCTGACGATCACTCGGGATAAAATCCCTCCGGTCTTGAAAATGATGAGAAATATGAGCTATCTACCTGGCCTCGGTCTGGGGAAACACCAACAAGGAACTCACAAACTCATCGAGGTGAAAGGACAGAAAACTCGCCACGGCCTGGGATATGAGGCCTCCTCAGTGGACACTGCAAAAGGAAAAGGATTTGGAGCTATCACAGGAAGGGTCCCGGTCGACGACCCTAAATCTCTCCCTTTCAGTCCTAATTTGGCTGACTACTTTGTAAAGGGTCCCACACAACCGGGTAACATCACAGGGCCCACTCCTACAGAAGGGTGGCTGAAGCTACAGGATAGCCTCAACAAGTTCAGGGGAGCCAAAGCTAACCCGGTTCGTAGAACGTTTCTGGACCTACCCAAGACACCCGGGGCTACCACTACTATGAAGAGCGAGTACACTTTCAAAGGCGTGCCAAGCCTAGTGGAACAGTTCGAGAAGATCACAACCACAATTCCTACTGCCCAGGAAGGTCCGAAACCTGAGTTTGAATTGACCGTGCCGAAAGCCAAAGCCACAGAAGTCTTTTCAGATGATTGGGATGGTCCGATTATGCAACAGTTATTCGGGGAAGAGATCCAGGTGCCAGACCTGATTGATTTCAGCTCAGTCAAAGAAATGGTAGCAATGATCGAGGAAGGAGCACAGTACAATTCCCGAGTCATGAGGCCCCTGACAACAATGACATTAAAGAATCGGGAAACTATCTCAGGCCCGTCCGCGACCAAAGAACAAATGATCACCAAGCCTGGATTGGTCTCCCATCCCTTTGTCTCAATCTAGGAAAAGTCCTCCGAGTCTTTCATTGTTAAGGTCGAGTCTCTGGAGTCGTCCTATGGCCTTACGCCTGAAGACTGCGAGTCTGTAGCAAGCGCTGTACTCCCTTTCGTTCCTAATGAAATGACGAACCTTTCTGAGTATCCCTTGATTGCCACTTTAACTAATGATGAATTAATTAATAAAAAAAAAACATTTGATAATAATTCATTAGATAAAGAAACAGACACATTAAACAAAAAAAAATCAAACAAAAAAAAATCTTTAAGCAGGTTGTTCGAAAAAAAGGAAAATCGAGCCCAAGCTGCCGAAGAGATTTTGACAAGTGTGAATTTGGGAACTGCGGAAGAGCCTAAAGAGACGCAGATTGGTGATTTCTTCGAAGGAACTGGAAAGGATGCCTTACAAAATCCTACAAAATCCTCAACTCAAGGAAAGTAGCCCTCTTCATCAAAGAGAACATCATATGCCGATACGGGTTGCCAGCCGAAATCATCTCAGATAATGGATCCCACTTCGAAGGGGAATGTGAAAGGCTGCTGGAAGAATTCAGAATAACCCGTCACAAGTCATCTCCTTACAGGCCCCAAACCAACGGAGCCGTCGAGGCAGCAAACAAGACTCTAGAAAACATCATCCGGAAAATGGCTGTCTGAGGCAGAGATTGGCCCGAAAAGTTACACCTGGCACTCTGGGGCTACAGAACATCCGTCAGAACGGCAACAGGAGAAACACCGTTTGCTCTCACCTATGGGATGGAAGCCGTGCTCCCAATCGAATTGGAAATCCCCTCACTTTGTGTGCTGTTGGAAAGCCAGATCAACGAGGTCGAATGGCTCCAAAGTCGCCATGATGAATTGGCCCTGCTAGATGAACGCCGATTGAAGGCCATGGAACACATCCGAGCCTACCAAGGGAGAATGGCCAGAGCCTTTGACAAGAAAGTAAAGCATCGGGAGATCCGAGAAGGTGATCTCGTCTTAAAAGAGAAGCCCCCAGTCCGTATCAACCCCCTCGGCAAATGGGAGCCTGTCTGGGTCGGGCCATATGTCGTCCAGAAGATCTTCTCCGGAGGAGCCATGCAACTTACAGACCTCGACGGAAATCCTTTTGTACACCCAGTGAACGGTGACAAGCTGCGCAAATACTACGCGTAAAACAAAAAAAAACAACAAGAAAAAAAACAAAAAAAAACAACACAAAAACAAAATCGACCGGGTTGAACTACGAAGACCCGAGCTCCTCAAAATGAGGGGAACGTAGCGGCGGAAACGGTTCGGTCTAAAGCACAAATAAAAGTCATACTCTGACATCAATACAACTGATCAGACCATGAAAGCGTCTCGAAAAACTCTGAAGCAATTCAAATATTCATTACAAGTTAAAAACTTTTTGATGAGTCTAAGCCCGATTCATTCCTACAACTGGCAACCTGCTAAAAGAAAACTAAGATACATAATCAAACTAATGTGTCTGCTGCGACAAGAAAGGGATACTCGGAAACCTCAGAGTCACTCCATGCCACTCGTACTGGCCTCTCCCCTATTCTTCCCCCTTCGAGTCTTCTTCTTCTGAACAGGAAAAATATCGGTCTTCCTCCTACCAAGCTCTGGTATAGGAACAGGATCTATCAGACCAGCCTCCGTCAAGGCCTTGGTAGCCCTAGCGTCATCTCTCATCTCCTGTAGCCGGGCTGATAGCATAGGAGTCCTCCTCTCCTGCCTCTTGACATAAGCCTCATAGTCGGTCACAGCGTCTCCGCTCCTGTCATGGGGATTGGCCCTCGCCTCGGCCCTCCTCCTCTCGGAAACTGTCAGGTCCTCCGCACCCACAATGGCCTCACGCCGCCTCAAAATAGCCATCTGAGTCTCTCCAAAATGCCTCTCGTACCAATCCAGGTACCGAGTGGTCAAGAACACAGGTCTCGGACGCCAGAGGATAACCCGAGGAGGAAAGACGTCATACCTCCATGCTCGGGAAAGAAAGGAAAACACCGAAGGATCATCCATAGAAACAGGAGCCACTACCCTGGTGGCTATATCATCAAAGTCCTCCAAAGGAACCTGCTCCAAGCCGAACTGTCTCAGAACCAAGGACGGAATATAGAAGCTGGACTGAGAAAGCCCCGGAAGCATGACCACATGAGACCCGTCCTGAAGCACTCTGCGAGTCTCCACCCGCCAACAAGGCACTGACCATCTGATATCTTACGTCCGGCGACCAGCCATCCAACGCTCCCATGAGCCACGATCATCAAAATCTACAGACAACCCCTCTCTGGCGAATGTCCAAGGCTTGATCATATCGGAGTTTCCCGAAGAATCCCAAAGCGCTCCATCGCCCACAGAGTCAAGAGGAACGGGCTGCCCCGTGCATATACCGTCTCCCGTGCTTGACCTATCGAGAGCATGGAAAGTCCCCCCCCCCAAGATCAAAGGTACAACATCTCTGCCCAAGCGACAATGAACGACTACATCCACAAGAGACCGATGACAGATCCCAAAAGAATAGACCATGAACAAGGTCCCAAACATGCAAAGTGCAAAGGCATCCCAATAGGCATCGTCAAGCAAGCCTAAGCCCCTAAATCTATCAGGGAGACCGGAAATATCAAAATGATCGGGACCACAGATCATACCTTGTGCTTCCTCCGGGGAAAGATGAAGGAGGTTGCACAATCTATCAACAAAAGAGGCCCCTCCAGGCAAAGGAACCGCTATCTCCTCCACCTCCGGGCCACCAAGCAAAGCCCGAAATTCTTCGACGGTCGGGACCATTTCATTGTAAGAAAGGCAAAAGACATGCCTTCTAGTGTCCCAAAATGAGGAAGAAGCCCTCAAAAGATCATAATCCGGAATCAATTCCTTGAGAGACCACAAGCACTTCACCTTGTACCTTTCTTCAAAGAATGACCTCCTCTCATGCATAATCTCCCGGGACCAATCCTTGAATTGGTTAAAGAATGACATTTGGGATTCTTGGGACAATTTTGATGGAGTTTTTCTAAGGTTTTCCATGGATTTTCTCTCTTTCTCCCCGAAAATGACTGTTTGGACTGGTGGTTGAAGAAGATATTTGAATTTGAAATAAAGGAAAACCAGATCTGAAGCAAAATTAAAGGACAATGTCAGATGCAGTCCCTGTCCGCGCGGACACGATTGTCTTTCATCAGAAAAATCTGCAACAGTCCAAACTGCTGCACCAAAAGAGGAATATTTCGTCCCGATTGCTCGAAACCTGTGCAAAAACCTCCCCAAACCAGTCCATATACCAAACACTAACACCCTTGCCAAAAAACCAAGGCTCATGCAACATTGCATTCATACTGCATTGCATTCATAAAATAAAATCCTAAATTATTACATTCCAAAAATAAAGGGAGTGTGCAAAAAAAAAATCAAATAAAAAAAAAGTAGGTAACAATAATCCTAAATTATTACATCCCAAAAAAAAAAGAGAAAAGAAGAAAAGAGCAAAAAAAATGTGCATAAAAAATAAGATGTATCTGTACAAATCTCAAATCTCAGAAATCAATTCAATCTCAAGTAATCAATCGGAGTCCCCAGCGGCCGACGTCTGCCCCCGGTCCCTCTTGCGGCTCGGGCCCGCCTCCTCTGTAGCCATGAAGATCTCAGGCTCAGAATCATCATCCTCGTCCCCGGAAGAAGGCTCGTCAGGACCAACCGGCACGCTCTGATACGGCAAGCCAAGATCCGCAAAGAAATCGTATCCGAAGGTGAAGGCATCGGACTCCTGGACGTGCGAAGAAGATCCACCATACTGCCAGACATGTCCCTGCCCGTAAGGATCTCCGAGAATGACGTGGTCCGAAGGTAGTACCACGGGAGGATCTATAAGAGGAGAAAGAGGAGTCTCAGAAGAAGTCTCTGAAGGAATAGGGGAAGCCTCCCGCCTGATAGGCGCCGGCCGTGGTCGCCTCGCTCTAGCCTGAGGAGCCTCGCAAGCAACCATCCTCCTGATGAATCTCTTAGCCCCGATCACCTGCTTCGTCAGCCTCTCCACGACCACCTCCGAAAACTGCACAAAAGCAAAAGCGCCAAAAAAAAGGAGGTGATGCTAAAGATGATGAAGCGAAAGGAAAGAAGAAGAAAAGGAAGCAGTAAAAAGCCATACCTTCATACCCGGACGAGGCCGAAAAGCTCGTGGAAGCCGCTCAGGCTGAGGGATCTGCACCCTCAATCTAACCCCATCCTGGACATATGAAAAGTCCGTCCGAGGGTACCGCGGGACCCCTAACCCCTCTCTATCCATAACCTGGGGAGTCCTCAGCCTCCTCAAGACAAATACTGGATACGGCTCAATCGCCACAAATGCCGAGAAGTGCTGGCCGGCTCGGTAATCATCCCAGGTCGCAGATCTATCACTCGGGTGCATCATATCGGCAGGAGGCTCCATCGGTGTCAACAAAGGCGAATTCACGCCATGCTGGCGCGTCACCCTCTCTCCCAGATAATAGACGTCGCAAGTCAGACCTCTCAGAATCCTCCGCTGCATAGTCCATATCTCAGCGCCCTTCAGCTGCACCACCTCGAAACGATCCCAGGGATAGAATATCATCCCCTCATCCGTCTCAGCCCTAGTCAAAGGCGGGCGGTCCCATATCGAGAGTCGTACGCCCCCTGGAGCTTATCTTCTCTCGGGCATGCTTGGACCAGGAGCGCATGGCCGGATACGCCCCGACGTACGCCGCAGGCTGCCGCCACATCGTGACATGGAAAAACTCCAGAGCCCATACCTGCAAAAAGGTAAAGATCAAATCAATCCAGTGCAAAAGAAAAGTGTGTGCTCAAGAAAAAAGGGGAAAGCAAAAAGAAAGCTTATACCTCCAGAGCAAACTCGAAGCAGTATAAGGAGCTCACAGCCTTCCGGCTGTATCTATCAAGAGCAAAGTAAAGCTCTGCCAGCCCGGCCTCTCCCCAAGAGACATCTCCAGCCATCTCCACATCCTCCAAACTCCTCAGCAAAGCAAACACCGCCGTCCCCTCGGCGTGTCCAAAAAGAGTGCTCGAAAAAGCAAACCATAAAAAGGCCCTAGCAATCTGCTCAGCGCCTATCCTCTCATCCCCAGCCTCGTAGCTCCCGATGATCTCCACAATCTTCCCATAAACCACGGCGTACTCCATCCCCATCCCCTTTTTGGGAATGGGAGTAAAGCCCAGAAGAGCCTGCAGGTCCACATCGCTGTAGCCGTCCCGCCACTCAATGCTGCGTCCATTAAAGGACAGACCCGTGATCGCAGCGTAGTCGAAAGGCGTAACCGTAGCCTCGCCCCAGAAGAAGTGAAACGTGTGGGTCGCATCCCACCAATGCTGCGCCAAAGCAAACATCAGGCCCTTGCTCTTAGGGAACTTAACCAACCCCCTCAAGCACTCAATGAACTCCCAAAGCCCGGTCTCAACGACAATCTGTCTCGGACTCATCAAAGCTCCTCGGCCCGCATTCGGAAGCCGGTCCCACAGGTCAACTACAGACTCCACTGATCCTCAAGTCTTCATCTTATTCAACTGCTCCGTCACGTAGTTGTTTCCACCCTGCAATAAAACAAAAAAAAAAAAGAAAATGTCAAAAAAAAATTTGCATTTGCATTTGCACAAAAAAAAGAAAGCATATACATGCATCACGCAACACAAAGTTTTGAAGAAAATTCGGCAGCATAACGACATGCAATGAACTTAGCCCCCATTTTTTCTCAAAAAAGACAGTTTTCAGCAAATCCCAATTCATTCATGAAAAAAAAAATCATACAAAGAGTCAACGGAAGTAAAAACTCCGTCCCATTTTCAAAAAAAAATGCATACATGCATATCATCCATCATTCATACATTCATACAAGGAGTCGACGGAAGTAAAAACTCCGTCCCATTTTTCATAAAATAACATGCATCATGCGTACATTCATTCATACACGGAGTCAATAAATCCGTCCCACTTTTTCAAAAAAAAAGGGAGCATGCACACATTCATATCAACATTGCAAGAATCCTACATTGCAACAAAAGAAGTCCGTCCCAAATTCGGGAAATTGTTCATCATAGTCTCATATTTCAAAAAAAAAATGGCGAAAATGCCAATTCTTTTCCCAAGCAAAATGCACATTTTGAGTTACCCATATACTCATTACAACATGCAAAGCATCAAAATCAAGATTCAAAGCCAAGAACAAATTTTTTTTTATTTTCCTCATAATTTTTCGAAAAAAAAAAAGAAAAATCACCCAAAAATCAATTTCAAGCAAAAATCGATAAAGGGAATGAAAAGATTCGAAGTATACCGTTCGGAGACTCGGATCAGTGGCCCAATGTTGCCAAGCATCAGGATATGGCTCCTCCGCAATCGATTGCGAAAGAGTGTAATGTCTCCTCATTCGAACGAGCTCCAATCGTCTCTCCGCGACCGGGCCACGTCCTTGACCTTGAAAAGCACCTCCCGCGTGTTCCATTGCTTGAAAATCGAAGAAAAACGGAAGAATTTTGGAGCTTTTTGGACAACAATGGCGGTTTTCTTCTTCTCCCTCGTCTCTCTCTCGTAAAAGCTGTAAATGGGGAAGAGGGAACTGAAAAGGGCGTTGGCCCTCATTTAAAACCCTCTGGACTTCGATCTCCTCTGCGCGGATAGGGTTGTAAGGGTCAAAATGACCCTTTTGCCCTTCAAAATTTTAGGACTCTGCAGTTCAGTCCTCAACTTAACAGAGTTAACCAAAGTTAACCAAAGTCAACCCCCTTTCAAAGGAACCCTAACGGCAGTCAAACGTAAGTCCGATTTCCCCGAGAAAGTTAACGGAATCCCGTTTCTTTCATCAAAATCATCGACGGCAGTCAAACGTAAGTCCGATTTTCCCGAGAAAGATAACGGAATCCCGTATCTTTCATCAAAATCACCAACGGCAGTCAAACGTAAGTCCGATTTTTCCGAGAAAGATAACGGAATCCCGTATCTTTCATCAAAATCACCAACGGCAGTAAAACGTAAGACCGATTTCCCCGAGGAAGATAACGGGATCCCGTATCTTTCATCAAAATCATTCCACGGCAGTCAAACGTAAGTCCGATTTTTCCGAGAAAGATAACGGAATCCCGTATCTTTCATCAAAATCACCAACGGCAGTAAAACGTAAGACCGATTTCCCCGAGGAAGATAACGGGATCCCGTATCTTTCATCAAAATCATTCCACGACAGTCAAACGTAAGTCCGATTTTCCCGAGAAAGTTAACGGAATCCCGTATCTTTCATCAAAATCATTCGACGGCAGTAAAATGTAAGACCGATTTCCCCGAGGAAGATAACGGGATCTCGTATCTTTCATCAAAATCATTCCACGGCAGTCAAACGTAAGACCGATTTCCCCGAGAAAGACAACGGAATCCCGTATCTTTCATCAAAATCATCGACGGCAGTCAAACGTAAGACCGATCTCCCCGAGGAAGATAACGGGATCCCGTATCTTTCATCAAAATCATTCCACGGCAGTAAAACGTAAGACCGATTTCCCCGAGGAAGATAACGGGATCCCGTATCTTTCATCAAAATCATTCCACGGCAGTCAAACGTAAGACCGATTTCCCCGAGAAAGATAACGGAATCCCGTATCTTTCATCAAAATCATCAACGGCAGTCAAACGTAAGACCGATCTCCCCGAGAAAGATAACGGAATCCCGTTTCTTTCATCAAAATCATCAACGGCAGTCAAACGTAAGACCGATCTCCCCGAGAAAGATAACGGAATCCCGTATCTTTCATCAAAATCATTCAACGGCAGTCAAACGTAAGTCCGATTTCCCCGAGAAAGATAACGGAATCCCGTATCTTTCATCAAAATCATCAACGGCAGTCAAACGTAAGTCCAATTTCCCTGAGAAAGATAACGGAATCCCGTTTCTTTCATCAAAATCACCAACGGCAGTCAAACGTAAGTCCGATTTCCCCGAGAAAGATAACGGAATCCCGTATCTTTCATCAAAATCATCAACGGCAGTCAAACGTAAGTCCGATTTTCCCGAGAAAGATAACGAGATCCCGTATCTTTCATCAAAATTATTACCCGGCAGTAAAACGTAAGACCGATTTCCCCGACGAATACGTCTGATTTTTCCCCAGCAAAGGCTAACAAAATCCCCAGCAAAGTTAACGGAATCCCAAAAGCCAACGGAATCTCGAGCAGATTTCGAACTACGAAAGGGCTTGATTCCCACTAGGGATACGTAGGTAGCCTATCTTTAGGTCCAGCCCCTCGACCAAAACGGTCACCCTCGGCAGCAGACAAAGTCCACCGAAAGGCCATTTCAAATCAAGGTTTGAGGCACCTAAAATGCCATCAACAAGGTTCGAGGCACCTAAAATGCCATCATCAAGGTTCGAGGCACCTGAAATGCCATCTTCAAGGTTCGAGGCACCTAAAACGCCATCATCAAGGTTCGAGGCACCTAAAACGCCATCATCTCAAGGGTCAAAGACCCGAACTACGACTGGCTTGATTCCTCTTAAGGATACGTAGGTAGCCTATCATTAGGTTCAGCCATCCGACCGAAAATGGTCATTCCTATCCCCAGCAGAGCGGATAGCCATCCGACCAAAAATTGTCATCTCTTATCCCCAGCAGAGTTTCTTTAGCAACCGACTGCAGAACTCGCTCATCAGGTTCAAGGCACCTAAAACGCCATCATCTCCAGGGTTAAAAACCCGAACTACGGCCGGCTTGATTCCTTTCAAGGATACATAGGTGGCCTATTAAATAGGTTCTGCCATTCGATCACTTGATCATCCTGCCAAATATGGAGCCTTACTCTTATCGACGACCCCGCTTCCTTCGAAAGCGCCGTCGCCGAGGGGCTACTGTAAGTGCTCCAATTTGAGCTTGTTAGTATTTTCGTTAGAAAATTAACGAAAGTTATAACATTTCTAACAATTCCTAACATTCCTAACATTTCTAACCAAGCAAGGGCAAAGTGGGCATTGTTATTTGAGGATAAACCAAGAAAGGAATCCTAAAAAGCAAAAGAAATTAAAGAAAACCAAAAATAGAAACTGCTGGAACAAAAACTGGCTGTTAATTTGATTTTTTTTGAAAAATATTCCTCTTGTCCAAAGCCTGAAGCAGCATTTAATGAACAGTGCACGCTCAAGGTCCTATCCGCGCGGATGAGTTTGTATTTTTCAGAGGGCTATAAATTGAGGACTTCAGTCTCAAAAATGAAGAAAGATGAACACATTTTCTCAACTGTATCTTGGTGAAAATAGGGAGAAAACAGTGAGAATTCCATAGAATTGTCACCTTTTTCTCAACTATTCAACCAAAATCACACTCACTCAAACACTCTCATATTCAAGCCTCAAACACTCTTACATTCAAGCCAAAAACTCCAAAAAACAAAGAAGATAGGTATAACCTCCCTCTTCTTACCCTAAATCTCTCATCCATGCATGCATTTTCAAGCTACAAAATGTAGTTCATTCATCTTCTTGCCTTAGATCCAAGAAGATCACCATGGAAGTTCATCTCCATGGATGATCTTCTACAAGGATCAACACTACTTTCAAAGTGTTCTTACTTTCTTGCAAAGAAAACACATTTTCAAAACCCTAAAAATCATTTTTATACATCAAATCTTCATTTTCAAGGATAAAATTCCCCTTCCCAAGCAAATGAAGTGCTTAAGTCCTAATGTACCCCAAGGATGGTTTGATTAAGTAGATCACCACTAAAATGTCTAGTGAATACTAATCAAAACCTAGGGAAATGGGGACAAGCATGGATGCAAAACCCCCCTTTAAAATCACATTTTCTTTCTTGAGAAGTTGCTGTCCAGTAGCAATTTTCCAAGACCTCAGTCCATTGTCTAAATTTTTGGACACAGATAAACTTGGAATTTGGTGTTGACTACAAAACACTTTTTGTATCCAACATCCATAGCTTTCCAGACATATTTTTACTTTATTTTTTGATTGAGTAAAACTCTCTTTTTAAAATTTTCTTTTGAAGGTCAGATCACCAGTCTCTGGGAGTCCAGATCTCATATCTGAGATTTCCAGAAGGTTTTGGGGTCCTCAAATCTTCTCCAAAATGAAAAATTATTTCACATAAATCTTATTTGAGGTGTCTGGAGAAACTTTCATTCTCTAAGTTTTCTCAGATTATGAAGTTTTCAAGCCCTTAAGTCCATTTCAAAATCAAGTGTCAACTGCCTTTTTCATTCTGGCAGAAGTGCTCTTCAACTTCAAAAGGTCTTTTGAGTACCAAATCTCAACCCAAAAATCATCCAAAAAATCATGGGGTCAGTTTAAATTCTTAAAAAGAAATCCCAATTTTTACTTTTCTCAGTTTCAAATTATTTTGGCCAAAGTAACACACACACACATACACACATAACAAATGGTTTTTAGCTTGGAAGACTCGTTTTACGAGGCATTCCGGGTGCACACTAATGTCCTTCCCGGCATGTAACATGACCTCCGAACCCAAATCTCTAATCTCGGGTATTTTTCAAAGTTTTGGCCCTTAAAACAAAAACGGCGTGGTGACTCCGTCTTTTTCCGGTTTTATTTGATTTTCAAAGAAACGCAAAATCGAATTTTCCCGCGAAATTTGGAATTTCAACATCGTCACACCTCTGACTCCTCCTCGTCGCTGCTTATCTCGTAGAAGCTAGGATCCTTCATCAAGTCCTCGGCGTCACTCACGTTCGATAGGTTGACATTCACATGTTCGTACTCAACCAGCTGCTCCAGGATGCTCGTGTTGGGCCCCCGTCCCCGAGGCATAGCACTGGAAGAGGAGGTCGCATACTCTGAGGACGACGAGGCAGAGGCAGTTCTCCCAACGTGCCTTCTTTTGCGCACGGGCTTCTGCACGTTCGTCCCTGCCCTGGAAGCACAAGCCAACTTCCTTAGAAGGGACCGGCACATATCCTTCCAGCCCCTGTTCTGCCGAACCAAGCCGTCATAGGAACGAGCAGGAACCTGAGAAAAAAGAGAAGAAAACTCATAATATCTCAAGAAAGGTTCAAAATTGCAGAAAGTAAAGAATCTAAAAAGGGAAGAGACCCTAAATGTACTTACAGTGTTGTCAGGCGACAGAGTATACCGGGGCTCCCTCGTGTCAGGGACAGGTATCATAAACCTCCTCGGTACCCCGTTGACCACATATGAGAGATGAGCAGGAGGCATAGGCGGGTCAGTAGGCTCAGCTTCCCCGTACCCCTGACTGACAGCCAGCTTCACTAGCTTCTGTGGCGTCCTCAACCGTTGCTCCACGAAGGTGGCATACGGGGTAGCCAAGTCAAAATACTCCTCGGCCGCCACGCTAGCCTGATATCTAGCAATATCATCCGCCGACCAGTCCCTGGGCTGCAGCATACGAGCTGGAGGATCATGAGGTGTGATGGCGTCCAAAGGAGGGACATGGCCATGCTGCCTAGAAAAATGGTCCCCCAAGTAAATGACATCACATGTCAAGCCCGTCAACCACCTCCTCTGCCTAGTCGCCTCCATGGCATCCCCTAGTAGAACCTCTGGGTATCTCCCCGAAGGATAGAAGTCAACCCCATCATGTCCATCCCTGTTGATGACAGGCCTCACCATCTTGTAGTCAAAAGTGATCCGGGTCTTCCCGGTAAACTTGTCTCTAGCATCTCCCCTCCAACGAATCATGGCCGAGAAGATCTCCGGATCACTCTGCTGGTTCCAAGGAAAGAATCCAATCACCTCACAAAAGCAGACCTGCACGTTCAAGACAAAAGGGTCATTTCTCTCATAAAAAGTCTCAATACAGAAAGATAAAAAAGAGAAAGGAAAGTGAGACTACCTCAAGCGCAAAAGAGAAGCAGTCCATAGAAGCAGCCTTATTACGGCTGTATATATCCAGAGAAAAATAAAGCTCTGCCAATCCGGCCTCACCCCAAGAGATCGCCCCAACCTCATCCAGGTTCTCCAAAGAGTCAAGCAGGCACAGCATAGCCAGTGTCCCAGAGTTGGCAAAAATGGTGACTGACAGCATCAACCACAAGAAAGCTCTCGCAAGCTGGTGGGCAGTCACCTCATTGGCGGCAAATCCCTGCATGCACTCCAGGACCGCCACCTCCACATTCCTCGTCTCCATCCCCAGTCCCTTAGGACGGAGCTCAAACCCAACCAGAGCCCTGAACTCCTCTGCCGTGATGTGGTCTCTCCAAGTCACAGGCCTCCCAGTGAAATACAAGCCAGTGATAGTAGTGAAGTCGGCTGGCATCACCATAATCTCCCCCCAACTGAGGTGAAAGTTGTGGGTGGTGTCCCACCAGAACTCTGAGAGGGTCTGGACTAGCCCCTTACTCTTAGAGGTCACATGGATACCTCTGCCAATAGCGTCAATAAATAGATCAAGACCGGTAGCCATTACCAGCTGCTTGGGGTTCACCCCATCTTTCTCAAAGTTGGGCATCCTGTCCCATAGCTTCACAGCAACCTCAGAAGGTCCCCTCGACTTGTTCTCCTGTAGGAAAACACAATAAAAAATGTGTCACTCCTTCATCTCATTTCAAAAGCATGCATATATTCAAAAGTGCACATATTTTCAAAGAAAAGAATTCATAAAAGATTTCTAGCATCCTTTGCCTAGAAAACGTGTCTTTCATCATTTGAAACACGCCATGTCGAGCACATTGCTCTCCTAAGCACAAAATTCTGATTTTCACAAAATTCTTTGCACATAAGCATTAATCTTTCAAAATGGCATGCATGAATCCTTTTCATCATCCAAAATCTTGCTTTCCCATCCATGACCAGAAATTGACCTAGTTCTAGCACATGCAAGGACTCCGTCACATTTTAGACATCATTTTTCTTACTTTATTTTCAAAAATGAGTCATTCTCATTATTTTTCAAATAAATTGCACATGCATGTTCATTTATCTCCTTAGCCTCATAGGTTAATCATCAAACTCCTAAAGTCATCAATAAAAATCATAGGAAAATTCGAAAATTTCCTAAGAAAATCGGGTCGAGTCCTAAATCAATCAAAACTCAAACTTTAGCTAGCTCTATCTCACAGATGGTGAAGTATGCTCAAGTTCTTCAAACTTTAGCTATCTCTATCTCACAGATAGTGAAGTACGCTCAAGTTCTTCCAACTTTAGCTACCTCTATCTCCCAGATAGTGAAGTACGCTCAAGTTTTCCAACTTTAGCTACCTCTATCTCCTCGATAGTGAAGTACGCTCAAGTTTTCCAAACTTTAGCTACCTCTATCTCCCAAATAGTGAAGTACGCTCAAGTTTTCTAATTTTAGCTACCTCTATCTCCTCGATAGTGAAGTACACTTTAGTTTTCCAACTTTAGCTACCTCTATCTCCTCGATAGCGACGTAAGCTTTAGTTCCTTCAGGTGACAACCTCCATTAATTGTCAAATCAGGTGACAACCTCCATTAATTGTCAAATCAGGTGAATTCTCCATGAATCGTCAAAACCTCAAGGATCCTAGACACTGTTCCTTACTATCTAGTGAGACTTGAACTACGACCAAGGCTTGATTCCTTCGGGATACGTAGGTAGCCTTTCATAAAGGTCCAGCCATCCGACCACATTGGTCACCCTTTTCATTCATCACTCCTCAGTAGTGCGTGAGCCTTTCATAAAGGTCCAGCCATCCGACCACATTGGTCACCCTTTTCATTCATCACTTATCAATGGTGCGTGAGCCTTTCATAAAGGTCCAGCCATCCGACCACATTGGTCACACCCTCTTCCTTCATCACTCTTAAGTGGTGAAGTAGCCCCTCAGAGAGATCTAGATATCCGACCACATAGGTCAAATTCCTTCATCTAGCGTATCCCCAGTAGGATCAGTCACTTGACCTCCTAGGTCACTTTCCCTTCTATTTCCCCAGCAAGAGACCAGTTTCTCTTCGCCATTCCCCAGCGGATCTTTTCCGAACTACGACCTGGCTTGATTCCTCCGGGATACGTAGGTAGCCTACCTTAGGTTCAACCAATTCGTCACATATGACACTCCTTTCCCCGGTGGACCTTTTCCGAACTACGAACTGGCTTGATTCCTCCGGAATACGTAGGTAGCCTTCCAAAGGTTTAGCCACTCGACCACCTTGGTCACCCAATCCCTGCTAGCCGCCGCATTGGATCCTTTTTTATCGACAACCCCACTTGCCCTACAAGTGACGTTGCCGAGGGGCTTCTGTAAGTACCCAAATCTGGCTCATGCCTTCCGGTTAAGTTTCCCAGCAATTCCCCGGACTTTTCTAAAGTTCAAGGGCAATTTGGGAACTTTTCCAAACCTTTCGAGGGGCGAAGGACTTGCTAGGAATTAAAATTCCACGTAGTCCTTCGCTGGAAAAGACCTTCTAGAAGGCCACCTTGCATGGTTCTAGAAATAAGCTGAGTCACCTCTGGATAAGACCGCACGGCCTCATTAGCCCTGGGGTTACAGCCGCACGGCTTCATTAGCCATCACCAGACTGCCTATAAATAGAGGCCTCCTCTACCCATTTTGATATACAATTTCCAGCATTGTTACTCTGCCAAAATTCCACCACGTATTTACAAAGAGCTGAGAGCAACCAAAAACACCTCCCCCCCCTCTTCAAAACCCTTCAAAAGTTGGTCCTTCCCTAGGCAAACTTCAAGGAGATAGAGGAACACCACCATTGGTAACCTCTCCTCCCTTTTCTCTTGAAATATACTTGTCATTACTTGTCATATTGCTCCTTACTTTACATATTGCCATATATTTGCTTGGTATTTGATATATTGTCATTAAAGATCACATCTTTAGTCATGTAAATCATACATACCCCATTCCCCTATCACATAGGATCCATGGAAGATCCAACCCAAGGATGAACAATAAGACCTCAAAAGGCTTGTTCTAGGGTGGATCTCTCACATGGTGATGTGAAAATAGCATCCTTTGTATATAAAAATGTCATCTTTATATATAAAAGAGCATCCTTTGCATATAAAATGTCTTCTTTGCCTATAAAAATGCCATCTTTTCCATAAAAATGTCATCTTTATGTATGAAGGTCATTCCCCCTTCCCATAGACCTTGTTTCCAAGGATTGTCCACCTTAAAGGTTCATAAAGGGCATAGGAAACCATAAAGGTCCTTCCTTTTCATTCCTAGTCTTAGCTTGCATCATGTTCATTACATATGTTAGTGTAAAAATGTCATCTTTAGCTTAAAATGCATTCCCCATGTCCCTCATAGTTGGATCTCTCTCCTAGGATTGCCTAGTGACCTTCATAAGGCACAAAAAGGCATAGGATGAGTATAAAGATCCAATCTGTATACCCCTCCCCTAGTCCCCTTTGGTACTTGGAGCATCTCTTGGAGCGAAATGGTGTAAAGGTCCTATCTTTACATCATTTCCTCCACTTAAAGATGCTATATATGGATTCTCCTTTAGAAAAGGATGAACTTGAGCCACATATCTCTGATCATCACTTGAGACGAGCATAAATGTCCTGAAAGAGCTCAAATCGTCTCAAGATGTAGGTTTGATGGGCAAAGGTCATTCCTTTCTAAAGAATCTCATCTTTGGACTATAAAAACGGTGTCCCTATTCCGATCACATGTGACCCAAGGTCTCATCATGATGATCATAAGTCCAAGATGAGAATGGGACCAAAGTCCCTAACACATCAAAAATCCAAGGAATCCCGAGCGATAACCAACTCATGGTTTATACGTCCGGAAGATACCTTGGCACATTCCCTCCTTTCCAAAAAACATATCCCACACACGAAAACACTAAAGGCAAGCATGAAAATTGGATCTTGGAATACTTGCTTCGGCAAGGCTCTTTGGGTGAACGACGATCCGTTCTTCCCAAAGGGTAACTTAACCTCCGGACCCAAATCCTTTTTTTCAAAGTTTTGAGGAAATCAAAATGGCGTGGCGACTCCATTTTTCAATTTAAATCGGATGTTTCCAAACTGATGTGAGGCGGTGATCCCCCTTACATGAGAAAGCGGTTTACAAATATAATAAAAAATATAGGAAAGCCGCGATCTTGGGCACCACATTCACAGTTTCGCAATCGATCTCTCTATAAGTTTATAGCATAATTCGGATTCAGAATCCTTTTCACCTTGAAGAACCTCCAACTAGATTGGAATATTTTGCAGGGTGCTGCTTGATTTTGGGATCCTTCCGTTCATCTCTTTAATTTTTCTCTTAATGAGATGGTGCCTACTGTTGAGGAATTTGCCATTATCTTGGATATGTCATTGACTGGTGAGATTGCTGTTCCTAAGTAAAATAGGAATCATTCAGAGGCTTTGAAAGAATTGCTAGGGATCCCCCTTGATACTTGCTATGAGTTGGTCCATCGCAGGTAGGTAGATTGTTCTTCTTTTCCTGAACGCTTCAGTGAGATTCAGATGACGAGGCCTTCCATGTTTACAAACGGAACTTTCTGGCCCTTTCTCTTTTCGGAGATGTTTTCTTCACGTGTAGGGAGGGCTTGGTTGATTCCCAATTGGTGGAAATTGTTCTGCAGGCTAGGAAACGTTCTAGGAACATTATTCCGCTAATCTTGGGTGAAACCCTGCATAGTCTCGATAAGTTACATAAGACCGGTGCAATGACTCAAGGGAGTCCTCTTTTGTTGACTATTTAGCTTATGGAACATCTTAAGTTGGTAGGTCCTCCGTTGGAGTATTCCCCATTCACATACCATTTGAGGAAGTTGTTGATCAAGGATCTCTCGGTGGATGAGTGGGCCAAGTTGATTGTAAATGTTGCCACTGCAGATATCATTTGGTGTCCACCTTATTGGAGATTGAACAAGTATGTTGCCAATACCAAGGGCTTTGACAGGGTTGTTCTCCCGGGTTTGCGAGATTCCTCCTTTTATTTTCCCAAGCAGGTGCTCCGTCAATTTGGCCAGCAGCAGGACACTTATCTTTTCGAAGGGGCCTCTCACGAGGTGTCTTATATCGGCGTAGAGTTTGTGAAGGTGCTAGCTCAAGCTTGGGGCAAAGGAACTAATCGAGACCGCTGGTCGAACCTTCGGACTTTTGATGCAAACGTCTTCTTATCTGACAAGTATTTGGATTGGTTCCTTCATACCGGTCACCCTAATGTGGAGAAGATTGATGATCTGCGGCTTTCACTGTTAGGGGATTCCTTTGTAGCTAGCAGTATTTTGCGAAGGAGTGAGGCCCAGTCTGATCCTGCTAATGTAGGGACTGATCCAACCCAGGATTTTCTTGATGGGGATTGGTATGAGAGGCGAGGCAAAGGTATGCCCGGAAAGATGCAAGATTTAGATAGGCCTAATGTCTTCAAGAGGCTTTCGGAGTTTGTTTTCACTCGTCTTGAGGGGTGTTCTGCTTCGAAGGGCCCAAAACGCAAGAGGGATCGCGATGACGGTGGTGATCATGTCCGCCGGCCTACCAAGTCAATGAAAGGCTAGATCCCAAAGAGTACCAAGTGATTGCTTCGATAGATCAATAGTTTTATTATTTATTTTTTTTCAGGATTGTTAGCTTAGCAAATTAGTCGTTGTGGTTAGGATTTCCCTTTTGTCATTAATAAAATGCATTTGATTAATAAAAGGACAAAATTTTATTTATTTATTTGATTAGACCGAACCCGAAGGCTGCCTACGTTCCTCTTTTACAGCAATTAAATAAGAGGCTCAGGTCTAACGTAGTTCATTTTGGAGAGAAAAAAAGACAAAATACGGTTTCAGGCCGAAGGGTAGTCTCGCGCGAGACAAGGCCTCCTTCTTCTTTTTTTTAATGCACACCCTTTCTTTTTCCTAGACTGCCCCTTTGGGTTTTCAATCTAGCGGGCTTCTTTTACTTGTGCAAGCTCTAATTTTTGCCTAGGCCATCCCCTTCGGGATTTTCAACCTAGCGAGCACTTTTATTCTTTTTAAGAGGCCAAGTTACGAGAAGTATTTCTTGAGCTTGTCCATGTTGACTGGCTTCGGTAGCTGATCTCCGTCTAAATCCACCAGCTGAAGGGCTCCCCCAGAGAATATCTTTTTCACGATGTAGGGTCCTATCCATCTTGGTCCCCACTTGCCTAACAGGTTGAAATGTCCAGGACGATGTTCACGGAGAACCAGGTCGCCTACTCTGATATTCCTTGTCTTGACCTTTTTGTTGAAAGCTCTTGCCATTCTTCTCTGGTAAGCTTGAGTGTGCTCGGCTGCTTTCAGCCTCCTTTCGTCTAGCAAGGCTAACTCTTCGTATTTGCTTTCTAGCCAGTTGACTTCATTCACTTGGTTTTCTAGGAGAACCCTTAGTGATGGTATTTCCAATTCTATTGGTAGGACAGCCTCCATTCCTAATATGAGGGCATAGGGAGTCTCCCCTGTAGCTATTCGGACTGAAGTGCGGTATCCCCAAAGTGCGAAGGGTAGCTTGTCAGGCCAGTCTTTCCCAGTGATTGCCATTTTTCTGATGATGGTTTTGATTGTTTTGTTTGTGGCTTCAATTGCTCCATTCTTCTGAGGCCTGAAAGGAGATGACTTATGCCTTACGATTTTGTACTCTGTTAGGAGGCGATCAGTTTCTTTCTCGAAGTGCGAGCCATTATCGGATATCATCTCTTGCGGGACCCCGTATCGGCAGATGATGTTGTGCTTGATGAATTCTGCTACCTTTCTGGCATTCAAAACCTTGTAGAAGGCGGCCTCGGTCCATTTAGTGAACTAGTCGATGGCTACAAAGACAAAACAGTGTCCATTGGCTCCTGCGGGCGTGACCTTTCCAATCACATCTATGCCCCATGTTGAGAACGACCAAGGAGACGGCATAGGGTACAGTAAGAAAGGTGGCGCGTGCTGAAGGTTGGCGTGTATCTGACACTTATGGCATTTCTTGACCATTCTGGTACAGTTGGCTTCCATGGTTAGCCAAAAGTACCCTTGTCTGATGATCTTTTTGGCGAGCATGTTTTCGCTCATGTGGGTTTCACATATACCTTGATGAACATGGTCCATTATTTCTTGGTCCTCTTCTTCAGTGGCACAAAGGAGGTTTCCTTGAGAGTATTTTTTGAATAGATGGCCAGCAATGATGACATAGTTAGCTGCCCGCCTTTTAAGGGTATCTGAGTCTTCTGGTCAGTCTCAGGCAGGATAGTTCCATCTAGGATGAAATGCCAAACGTCATGGTACCACGGTTTCTTTTCGGAGTCCTCAACGGTGGCACATTCGGATGAGCATTTGTCTTTGCAATCATGGAGATCTATAACGGCGCAGTAGGCAGGAGTTGCACGCCGAGTTATTTTGAAGGGTTTGACTGCCTTACCTGCAGGGATTTCAACCAAGGAGGCAAGTGTAGCCAATGCGTCAGCAAACCGGTTTTTGTCTCTAGGAAGATAGTGGAACGAGATATCCTAAAATTGTTGCACCAACTCTTGGAGGTGGGTATTGTATCTTTGAAGGGTTGGATCTTGGATCCTCCACTTCTTTAGTGTCTGATTGATGATTAACTGGGAGTCCCCAAATACCTCAAGTTCACTTACGTTGCACTCTAGGGCTGCCTCAAGCCCCGCTATGCAAGCTTCATATTCTGTGGTATTGTTGGTGGCGTCAAAGTCAAGACGTATTGCTAGTGGAGTGTAGATGTAATCGGGATCTACTAACAACATTCTGATGCCGAACCCTCTCTTGTTGGCTGCGCCATCAAAAAATAATTGCCACTTATTTTCGTCTTCTATGCTCATGATGTCTTCATCAGGGAATCGCGGGTCTTCCCCCTTCACTTCGTCGCAAGGAAATTCGGCCAACTGATCTGTGAATACAATGCCCCTGATGGATTTCTGAGTGACGTAAGTGATATCATATCCCACGAGCATGAAATACCATTTAGCCAGTCTCGAAGACAAATTTGATTTGTCTAGGATGTACTTCAAAGGATCCATTCATGCGATGAGACGAACCGGGAAGGCTTCCATATAGTGCTTTAGTCTTTGTGATACCCAGACATGAGCAGCGCAAGATTTGTCGAATGGAGAGTAGTTGATTTCGCTGCCTTGGAATCTGCGGCTGACATAGTAGATTGCATTCTCTGTATGCGAAGCAGGCTGTTCTTGAGCGAGCATAGCCCCTAGCGCGTTGTCAGTAACCGTGAGGTATAGCTTTAAAGGCTTTTCCTTATGCGGTGGAACCAGGATGGGTGGGGAAGTTAAGTAGTGCTTAACTTCCTCGAATGCTTCTTGACATTCCTTAGTCCACTCTTGAGGTGCATTTTTATTAAGTAGTTTGAAGATAGGATCGCACATTGTAGTCAGTTGATTGATGAATCGACAGATGTATTGGAGTCTGCCCATGAATCCCTTTACATCTTTCTGTGTTCTGGGTGGAAGCATGTCTATGATGGCCTTTATCTTGGCGGGGTCTGCTTCTATGCCACGCTTGGTGACCATGTACCCTAAGACTTTCCCTTTGACCACTCCGAATGAGCATTTTACGGGGTTGAGCCTTATCTTGCGTTGTCTAAGTCGATTGAAGAATTTTCTGAGATCTCTGAAGTGCTGACCATCTGTCCCTTTTAAGTGGATAATCATATCGTCCACGTACACCTCTATTTCCTTGTGGATCATGTCATGGAATAGTGTCGTGACTGCTCTTTGGTAAGTAGCCCCAGCGTTTTTGAGACCAAATGACATGACCGTATAACAGAACGTCCCCCATGGTGTGGTGAATGCCGTCTTGTGTTGGTCTTCCTCTACCATGAGGATTTGGTTATACCCTGCAAAGTCGTCGACGAATGAGCGGACTTTGTATGCTGCGGTGGCGTCGACCAACATGTCTAGTATGGTAATGGGAATTCATCTTTAGGGGATGCCTTGTTCAAGTCTCTGAAGTCTACATAGACCCATATTTCCCCATTCGACTTGGCTACTTGTACCGTGTTTGCGCCAGCCATTCCGGATACTCGATCACTTTGATAAACCCTACGTTCAAGAGTTTCATGATCTCTTCTTTCACTTGCATTGACCATTCCAGCTTGATTTTGCGCAGTTTCTGTTTGACTGCTTGGCGTTGGGTAGCAACGGTATTTTGTGTTCTACAATCGACTGATTTAATCCAGGCATATCTTTGTAGGACCAAGCAAAGACGTCGACATATTCTCTGAGGAGCTGCGTTAAGGTTTCCCTGTCTTCCCCCTTGAAGAAGCTGCCGATCTTTGTTTCTCTGGGGTCTTCTGTTGTCCCAAGATTAACCGTTTGCATTTCCTCATTGTCAACGGGGCCATTCTTTCCACAACGACCTACTTGCTTTACTAATTCTTTTAAAATTTGTTCGTTTTCTTGGTCTATCTCATCGTATGATTCATTATTAACTTGTTCGTTATATTGATTATTATTAGTTAATTCATCATTTACGATGTTAGCAATCTCAGGGTACTCGGAAAGATCAAAGTTTTCATTAAGGAAGTAAGGGAATACATGTTCGGCCACCGCCTCGATTTCCTCTTGAGTGAGTTCATCAGAGGTGGAGCCTGACTCTAAAGTGAAAGTGACAGAGCCTATCTTCCTGTGGGGATGGGGAGTACAACCAAGCTCTTTGATCATGAAGTCTTTGTCAACAACTGGTCCTCCGGTGATGTGCCAATTTAGAATTGGCTCATCACATTTCTGTATCAATTTCGTGTAATCGGTAGTTGGAGCGTCCCCCTTGGAGATTGCGTGGATATGGCTGTCTTCTAACCGGCACAGGTCTTCAAACTGTCGCAGCATATCTTCCCCCAACACAAATTCCCATTTGGTGGTTATTTCTGCCTTCGTGTCCCACAAATCTTTAGGGATTGTGGGACGGGTTCTGTTTCATCTGGCAAAGAGTCGCAGTCGCTAAAGATTTCAAAGCCCAGTTGGCGTTTTCCTTTATCGTCAGTCCATGGTTCTGAAAAGATAAAGTATGGGATGCTTTCCCCTTCCTGAACGAAGTAGCCATTGATTGTCTTTCGATATGGCTCGAGGTTGCAGTTTTTGACCTTTGGGTCATTGTGGCCTTTGTATGCGGTTCCTTCCCACTTGACTTGAGTGAAGTCCCATTCTTCTTCGTCACTTTCATCGTGGATAGAAATGATGTATCCTAGGCCACGCTTCGTGTGTGGTGGGGGAACCGGTGGTGGTTCCGTTATCCCTTGCAAGTGTTTTCCGAGTCCCAAACTAGGAAAGTACCCTTTTGCTAACCAGGAAAGTACCCTTTTGCTTGCATCATTCTCCAAACAGGAAGGTTTCCAGAAAACCGAAGTGCTTTGGAGTAATCGTTTTCGTTGCAAGTTTCTATGACATTCACGGTGCTATCTTTCTCGATCTCAAATCCACTGAACAAGTAATCAGAAGTGTTGTGCTGGACCTCGAGGATAGGGCTAGCAGTAACCATTTCTCCGTGTATGTGACTATTGTGTCATTGTGTCTGAATTTGATACATTGGTGTAGAGACGAAGGTACACCACCTATGTTGTGTAGCCAAGGGCGGCCAATCAGTAAGTTAAAGGATACCGGGATATCGATGACTTGGAATTCAATGCTCATCGAGACTTGCCCCATTTCTATAGGTATCACGACTAATCTCAAAGCAGTTCTAGCAGTACAATTGTAGCCTCGTACAGTGTGCCCTGATGGCTTAAGGTCTTTATGGGTGAGGCCTGATGATGATAAGGCTATCTTTGGAAGGACATTGATTGCAGAACCATTGTCGACCAAAATGCGTGGCATTCGGTATCCATTTACCTTAGCAGTTATATATAGGGCCACATGATGGTTGTTCCCATATGATGGGAGGTCCAAGTCGGTGAAAGTGATGACGTTGCCAAATTGTACTTGGCCGATCATTTGAGTAAGCTCTTCGGGTGTTGCTTCTGAGGAAATGGTCATTTGAGCCAAGGCCTTTTTCAACATTTCACGATGCTTGTGGGACGCTCCTATAAGATCCAAAACTGAGATGTTTGCTTGTGTCTTCTTTAGCTGGTCTAAGAGAGGATCGTCTGGTTCGCTTGATGATGGAGTTTTTGCTTGTTTAGGGGGATTTTCGTCCCTTGGATTTTTGTTGATGATCACTCGACCGGATCGTGTGAGGAGATTGACTGTTTTAGACCCTTTTTCCTTTTGTTCTAAGATTTCATCCCAAGACATCATATAACAGAAAGAAGATTTATTAAATTCAAAAGGCTCTCGTCCACAGTTGTGGCTAGACGAGTAGGATCCTTGAAGCTACTTTCTACTTCTATCAGATTGACTTCATTGTTTGGTAAAGGATTAGTAACAACATTAGGAAGTCCTATCTCTTTGTCATCGAACAAATCTTGGATGACGTCTTTCAAGTGGAAACATGAGTTGGTGTCGTGGCCGGTGAAGTTGTGGTACTTGCAGAAGAGATGATGAGCATGATTAGCAGGAAGATCTTTCTTTGGAGATCCACCGTCTCTTGGTTTGATTTTTCCATTCTTGACAAGCACCTCGAGGAGTTCTTCTTGAGTTATCCCTTCAAGCTTGTCGTAATGCCTATCCCTTTTCTTCTTTTGTGGTGGAGGTACCGCAGAGTACTTACCATTTATGGGATGATTGAAGATGATAGCATTGACAGAAGTGTCCTAAGGGTTGGAAGAGGAAAAGGAACTTTTGTTGTAACGAAACTTGCTTTCTTTCTTGACTTCCCCTTTTTGCTTGATGAGGTCATCTAACTGTATGCCCGATTTGTGGAGTTCGGCGAAGCTAGGAAAGTAGTTGCCTGCAAGTTTGTCTTGATATTCTTCCCGAACACATTGTATGAGGATGTGGATTTGTTTGTCTAGGCTTGGCCTATCAACGATTTCAGTCAGTTTGGTCCTCCATCTTTTGACGAAGTCAGTGAAGGATTTGTTCGGAAGCTGCTTGGTTTGTTTGAGGTCCCTTCTAGTGGTGCGGTAAGTGGAGTTGTCCTCATATTGCTTTTGGAAGGTACGACTAGCGAGTGGCCAATCAAGTCTTGTAGAGAGTGGAAGAGTCATGTACCAATCTCTAGCGGCACCATCGAGAGTTTGTGGAAAGCATTGAGCTAGTAGGTTGTCGTCAACAAGAATAGGTCTCCAAATGTGATTTGGGACAGGTAGTGCCATTGAATTTTGCAATGTCGGGTGTTTTGTATTTTCTAGGAAGCTTGGGCATGGACTGACGGAGAGTGGCATAATCAATAGAGAGCGAGGCTCCCTTACTCACATCGAGGGATGCAAGCTTCTTTTCTAACATTGCCATGGTGAGGGGTTCGTTCTTGCTTTCCCCTTTGCTTTCTTTCTTAGATGTGTAGCTCTCGTTGTCAGAGGAGGAAGATGACGAGCTAGGCTCATACTTCTTTTTCTTGCTTTTGCTTTGGCGACGACCCTTGGCCTTTTTGGTGTATGATTCCTCTTCTTCGGAGGAAGAATCATTTTTCCTCTTCTTTTCTTTATTGACTAGTGCTGCCCTAAGCTCTTGGATTTCTTACACGAGAGTGTGGATTTGGGTAGCTTGCACCTCTAAGCGATCATTGGATTCTTCCAGAAGTTTGTGGTTGTTTTCGGACAAAGTTTCGTCACCCGGAATTTCGTCGATGTCGGACATTGTGTTGGGAGTCTTGAGGTTGAGTAGCTTCGGAAAACTGACAGAAGAGATGCAGAGATGGTGTCAGGATCAAATCTAGCCCCAACGAATCGGAAGCAGGCTTAAATGGTTCAGGCTCAAACATAGCAAACAGGGTCATTATCTCGCGCAAGACATGTAGTCACGCACGAGACAATCACACGAAAAGTCAATTTTTATTAGACCTAATTTTTTGTCGAAACGGAGAATCCGTTTTGAGGGGTTTCTAAGGCCTTTATCAGAACCTAAAGACTAAATAATCAGTCTCATTTTTGTAAATCAAAGCCATGTAAGATTGTTTTGAAGGATTTCTTTTTAAAGGGACTTCCGAAAGGGACATTTCGAAGGGACTTTTTCTTTCTCCGAAGGGACTATTCCGAAGGGACTATTCCGAGTCCTTCTTTATAGTCAATTTTACATGGCTTTATTTTGGTCAAAAACAAGAAAAGATCACCGAGTCAAACCGACCAGTCACGGAGTGATCCTAAAAAGACAATCTAAATGATATGTCGCGATGCAGGGCTGGAAGGCTAGGCTCCCTGCGATATGACAATCTAGATGGATTGAATACGCGGAGTGGGATGATCCAACTTCGGAGAGACCGGCGACTAGGTTACCGTCATCCGTCCTTAGTGTGGGTCCCGAGTTAATCGGGGTATGTAGTGCAATGACAGATATAATATGAGTGCGCGTGTGTGATAGTCGATCTAGGTGATAGAAAAAAATAGAGATTTTTTTTTTGAAAATTAAAAGAAAAAACAGATATTGGCCGCACCAAGTGGTTTCCTACGTTTCTCCCAAATTCGGAAGACTCAGGCCGTCGTAGTTCCAATTAATGAGAGATAGAGAGAGATAAATAAATTAATTACAACTCCTGAATCCCCAATGGACCAGACTTTAATAAAATAAAACCCAATCACACGCAGTTTATAAATAATAATCAATTATTTAAACTAAATACGGATTCGAGTTCTACATCTTAAGGGAGGCCTTAAGATGAAGGAACTCTGCAGATAATGAACTCTGGGATCCCCCTTGCGTGTTCGACTTTCATCTTGGACCTTGAGATGAACAGGGAAAACCGGAAGACACCTGATTGCCGAAGCGATATCTCGCGCGTGACAGGCTGTCTCGTGCGAGATACGCTTGGCCTGGATACATAAATCGAATTTATTTACTATTTTTTTTTTGAAAACCTCTCTTTTATTTTTTGACGCAAGTTTAAGCCTCTTTATATTTACAGTCCCCAGCGGAGTCGCCACTATAGCGATGCGTGAATTATTAACATCTTGGAGTCGCCACCTATATTATTCATTTGGAAATATAGAAAAAACCATTTGAAAATAGATTTTAGGTTCGGGGCTTAGGTTATGGAATGGGAAGGTCAAGGAGCACCCATTCCACCCAATCTGGAGATCGGTCTTGCTAGAAAAAGAGAGGTTTTCAAAGAAAAGAGATATTTTTAATAATAAATAAAAGAAAGATCCATTTAACAAGGTTAAACGGAATATAGGATCGATTGCTTCAAGACCATCCCCATGATTTGGGGAGGCTCTAGGCTGATCCTAGATTCAATGTATTTTTACCACTGTAACAATCAATTAGAAAGGGAAAGGAAGATTACCTTGCGTGAAGTAATTCGGGCGGAGTTTCGACTCAAGTTTAGAGTTGAACCTTGACACGGACAGAGCTTCGTCTCAGCCCTTGACTCGAGCTTCGATGTTTGTTTATCAACAAGGTTGACAAACAAACTTTAGGTGATTTTAGGGGTGATTTATAGGAATCTTTCAGGGAGAGAAACCAGTAAATGTGGGGGTTTTGACTGGAAAAGTCTGGGATCCAAAATACTGAAAGTCTTCAAGTATTTATAGGTGTTGGAGAGGTGTTGAAGATGAGATCAAACCCCTTGGGAAGGTTCCAGAATCCAAACTTCATTGGATGGCCGGATGGATAAAGTTTTATCCCAAAAGAGGTTGAAACCGACGAGGAAACTGCCATCTGCAAGTCTTCAGAACTCCTTTATCTCGCGCAAGACACGCTATTCCGCGTGAGATAAGGCAGTCAGTGGACAATTCTGTCCTTTTCTCATTATTTCGTATGCAGTTTAGTCCCAAACTAACGGTCGTTAGTCAAAACTTAACGAAACATGACGAAGTGGTGGATTTCTACTCTTGACTCAAGGCGAGACTTAGAGTGGTATTAATCTGCTCCGATGGGTTCAGAATGGGGTGTCTACAGTATCAATCAAATCTAAGCTAAAGCTAGGAGGGTTAAAGTATGCATACCCAACAATCTCCCCCTATTTTATTGATGCCATTACCTACTATAACAAAAGCAAACATTGTACTTGGTAAAAACATGTCCATAAAATTTAACATGGTAAGTCATGTCCCAAGTCAATGCACACACTAGCTTTAGTTATAGATTTCTATACTATTGAAAGATTGAAAAACTTACAACTTGAAAGTATAGAAATGCATTCAGTGCACCTAGAAAATATGAGTTTAAGTTTAATGTGCGGTTTAAACTGAATGTTTAAACTTCATTTCAAAAATATGATTTTAAGTTAGAAAATATTTTAATGAGGTTTAAAACCATTGTGGTTTCATTGTTCTACAAACAAGCAGTTTGATATGAACAAGGTTTTGGAACCAATGATGCATTTTTCATTACTACCTTTGCAGTTACATGTTACAATGGTAGGAAAGAAAAATACATGGTTACAAAAAGAAACAAAAATATAGACTAAAATAAATACAGTGAGTGTGGTCTAAAATCAAAAAGAGTTTAGCAAAAAGAGATTACAAAGTGGTTCAATGACGACGCGGTTTATTGACTTCATGCTCAGCTTGATGCGGTCCAGCATGGGCAGATTGATCCATTGCCATTGCTTTCCTTAGTCTTCCCTTTTCTTCAACGGTTCTGGTAAGAGTTGTTTCCACAGCCTTCAAGGCATTCACAAAATGTGCTGATGTAGAATTTGTAGCCCCAACCGCCCTAGTGTTAGCCACCAAATTTTCTTTAAGCTCATCAAGTTGAACGTGGAGAGAGGAGTAGTGAGAATTGAAAATTGTATGGATTTCCTCCTGGACTGCAGTGGTTTGAGTGGAGATGACTTCTTTCATAGGATTAAGGTCTACAGTTACCTTCAAGGAGGTTTTCAGCTCTTCAATTTTGGAACTGAGTTTGTAGTTGAAGCCTTACTTGAGGTTTTCCAAGCGGTCATTAACCTCATCCTTGAGCTCGTTGACTTTGGCTTTGAGGCTGTCACTCATGATGTTCATCTTGATTTCCAGCTCCCCCATATGCAAATCCATTTCTTCCAAAATACTTGTTTGCATAGAATCAAGGACTGTCTTGAGTTCTAGATCTGAATGCGGTTTGAAGGATTTCAAAAACTCAGTCTTGACCAGTCCAAGATCAGTCTCTAAAGCTTTGCCAATGCCTTCTCCAAGCTCAATCAGGATTTTATTAAATTCAACAATTAAGGCTTTGTCTCCCAAGGCCTTGATCATACCATCTTCAAGAGATTGTTGGAATGCATTGAAGCAGTTCTCAGCAGTGGTTTTGATAATGGAAGCGGTTTGATCAGAAGACGAGGTGGATGCAGGTGCAGTTGCAGTTGATCTCTCCCCCTTAATGGCATCAAGCAAATGGGACTTTAGAGTGGCCATTTCAAGGGTTTGAGAATCAACCTTGGCAAGAAGGGATGAGTTTGAGGCTTCAATGGAGGCATTAGAAGCGGTTAGCTTGATAATGTGGCCTTGGTTGAGAAGAAGTTAGCCTTGGATAAGGTTTAAGGTGGAAAGAATTTGTGAGTAATCCGTTGGGGGTGTGGCTGAAGTGGATGGAACGGTTTGGAATAGAGGAGGTGGTTGGACATGAATAGTTTCAGGCGCGGTTTGGGAAGGAGTGGCTTGGTTTTGGATAGGGGAGTTGGAATGGGTAGTGTGGACAGAAGGAGGAGGGGATTTTTGAATTTGGGGTGAGATAGGAGTTTTGTCTGGAGAAGGTGATTTGATGGAGGTGGAGTTTGGGAGCGGTTTGATTTATGAGGGGGTGAAGGAGTTGTGCCTAAGCGTCTGGAGGTGGAAGTAGCAGGGCCTGTTGAGGGTTTTGGAATCTAGGGTTGGAAGGCGGTTGAATGAGGGGTTTGGTTGGTATGAATGGAATGGACATAATCAGAAAGGGAGGGAGAGTTTGATATGGATTGGGAGGATAAGGGTGATATAGATTTTGGAGGAGGTGGGGGAGAAGGAGAAGGTAAGAGTTCAACAGGTTTACCCTTTTTGGAGGATTTCTTTGCAGGCATTTTCTTCTTTCTCTTGGGAGTCTCCCCCTGAATATGTACATTATTATTGGGTGGAGGAGAAGGAGATTTGGATGGTGAATTAATAGGAGTTTTGGCATGTGATTGCGGTTGGGTTGGAAGCGGTTTAGGAGAAGGAGTATTGATTGGGGAGGTTTGGTATTGGATAGGGGATTGGTTTGGTGATTGGATGGGAGTTGGATTTCTAGATGGAGGCGGTTGAGACTGGGGTTGCGGTTGAGGAGGGGGTTCTGTTGACTTTCCTTTTTCATCTTTTCTTTCTTCATGCTCTCTTTCCACCCTTTCTACCTGATCTTTGTAATGCTGGATCAACTCTTCAGAAGTTAAATTTGCCAAGGCATCCTTTGCTTTCTTGGCTCTTGAAACTAGATCAGGAATGGTGGGGTCTTCTTCCTCTTCAACATCTTCTTCATCCACTAGATTCATCTTCTTCTTCTGCTTCCTGGGCCTACTAGGACCAGCCTACGAAGTTCCTTGCGGTTTCAGGATTCATAGCCACATACTCTTCTCTCTTGGGGTATGTGTCAGCATCATAAAGAGATTTGTAAAGAGCATCGCCATTGGCATACCTGAAGTTATGGCAGACCAGAAATCCCAAGGATTCTTCAGTTCCCCATTCCACCATTAGCTTTGGGTTAGCTTTTCTGAGGACTTCAAGATGGTCAAAGTTGAGGAGGAGAGCGGTCAGAATTCTGTAGAATGGTCTCCATCTTTGCTCAACACCTTTCTTCTTGGATTGATAGGTATCCACACTGCACAGATTTCTCTGAACAAAATCTTGGCCAATGTAGCTTGATCTCATTGAAGACGGCAGAACAATACATCCATTATTGGGATGTAAAGTTGTTGTGTTGCCAGTCTTCCCACAAACAGATTTCCCCACCAGGTAGCCTAGGTGACTCATCAGCTCACCAAAGCCTTTCCTGGGGATCTTCTTGTACTGACCCACCATAGTTGAAACTTTAGCAGTTGCCAAGGCAGCAGCATCTTGAATCACTTGGTCAATAGTTTCTAGAGCATGAGGAACTCTGAAGTTGAAGGTGCTTCTGATGTCGATGTAATCTATGGAGATTTTTAGGTCTTCCACTTCAGTAGTGAGGCAGGAGACTTTTGGGGCATCATTAATTATTCGAATTCAAGCTTGGCAGTAGAGTAGAATTGGTCAATGAAAGATGGGATGGTGAAGGTCTGTTTCTTGGTGAAGAGAGGTAGGATTCCAGATGCCTTCAGCTTCCTGAGCAACTCCCTTCCAAGGGCATCATGTCTCAATTCCAGTTCATTAACCTCCCAGCCAGGGAGGAAGGTGTTAGGATCCTACAAGGTAAAGCATTAAAAGTTAGATCCATTTTTGTATTCACAGTTCACAAGCATTTTGAGCACCCATGCGGTTCAGCAATGGTGCGGTTTTGAGAAGTGAAATACTTCAAACCTCAAGTGAACTATGAATACTAGGAAAGACAAACATGAAGATTTGAGAATAAATTACTAGTACGTGGCATTGTAATCCAAACTTATCTCACACTCCCAAGAAGTGCCTAATGGGGAAGGTCTTGATTTCCAGCCTATATACTAAGTAATATCTCAAGAAAAATAAATGAAGGAATAAACAGCATGCTGTTTCAAAGGATTTTGAAAAAGCGGTTCCAACATGCAGTTTTAGCTTTCAAAAGAGCAAGCAGTTTGAAACTGATAAGGTAAGCGGACTATAAGAAAGCTGTTTCAAACAAGAATAGCAAGCGGTTTCAAGTCCAAAGGGAATTCCAAAATTTTCTTAAAATTTTCTAAGTATAAAAACATGATGGAAAATCAGTGGATTCAAAATATAAGAATTTTCTAAAAAACCTATGACTATCATGAAGAACACGAAGAACATTCAAGAACACTCATGAACATGAAGAACAGAGATAATCAAAAACCTAACAAAAATTGACAAATAGCATATCAAAATGATCACATTGGGAAAGGGAATAACAATATAACATTAAAGTTTCAACCTTTGCCTAGAATCATCAAGAAATCAAGTAAAACAAACATGGGTTTTCGAAAAGGAAAAACTGAAAATTTTAAAATCAGTGACCTAAACATGGATGGATCATGAAATAATCAACATAAATTGAATCCATGTCTAAATCCGAGCAAAACCCAACAATTATTACTGTAAATAAGCAAGAATCAAGAACAAATTTAACCAAAATAGTTTCGAAGAATATGAATAGTTCCTTACAGTTCATCCATGGCAGTTTTGCAAAAAATTTAATGACTAAGAGTTAGAAATGTTACCATATCGTTGACCGACTTCTTGGGTGCTCTAGCAAGTGTTGATGCTCTTTGACGTTTTGAAGTCATTTTGGTTTAAGGTTTTGAAAATGGTGAGTTTTGTGGTGAGAGGTATAGAGAGAAAGTGAATAGTAGAAAACAAAAGTTGTCAGTTGTAAAGGTTTAGAAGTTTCACCAACCAAGGTATATATAGGTGGTGACCAAGCAGTTGATCAGAAAAAAAATGATTGTTTTTATCAACTGTTGCACCCTTTCAACTTCCACACTCTTACCAATGACGACTGACATGAGGGTTTTGATGTAAATGTCCCTTTTGCATTAAATGCCATTAAATACATTTAAATTTTGAAATTACGTGGGAAAACATTTGCAAAAATACCCTTATGCCAAAATAGGGACCAAAAAATAAATAAAGAAAAATGAACAGTGTTTTTTTTTATGAATAAGAACTTAAAATAAACAGAAATTACTCTAAGTTGAAACGCGGTTGAGATCCATGCGGTCAGGTTGCAGCAAGCGGTTGGAAATGGAGGTATAGCTGCAAGCGGTTGACTGCATGCGGTTTGGAACACGCGGTTTCAACAGGGGTGAGGTTTGAAACCTTAATAGGAATTTCAACCTAAATTCCACAATCTTAACACACAAGTTAGCAATAAAAAATATGGACTTATTTAAGTTCAAACATACCCATTTCTCCTCTGAGGAATGAAAACCTCTTGGAGTCCAGAGCTTTGATGAGGATATCAGCAATTTGGTTGCTGTCCCCACATACTCTAGATGGATATTCCCCTTTTCCACATGGCCTTTGAGGAAATAATACTTGATATCAATATGCTTTGTCTTGGAGTGCATGACAGGGTTGTTGGAGACTAAAATTGTTGATGTGTTGTCACACATGATTGGGCAGTTTCCTTCATCAATTCCATAGTCCACCAATAGTTGCTTCATCCAAAGGATTTGACAGCAACAACTTCCGGCAGCAATGTATTCAGCCTCTGTGGTTGACACTAAAACTGAGGCTTGCTTCTTGCTGGCCCAAGCAACTAGTCTATTCCCAAGGAAATGACAAGTCCCACTAGTGCTTTTTCTGTCAATTGTGCAAGTTACATAATCTGCATCTGAATAACCTACGAGATTGAAATTCAAATCTTTGGAATACCAAAGTCCAAGGTTAGTTATTCCAGAGAGATAGCGAATTATATGCTAGACTGCACTTAAATGTGCTTCTCTAGGATCTGCTTGATAGTGAGCACAAAAACATACACTAAACATGATATCTGGCCTAGAAGCAGTTAAATAAAGTAATGAGCCAATCATACCTCGATATAAGGTTTGATCAACCTTCTTACCTTTTAGATCCTTATCTAACTTATTGCCGGTGGCCATTGGAGTATCGTATGCTTTTGCATTCTCTAGTCCAAACTTCTTTATCAACTCCTTGGTGTATTTGGCTTGGCTAAGGAAGATTCCTTCTTCGTAATGTTTGATTTGAAGCTAGAGGAAGAGTGTTAATTCTCCCATCATGCTCATCTCAAACTTGCTTTTCATTAGCTTCTCAAAACGCTTACAAAGTAACTCATTAGTAGAATCAAAAATAATATCATCAACATATATTTGAACGAGTAGGGAATGATTATTATATTTGGCAATAAAAATAGTTGTATCAATTTTACAGCGTTTAAATCCTTTTTCTAGTAAAAATTTAGATAGAGTCTCATACCATGCCCTTGGAGCTTGTTTAAGTCCATACAAAGCTTTCTGGAGTTTGTAGACATGATTGGGAAATTTGGAGTCTTCAAATTCAGGCGGTTGGGCAACATACACGATCTCTTGAAGTTCACCATTGAGGAAAGCACTCTTCATGTCCATTTGATATAACTTGAACTGCTTGAAAGAGGCGTAGGCAAGGAACATTCTGATTGCTTCTAGTCTTGCAACTGGAGCAAAGGTTTCGTCGTAGTCAATTCCTTCTTCTTGCCTATATCCTTGTGCAACCAACCTAGCTTTATTTCTGGTGATGCTTCCATTCTCATCCATCTTATTCCTAAACACCCACTTAGTTCCTATCACTCCTTGATCCTGAGGTCTAGGCACTAATGTCCAGACCTTACATCTTTCGAACTGGTTGAGTTCTTCTTGCATAGAAATGAACCAATTGGAATCTTGAAATGTTTCATCAATCTTCTTGGGTTCAATTTGAGATATCAAGGATGTATGCTCGTCATAGTTTGATCTCCTTGTTTGAACAACGGAAAATAGATCACTAATCACATTAGATAGAGGGTGACTGCTGACTTCTCTAACCTCCGGGGGTAAGTCTGGTTGGATTGAGGTTTGCTGAAGATCTTCAATTGGAACATCGTTAGATCCTTCAGCGAAGTCATGGAAGGTAAGTTGACGAAGAGGTTCAATAAGCTGGATGGGAGAATTCTCAGCATCTTCTTCCCTAGCGGTTGCATCTGGAGTAGGAACTTCAGGTGCGGTTTCAAGTGGTCAGCCACTTTGGGTAAACCACGAACGTGGTTTTCCCTTCCAATCTTTGCTAGATACTTGAAGCTCAAGTGGCTCAACCGCTTGTGCCATAGCCAACTATTCTCGCTCACATTTTTAGCTACAAAATAGAGATTAGTAATACTACATGCAGAATTTAGATCGATAATGTAAATATTACTCTTACGAATCCCTGTGAGTAGGGTGACTTCGGAAATGCTATCTTTGATAAAGCAATTTGAGGATGTAAAGTTGCAAAGCATTTCTTTGTCACAGAATTGAGAAATTGAAAGGAGGTTGTGCTTGAGTCCTTCAACTAGAGAAACCTTCTCAATGGTTAGGTTTCCTCTCCTTATTACACCATACCCAATGGTTTTGCCTTTGTTGTTGTCACCAAAGGTTACAGACGAACCACTTGCTTCAATGACATCTTCTAGTAATGATCTATCTCCAGTCATATGTCTTGAGCAGCCACTGTCAAGATACCATTCATTATCCTTGGAGTGACCAACCATTAAGCAGAGGACCTGAAAGATAAACATTTAAAATGAGGTCACCATTATTCCTTGGGTCCTGAGGCTAGAAACCTTTAACGACCCACACCTGTTTGTCAGAAGGAGGTTTACTCTTCCTGGTATTGGATGTGAATCACAAAAGGCATTCTGCAGCCTTGTGACCTAAATCATCACACACAGAACATTTATGATAGCTATGAGCTACATGAGGGTTTACTAACTCCTTACTATTATTAGGATTAGCAAGCGGTTTGGGAACAGCGGTTTTAGCCTTCACAATGGTAGGTGTCTTTGGTTTGACCGCGGTTTTTCTAGGAACGCTCCCTTTGCTTTTGAAGGCAGGAGGTGCGGTCGAAGAAGAAGGGCGGGCAGCCTGGCGGTTGGCAGCACCATCTACTCCACTAGATGCGGTTGAAGTAGAGGTGCGATCAGCTGCGTAAGAAACCTCCTCTGCGGTTTCAATCTCAGAATCTTTTCCTTTCATCTGAGAATTTTTCCCAAACTGTTTCTTTGGGTAGACATAATGGAAGTTAAGTTGAGCCTTTTGTTCCTGTCCTTTACCCTTAGAAACCTCATGCTTCTCCTTAGGAATTTCTTTAGTTAGTTTAGAAATTTCCTTGTCCTTTTCACAACAGGATGCACACTTCTCCTTTTCACCTGTTTGAATTCCCATACCTACTTTAACACTGGTCGATTGGGAATCTATAATTTGATCCAAGTTGACTTGTAACTTAGTCCACCCATCAATGACCTTTTGGAGGTCGAGATTTTGGACATGGAAAGTGATTTGGTTTTCCCTTCAATCTCTTTAATTCCCATACCTACTTTAACACTGGTCGATTGGGAATCTATAATTTGATCCAAGTTGACTTGTAACTTAGTCCACCCATCAATGACCTTTTGGAGGTCGAGATTCTGGGCAACCAAATCATCATTCCTAAGTTGAAGTGCAACAACCTTAGTTTCTAGGATGTGGTTTTGATCAGCAAGAGGAGACATACTTTTAATTTGGTCTTTGAGATTAGAAATTTCACACCTCATTACAGTTTTCTCCGTCTTTTGCTGAGAAATTTCCTCATGAGCTAAAGCTAAAGCTTTCTTAACATTTTGAAATTTTTGGATCATCATTTCAGCTTCCTTGAACATCCTTTCATGTTCCATGGGAGAAACTTCTTCCACCACCTTTTTCAAAATATTCTTCTTTGAAATTACTTTTGAAGGTGGAGCATTTGTAGGAGGAAAAATAGGACGTGAATACGAACAATTTCATATCTTAATGCTAGGAGTAAGTTTGACATCATCATCCAATTTGAATTTGGAAATTTTTATAGGAACCTCTTCATCCTCCATATCTAGCGACTCAATTGACTCAGTATCTGAATCATCGGAAGCATCTGCAACTAAGTAGAGATTAACCTCTTCGGTTTCATCTTCACTTCCATCATCAGAATCTGTTTCAATCCAGGTAGCTAACTCCTTTGAGTTCTCTTCCTCTTCAGCAACCATTCCCTTGCGACGAGAAAATTTCGCAGGAGAGGTTTTCTTTTTCATATATTCAAATCTCTGCTGTGGACACTCAGATGCAAAGTGACCAGGTTTCCTACAATTGTAGCAAACTAGATCACCCTTTTTCTTTGTATCAGCAGCCTTGGAAAAAGTTGCTGGAGGTTTGCCTTTAGAAAATGATTATGTTAATGGTTTTGAAGATTTTATAAATTTTTGAAATCTTTTCACAAACATGGCAAAATCATCATCATCCATTTTGATGAGTGATACGGTTGATATGGAAGATTCAGCGGTTTGATTGGATGTGGTTGGTTTCTCCTCATGTTCCACGACGGACATGGAAAGTGATTTGGTTTTCCCTTCAATCTCTTCAATGTGATTTAATTTAAGCTCATAGACTCTAAGGTTTACATACAAGTTACTTAACGATCAAGTATTCAAAACTTTAGAATCTTCTAGAGATGTGGCTTTATTGACCCATCTCGAACCTAAAGTAGCTAGGAAAGTCATATTGACTTCTTTATCAGTTAAGGTTTTGCCAAGAGATCTACATGCATTAACTACCTCTACATAGCGATCGTAGGTCTGGCACAAGGTTTCATTGGATTTTATGTTGAAGTTGTTGTAGGATATTTCAATAGCATATAATTTGTTCTCCTTACAAAGTTTGTCACCTTCGAGGTAGCTCTCTATGGCATCCCACATCTGCTTTGCGGTTTTTGAATACATCACCTTTTGAAGGGTTGATACGGGTAGGGTTCCAGTAATGATGTTCCTTGCTTTACTGTCTAAAGCAGCTAATATTTTCTCTTCATCAGACCACTCGCCTTTTGGCTTTTGGACTTCTGGAATTTCTGCACTGGTGGTTGGATTGGTGTTGGCCTTCATGGGAACGAACGGGCCATTGGTCACGCATTCCATCAGCATCTCATCAATGGTTTCCAAATGGATCAGCATTCGGACTTTCTAGATGTCGAAGTGTTCTTCGTCCAAAACAAGAATGTGTGAATAGTTAACCGTAGTCATGGTTTTAGTGTTTGCCATATTGAATCGGCACACAAGCAGTTAAGCTTGAAAAACATTGGTTTTAAAAATGTGATTGCTCTGATACCACTTGTTGGTCCCAAAGGTGGCAACAAGGGTGAAAAATAGCTAGAGGGGGGTGAATAGCTGTTACAAATTTTTTGCCCCCTTTTAAAATTAAACCTCTTGGCTTACAAAACCACTTGCAGTGTATATGAAACTGCAAGTAGAGTTGCAAAATGCACAGCGGAGTATTTGAAGTTACAAAGCGGTTTTGAGGTGCGATTTGAAAAGCAGTTTTCAGTGCGGTTATAAAAACTGAAAAGTGAGGTTTTGACAATAGTTAACTGCAAACACAATTTCACTATAATGGATAACTGAGAATAAGATCAAAACAGATAAGACAAAATAATCAGTAAGCACAGTAAAAAAAAAGCAGAAATAAAGAACACAATATTTAGAGTGGTTCAATCGTTAAACGGTCTACGTCCACTACCAAAATGGTTAGTCTTGGATTTTCTAAGAGTGATTTTATATTGAGTATGAGAGATTACAAAGTACAATACTCAGATTTAAAATCTATTCTATGAAGATCAATCCTAGACTATAACCGGTGTATCTTAAATGAATAATCTATGTGATTAAACAAGTGAGGTGTGTGTGTGTACACAAGATCAAGGCTCTTTGAATCTAAGAGATGTAGGGCACAACGATTCTTGATGGTATATAAGGCTTGATTGTTGGGCTGGGAATTTTTCTTGAGTAGGAAGATGAAGATTCAAAGGACTGAATATTTTCTGGGCAGAGCTTCAACTTCGTATGATGAACTCACAGCAATTTCAATTTCTCAAGCAATCTTCAAGTGTTGAAGATTAGGGGTATTTTTACCCAAGCACCAAGGAAGTAGCCGTTGGACACAGCTGTTGCAAGGACTGTACTGGTGCTTTCTAATTGGTCCACAAATTCACCTTTTGTCCCTTATTCAGAACTTGCAGTCAAAGCTGATCAGACTTCAGCTGCAGTTAAGGAGAGAAGGACACATGTCACATTTTCAAGATCCTTACAGATCTTGTCTGATACTTAGTCACGTGACAAGATTTGGTGGTTGACTTTTGATATTGTTGATGTGGATTCCAATGGTCATAAAGTGGTTCACTTCAAGTCTTCAATCATTGGAGCAGTCTGGTGTGAAGCGGTTTAGACAAGTGCGGTTTTACCAGAGAGGATTTCTCAGTGTGGTCTCAATATTGGAACTGCAATGTGGTTTGCTTAGAGAGGTTCACTACTGTGATTTGCATTAGTGTTCAAGTAGAGAATTTCCACAAAGCAGTTTGCTTGGAGCAATTTGCTAGTGCGGTTTGATGGAGCGGTCTGAAACCTTTGAACTGCAACCTCATATCCAATGAGTCTTGTGCCAGTCTTCAAGCCTAATTTATCCTATTATATAAAATGGACTTAGCTAAAAAATTGAAGTCTAAGCTTCATTACATATGGTCCTAAAGTCCTTAAAATAGAGATGAGGTTATGGTATCAATCAAATCTAAGCTAAAGCTAGGAGGGTTAAAGTATGCATACCCAACAAAGCCCTAGGAAGAATGTCAATTCTCCCATCATGCTCATCTCAAACTTGCTTTTCATTAGTTTTTCAAAACTCTTACACAATAATTCATTAGTAGAGCCAAAAATAATATCATCAACATATATTTGAACAAGTAAAGAATGATTATTATATTTAGCTATGAATAGAGTTCTATTGATTTTATCGCGTTTGAAGCCTTCTTGCTCTCTAAAGTTCATATGAAGTTTTATTGTAGGTTTTGTTGATGAGGGAGCGGTTTCTAGTGAAGCACGCTGTGTTGACCACTTTAGCCCTAAAATACTAAGGAAACTTGGCTTCAGAAATCATTTTATTACCAGCCTTAATCAACGTCTTGTTCTTTCATTCCACAACCCCATTTTGTTGTGAAACACTAGCAGTAGAAAAATTGTGATCAATTCCATGGTCATCATAATATTGAGCAACACCGTTGTTTTTGAATTCTATTCCATTATCAGATCTTACACTAACAATGTCATCTTCTTTTTGCGTTTGGATCCATCTAAAGAATGAGGTTAGAATTTCATATCAATCATCCTTTCTGATCATCATTTCAACCCACGTGTATCTTGAGTAATCATCCACTACTACTAAATTGTATCTATTTCCTCCAATGCTAGCAGTGGTGACGGGTCCAAACAAATCTATGTGAAGCAGTTGTAAACATCTTGAAGTTGATGGAGCGGTCTTGATGGTTAAAGACGACGTAGTTTGTTTACCAAGTTAACAAGCACGACACTTTTCTACATGATGATCAACCACTTTGGGTAAACCACGAACGAGGTTTTCCCTTCCAATTTTTTGCAAGATACTTGAAGTTTAAGTGGCTCAAACGCTTGTGCCATAGCCAACTATTTTTGCTCACATTTTTAGCTACAAAATAGAGATTAGTAATACTATATGTAGAATTTAAATCAATGATGTAAATATTATTCTTACGAATCCCTGTGAGTAATGTGACTCCAGAGATGCCATCTTTGTTAAAGCAATTTGATGAAGTGAAGTTGCAGTGCATTCCTTTGTCACAGAATTGAGAAATTGATAGGAGGTTGTGATTGAGTCCTTCGACAAGTGAAACATTCTCAATGGTGAGGTTTCCTCTCCTAATTGTTCCATAGCCAATAGTTTTTCCTTTGTTGTTTTCACTAAAGGTTACAGATAGACTGCTTGCTTTAATGACATTTTACAATAAAGATCTATCTCCAGTCATGTGTCTTGAACATCCACTGTTAAGATATCATTCATTTAATTTTTCCTTGGAGTGACCAGCCATTAAGTAGATGACCTGAAAATAGACATTTAAAAATGAGGTCCCCTTTATTCTTTTGGGTCCTGAGGTTAGCATCTTTTGATAACCCACACCTATTTGACAGAAGGTGGATTATGCTTTCTATCATTAGGTGTGAACCTCAAAAGGCATTTTGCAGCCTTTTGACCAGAACCATCACACAAAGTGCAATGATGAAAGCTATGAGCAAGCTGAGGTTTAACATACTCTTTACTATTTTTAGGATTAGCATTTGTTTTTGGGATTGAGGTTTTGGCCTTGAGAAAGGTAGTCATTTTAGGTTTGACCACGGTTTTTCTAGGAATGCTCTTCTTGCTTTTGAAGGCAGGAGGTGCGGTCGAAGAAGAAGGGCGGTCAGCCACAAATGAAACCTTATCAGCGGTTTCATCCTCTGAATCTTTTCCTTTCATTTTGAATTTTTACCAAATTGTTTCTTATGGTAGACATAGTGTAAATTAAGTTTAGCCTTTTATTCCTGTCCTTTACCCTTTGAAGCAGAATGCTTTTCCTTAAGAATTTCATGAGTTTGTTTAGAAAAACCTCATTCTTTCCACAACAAGATGCACACTTCAAATTATCACCATTTTGGAATCCCAAGCCTTCTTTCTCACCACTAGACTTTTGGGATTCAAGAATTTGATCCATGGTAACACGGGATTTGGTCCACTCATCAATTACCTTTTGGAGGTCAAAATTTTGAGCTACCAAGTTATCGTTTCTAAGTTGAAGTGCTGCAACCTTGGTTTCTAGAAAGAGCTTTTATTCAGTAAGAGGAGTCATGCTTTTGACTTGGTCTTTCAGAAGTGAAATTTCAGACCTCAATACAGTTTTCTGCATCTTAAGCTGAGTAATTTCATCAGTTGATAAAGACAAATATTTTTCTTAACATTTTTCAAATTTACGGATCATCACTTCATCCTTCTTGAACATCTCTTCATGTTACATGGGAGAGACCTCTTCCACCTTTTTCAAAGATTTTTTAGTTGAAATAGTTTTTGAAGGTGTTTCATTTTTAGAGGGAAAAATGGGACGGGAGTAAGAACTATTCCCAATCTTATAACTAGGAGTGAGTTTCACATTATCATCCTCACTAATGATCCTAGCTTTGATTTTCTAAGGAGCAACCTCTTCCTCCATATCTAGAGACTCGACTGATTCATTATCTGAATCATCAGAAGCATCCTCGGCAACAAGGCAGAGATTAACCTCTTCGATTTCATCTTCACTTCATTCATCAGAATCTGTTTCAATCCAAGTAGCTAGTTCTTTTGAGTTCTCTTCCTCATCAACCATTCCCTTACGGCGAGAAAATTTTGCAGAGGGGGGTTTTCTTTTTCAAGTATTCAAATCTTAGCTGTGGACACTCAGAAGCAAAGTGACCAGGCTTTCTACAGTTATAGCATACGAGGTCACTCTTTTTCTTTGTATCAGTAGCCTTGGAAAAAGTTGCTGGAGGTTTGCCTTTTGAAAATGGTTTTGAGTTTTTACGAAATTTTTGAAACCTTTTCACAAACATGGCAAATTCATCATCATTCATATCGATGAGTGATGAGGTTGAAATAGAGGAATTTGAGGTTTGCTTTGATGAGGAAGGTTTCTCCACATGTTCAATGATAGACATAAAAAGTGTTTTGAATTTTCCTTCAACCTCTTCAATATGATCCAACTTGAGTTCATGGACCTTAAGATCTTCATAAAAGTTACTTAGAGTCTAAGTATTTAAATCTTTAGAGTCCTCAAGAGAAGTGGCTTTATTAACCCATCTTGAACCCAAGGCAACAAGAAATTAATGTCATATTGATTTCCTTATCAGTTAAAATCTTACCAAGAGATGGACAAGAGTTTACTACCTTAACATAGTGATCATAAGTTTGACACAAGGTTTCATTGAGTTTCCTGTTGAAGTTGTTGTATTTCCTTTCAACATTAAATTTCTTGTTTTCCTTGCAAAGATCGTCTCCTTCAAGGTAGCTTTCAATTGCATCCCACATTTCATTGACGGTTTTACATTTCATGACTTTTTGAAAGGTTGAAACAGTCAAGGTTCCAGAGATGATATGTCTTGCTTTGCTGTCTAAAGCAACTAATCTATTTTCTTCATCAGTCCACTCAGCTTTCAGCTTTTTGACCTCTGGAGTTTCAGTATTGGTGGCTTGATTAGTGGTTTACAAATGAATTAACATTCGGGTCTTCCAGATGTCAAAGTGGTTTTCATCCAGTAAAGGAATGTGTGAGTAGTTAATCGTTGTCATGGTTTTGGAGTTTGCCATGACGAATCGGCACCCAAGCTGTTAAGCTTGAAAAATAAAAGAGTTTATAAAGGTGTTTGCTCTGATACCACTTGTTGGTCCCAAATGAGGCAACAAGGGTGAAAAACATCTAGAGGGGGGAGTGAATAGCTATTACAATTTTTTTGATCCTTTTTGAAAAACAAAACCTCTTGTTTACAAAACTGCTCTTGTAGTGTATTAAAACCGCAAGTGAGGTTTGTAAAATGTACATCAAAATTTCTTAAGCAATAGAGTGAGGTTTAGTAGTGCGGTTTATAAAACAGTAAAATGAGGTTTGACAATGATTAACTATAAACACAATTCACAAATCTGAACAACCTATAAAGATCAGACAGATAAGACAAATTAGTTTGAATGATGAACAATAAAGAAAATGCAGAAATTAAAGAACACAATATTTGGAATGGTTCAATTGTAAATGATATAAATCCACTACCAAGATGGTTAGTCTTGGATTTTCTAACGTCTAGATTTGTATTAGATGATGAGAGAGATTACAAGTTTACAAGAATCAAACTCAAATCTAAAATCTAAACAATGAAGCGAATCCTAGACTATAACCGGTGTATCTCAAATGATTTATTCTATGTGATTAATCAGATGAGGTGTGTGTGTGTGATAAACAAGATTCAAGGATTTTTAAATATGTATGATATAGAGCACAAAATCTTGCTATTACAAGGCTTGAATTTCTCGGCTGGAGATTTGTCCTTGAAGGTATGAAGATTGAAGATGAAGATTCAAATGATTATGAAAATCTAGAAAATATTTTCAAATCTTCAAATGACTCTCTTAAATTAATATTCTCAAGCAATCTTCAAATGATGAAGATTTGGGGTATTTATACCCAAGCACCAGAAAGTAGCCGTTTGGTACATCTGTAGCAAGTACAGTACTGGTGCGATCTGATTGGTACACGTGTCCACTTTTGTCCTTTTGTTCAGAAGTTGTTGATAAGGTTGTACAAATCTCAGCTGACATTTTGGGATTAAGTACATCTGTCACCTTTTCAAAATTCATTTAAACTCTAAGTGGCTATTAGTCATGTTGATTGAACTCGTAGTTAACTTAACGTTGCTGATGTGGATTAATCAATCAAAAGTGGTCCAGCTCTTTAAGTCTTCAATCATTGGATGAGGTTGGTGAGATGAAGTTTAGAAGCGCAGTCTCACAAGAGAGGTTTGCTTTGCGGTTTGCTTAGAGCGGTTTCATGAAGAGGTTTGCACAAGCGATTTGCTATGTGCGGTTTTCATCCATGAGGTTTGCACTAGCAATGCGGTTTTGTATTTCTTTAAAACCTCTTGTCTTGAAACCTCATGTCCAATGCAGTTGTGCCAGTCTTCATGTCTAAATAAACCTATTCTATAAATTGGACTTGTACTAAAAAATTGAAGTCTAAGCTTCATTACATATGGGCCTAAAGTCCAAAAAATATAGATGAGGTTATGGTATCAATAAAATTAAATCTAAGGCTAGGAGGGTTAACGTATGCATACCCAACAGGATCAAATAAAGTAGGTTAGTAACCAACACAAGTTAATTAGCAAAACCAAAATCGTTATTATCGTATGAAATCATTGTAATTATTTATTATGTGATACAGTGATTAAGTGATACAGTTATCGTGGGGTTACGAATCACCAATAGTACATGAGGGTGGAGTGCTAGTGTGCAATTGTTGTTAGTTTGTAATCTGTCACTTGTCCCCTGCTAGTGGCCGTAGTAGGGGTGACTTATCTCTTACTAGCCGAGATGGGTCTTTTCATTGTAGGAGTAGGTTGTAGGGACTACTGTTACAAGTGTCATTGCGCGCACCTATACAGTAAACAGTCTTCTAGCTATGAGCTCATGTTAATATTCAAAGGGGTGTTTGGGGTGTGGTTAATCGGAGAAGTTCTCGATCATTTATCATTTTATATGTGTTTATCCAGTTATAAAGTGATATTTGATAGTTTTTATTCAGTTATATTGTTATGTGATTCAGTTATTCAGTTCCCATGCAGCTGTATGATAGTAGCTTACTGAGTATTCGACTCACCCCTTCCTTTATTTTTGTTTTCCTTTGCTCGCAGCGACGTAGCAGTTCCGTCCCAGTCAGGAAGGCGAGCTGAATTTGAGGGGATATCGTGGGCATACTTTTGGGTAGTTCTCTTATGCATATATTGTGTGTTGTGAGGATGTTGTGTAGAGTTACATAAACTCTATTTCTGCTACCTATATTGTCGTATATTTGTTTCCACTGCAATAGTTTCTAGTCTCAGTATTTTTATTTTGTTGTAGAAGAGTTGCGAACTCTATGCTATTGTATATTCATGTTGTGTAGGGTTGTGTAGGCATAAAGTTTCTTTAACCAGTTAGTTCCCGAGCATGTTAGCTCGTAGTGTTATTTTGGCTCATGTTGTAGTTGAGCCTTGTTGTCAGTTACGGTTTGAGCAGGTTGAGCTTTTATGAAACTAAGATGTGATCAGTTATGCAGCAGTCATGCACCAATTTGGGGTTCTGGGAAGGAACTCGAATTGGGGTGTGACAGATTGGTATCAGAGCCGTGTTTGGCTCAAGCGATAAATATATGATTGGATTTGTTAAGTTGTTTATATTATTGTGTCATTAGCGATAAGTGTTATGGCTAGGTTGTCATGTTGGTTAATACTAGATATTGTAGGGTAGGAACGAGTTAGGTCGAAGGGAAAGACCAAGTCGATAGTGTTAACTGTCCTAATAATTTAAATCATTTGAGACTAGTACAACCTGAAATTGTTGATCATATGAATATTATCTTTAGTAGTATGGAAATGATTATCTTAGTTATGGGATAATATGTAAATATAATGAAATAGAAATAGCCACATCCTATTTGAGATAGACAATAACAACAAAATGATAGAAATATTGAGCAGATTGTTATTTTTGTGACATATAGAACTTGTGGAAGATATGGACACTTTGAGGTAAATTCTTTAGGAATGTGTGACAATTCATTATGTTATGGTGAGCATAATCATTTCCAAAAAGATTGTCCAAACGTGAAAATTGTGACAACCGAAGTTGGGATTCAGTAGAGTATTGGGGTAAAAAGTATAAATGAGGTCAATAGAAGGTTCAAGGCAGGCTGTTTGCTTTAGATCAGCGAGAGATTCTCGAGTCCATTGTTTGATTGGAGGTACTATCCTTGTTTTTTATTTGAGAGCCCGAGTTCTTAAAGATCCACGATCCTCACATTGTTATTGTTTTGGTCAAATTTCAACAAGCGAATTAGATGAGAAGAAAAGTGACTAAAGTGATATGAATCTAGGTACAATGATTATCAAGTTGAATAGAAATGGACACGAATGGTTTGTTGACTAGGGAAAGCCCTTGAACAACTTGTTCGCCGGCATAAAACCCCGGGAGGATTTGGCTCCTACCTTGACCGAAAGTTTACTAAGAATTCTCTTGAGATTACAATGCTAAGAGCGTATGAAAAAGGGAGCTTAAGCTAGTGAAGAACGTGTGTGTAAATACAGTGTATCTCTCCCTTTTATACCTCAAAATAAAACTAATTAACAAAGAAGGATTATGCGCCTATAAAATCGGGGAAGAGGTTGATCACATAGAGATATATTCGCCATTTATTGTTTGAGGGAAAAGATAAGGTCCATTGCTGAAGAAACGTGGTTGAACTGGTCTTTATTTCCTCCGGCACATGTCCTATAAAATAGGAAAAGCGTTACTGCGTCCCAACCTGCAGAGGGTCAAGTTGTAAATAGAACAACTCAAGTTGTTAGTACCAAGTTGTTAGGCGTAAGTTGTAAAACATATTGACTGAAAAATGTAGGGCCCAACAATTGCCCCCAAACTTTTTGAATTTTAAAATGAAGAATAGAAAGAGACAAAAGAATTCAAAAAGTTTGCCAAAATAAGAAAGAAAAGAACGACGGTTTAAAAGGGACGCGATGGGACGGTTTTAAGTAGTTTCCTGAGGGAAAAAGATTTGATCGCTTTTAGAGTTCCAACCACCTTCAACCTTCATAAATAAGTAGTCTCTTTCTCCAACTCTCCCTTTCACCAAATCAAAAACGTTACTTTCGCAGAGGTTTCTAGGAGAAGAACCAAGGAAGACGGTTGGGGCGAAAAATCGAGTAGATATTTACGGTGAGTTTCTTGTCTTCTCTTCAATTTCATCTTTGATTTCTTGTTTTAAGTTGAAAAAATGGGTCGGAAGAAGATAGTCGTGATTGAGAGTGACGAGGGTTTGCCCAAGGGTTTCATAACCCAAAACTTGTTGAAGGAACCTGATAATGAGAAATGTCTGATGCCTAAGGCTAACCTAGAGGTTATTAAGAAGAACCACGCCATGCCTGATGAAACGATCTACTTCACCCACCCTGATTTGACCTCCGAATGTTATTCTCCCACTTGGGTATGCTTCCCGGAGTATCCCTTTATTATAGGCTTACGATTCCCTTTTCCCGACTTGATTACGAAGTTCTTCTCCTCTACCAAACTCAACTATGCCCAAATGATGCCTCAAGGGTGGAGGTACTTGCAAACCCTAGTTAGATTAGGAGAGAGGGCTGATTTGGTTGCCGGTTTAGAAGAGTTGGCGTATACTGTGGATTTAAGGAGTTTTGGTCCAGGAAGGTTTGGTTTTAGGGTCAAAAATGGTGAGCCTATTCTGATTTCCAATCATGACATTGCTGATAGAGGGTGGAAAAATAAATTTTTCTTTGCAAGGAGGGACACCTTGGGTCAAGAGGAAGGTGTTTTTTCCAAATGGAGGTTTCAAGGTAGTGAAAATAGTTCTTTTATTTTACGAAATGCTTCTCAATACTAGGATAACTAACTCTTAAAATTTCCTTTGTAGAAGTTTCTAAGTTGTCGACCTGTTTCCGGAGCAAAAAGGGACACAAGCGAACGTAAACCAGCTTCTTCAGTTGGGTGTATCCGATAGGTCCTTCAAGGCATTCCCTGTCGAGTTTTTCGTTGAGGAGGTTGGAGGTGAAGCAGAGGAAAATCTACCCCCAACTCTACCTGAGATGTCTACAGGTTTAAGTCCTCAAAAATCTTTGTACTTTTTCACGAGTATTTCGATTATCTCAATCCCTTGTTTCCTTGTTGTAGCTACACGATCCAAATCCAACGTAAGTGCCGCTGACTTGATGGCCGCTGCTAAGGCAAAGAAAGTTGCCAAGAAGGACAATAAACCTCCAACTCCAATGTCCATGGCCTCTAGCTCAGATTTGAATGCTTCCAAGAAAAAGGAAGAAGTGAAGAAAAGGAAGTTATCTGAAACCGAGGCTACGGATGGGAATGAGATTGGTGACATGGGGACAGCAAGAAAAAAGTTAAAGGAGGCTATAGCTTGTTTTGTCGACAAGGTAAAATGAGAAAACTTGAACCTTGCCCATGATTTTTGATGAAATGCTAACATTTCTTTTGCTTAGGTTGCGGATATCATGGTCCCTATCATGGACCAGCTTGATGCTGTGAAAATCAAGGCAATGTGCACAATTACGAAGCTGAGGAATACAAGAAGCAGGCTACCAAGAATGCTGAGGAGATTGAGAAGTTGAAGGAAAATCTTGAAGCTGAAAAGAAGGAGTTGGAAGCTGTTAAGGCCGAGAAAACGAAGGAACATGAAGCCCATGAGAAGGAATTGGATGCCGCGAAGAAAGACTTCACGTTTAATGCCACCAAAGTGGTGTTTGAAGCTAGGATTGAACTTATGGAAGAATACAAGAACGGGCTGGCTTTGGAGTGGGATGTGGAAGCAGAGAAAAGGGCTTTAGAAGATTTCGTTGGTGAGCCAGTAGATGCAGAGGAAGTGAATTCTGCGGCTTTGGAGGCTCTAGTTGAAGACACTGATAGGACCTTGAGCACCCTAGTGGTAGCTCAGAATGGTCAAGGGGAAAATGCAACACCGGCGGCAGCAGGCCAGGAAGTTTAAAAAACATTTTAAAACTTTGGGTATTTTGGATGAAAAAACAATTTTTGCTTTATTTGTGTACCTCTGTCGGTACAACAAATGGGGGGAGTGTCCCCAAAAACAAGGTTTTTTAGTTTGTAATGGCTCATAAGAGCCGAGACAATTTATTTGGGGGTACTAGGTTGGTCTAGTACTCCAAGATTTTTAGGTTTTTAGGGACTTGTTGGCTTACCCAACTTGTCCTTTAGTTGCGAAAAAATCTTTTGAAAAACACTTAATGGTTTTTTAGCAAAGTATCTTATGTCTCTGAGAGACGCTTGTTTGTTCTTTAGATAACATGTAAATGTTATAAAACCGTAGGTAACATGAAAATGTTACAACCAATAGTTCACAACTTGAAGAAGTGTGAAAACGTGCGCCCAGGCGAAGGTGTCAAAACCTTAATTCGTAAGAAAAGATGAATATCTTTTAACCATAAGTACCTTTGATCAGAGGTAAATCGTTTGAAGAGATAGAACAAGTATCAGCCGTCCTGGCGTGTCAACAAGTTCTATCCCTCTCCAGCTAGAGTTTCAACATGTATCAGCCGTACTGGCGTGTCAACATGTTGAAATTCTTCTTCCTAGGTCCAAACATGTATCAGCCGTACTGGCGTGTCAACATGCTTAGACCTACTCCAGCTTTGGGTCCCAACATGTATCAACCGTACTGGCGTGTCAACATGTTGGGCTTATCTCGTTTGCTCAAGTTACACCTTGCAAAACAAATTCATGTTAAGGTTGGGCGTTAGCATAGCTAACGCCCCTCCGACGCTCAAGTCAAGCAATGTTTTAATAAGAGTGAAAAATTGAAATGCGTAATTGAACTTGACATAAATTTAAACCGTACCTGAGGAGTCTAGTTATAAATAACTGGACTTACATGAAATAAAGTTTCAAGTGGATAGCGTTCCAACTTCTAGGGATTCTGTCTCCACTTGGGGTTGACAACCAGTATGCACCTTTGCCGGCCTTCAAAGATCGATGAGATATGGGCCTTCCCACTTGGGAGCCGCCTTACTCGCATTCAATTCTCTTGTATTTTGAAATACTTTTCTTAAAACTAAATCACCAACCCGGAACCTTCTAACTCGACATTCTTGTTGTAAGACCTAGCAATTCGCCTGGCCGATAAGCCGCCATCCTTATCTTGGCTAAATCCCCGATCTCATCAATTGTATCTAAATCTTGAGTTAGCAAGAGGTTATTTTCATCTTGAGTCAATAAGCCATACCTTCATGGGACTGCCGCTTCAACTGGAATTACAAATTTCATCTCCGTATACTAAAGAATAGGGAGTTCTACCTCGTGGCTCCTTTAGAAGTAGTTCTATCTCGCCCATAGCACAAGTGGTAATTCTTCAACCCACTTTCCCTTCTTTTGATCTAGACGCTTCTTCAAGTTGTTGATGATCAACTTGTTGCTTGACTCGGCTGGCCATTGGCTTGAGGGTGGACAGTGTCGACATGACTAACTTGATGCCCCAACGAGTACAAAAATCCCTGGTCTTCTTACTTATGAACCGTGACCCGTTGTCACATACAATCTCTCGATGGTACACCAAACCTCGCTAATGATATTTTTCTTTAAAAATGAAATTACCTCTTTATCTCTTACTTGTACATAAGCTTCGCCTCGATCCATTTCGAGAAATAATCGGTTAGAGCCAACATGAACACTTTGCCTCCGGGAGCTTTAGGCAACTTGCCTACAATATCCATGCCCCACTGCATGAAAGGCCAAGATGAGACTATAGGATGTAGAGGCTCGGCAGGTTGATGCAAGATGTTGCTGTGTCTTTGGCAGGCATCACACTTCTGTACGTAGCTCATGGCATCTCGACGCATGGTTGGCCAATAGTATCCCGTCTTGAGGGCCTTGGATGCTAATGCCTTTCCTCCAGAATGGTTCCCACATATTCCTTCATGGATTTCTTTAAGCACCACTTCAACTTGATCATTATCGACACATCTCAAGTAGTGTCCTGCAAAAGACTTCTTAAACAGCACATTATCTATCAAAACGAAAGTCGAAGTACGAATCTTAAAAGATCTAACATTCTTAACATCGGGTGGAATAGTTCCAAGTTGAAGAAACTCAATTACAGGTTGGGTCCAAGAAGGTTTAGCATCTTGTGCCCCAGTAGGTGGCGTAACCACTTGAATTTCCTCAACTTGGTCTATTGCCGGGTACTTAACATAAATAATGGGTATACTAGAATGCAACATTGATTTGCAAGTTGAACCCAAGTTAGCCAAGGCGTCTGCTTCTGCGTTCTCTTCTCTAGGGACCTGTTCCAAAGAGAATGATAGAAATTTCGAAGCTAAAGCCTTAACATGTTGGAGGTACAGAGTCATCTTGGAATGCTTCGCCATATAACTGCCATTAAAGTGGTTAGCTAGCAATTGAGAGTCAACAAATACATTTAAATGTGTAATATTCAAACTCAAAGCTGTAGTTAAACCCATGATTAGGGCTTCATACTCAGCTTCATTATTTGTTGCACTGAATTCACAAGATACAGCTTGAGGTATGATATCACCTTGAGGGGATTTTAGGACTATTCCCAGGCCAATTCCTTTGGCATTTGAGGCTCCATCTGTAAACAATGTCCAAAATCGAGGAATAGTTTTACCTTCAAGTTGTTGCACTTCCAGTTCTACCTCAGCCGCAAACTTGACCGAAGTCGGCTACGAAATCGGCTAGGGCCTCGCGATTTGATGGTCGTTCTCGGCTCGTATGAAATGTCATACGTGCTCAACTTGACCGACCACTTGGCCAACCCGCCCGACATCTTCCGGGGTTCTCAACACATTTCTCATAGGATAATTAGTTCTAACGGTTATGGAATGTGTTTCAAAATAATGACGTAATTTGGTAGCAAACAGTAGTTAAGGCTAATATTAATTTTTCAAGATGAGAGTACCTTGTTTCAGCATCTAATAAAGACTTACTTACATAGTAAACAGGATGTTGTTCACCTTGGATTTCCTTCACCAATACTGCACTAACAGCATTTTCAGATACAGCTAAATATAAATAAAGATGCTCACCATGTTCGGGTTTGGCAAGTAGGGGTGACGTCATCAAGTATTCTTTAAGTTGTTTGAAGGCTGCTTCATGTTGGTCACCCATTGAAAAAGTTTGTTTTTCTTAATACTTCATAGAATAACCTCGCACTTATCGACGATTTGGATATAAATCTATTCAAAGCAAATACTCTACCTGTTAACCTTTGTACGTCTTTGATGTTCTTAGGGGATTCCAAGTTGAGAATGGCTTTGATTTGTTCGGGACTTGCTTCGATTCCCCTCTTGGTCACCATATATCCCAAGAATTTACCTGCTCTAACACCAAAGTTACACTTCGCTGGATTGAGCTTCATGTTGAAGGCCTTCAAGATGTTGAATGCCTCAGCAAGGTGCTCCACATGATCTTCAATACGCTTGGACTTTACTACCATGTCGTCTATGTAGACCTCCATCGTCTTGCCAAGTTGATCTTTAAACATCTTGTTCACCAACCTCTGATAAGTTGCCCCTGCATTTTTAAGACCAAATGGCATAGAAATATAACAATATATACCTTATGGAGTCATGAATGCTGTATCTTCTTGGTCTGAAGGCTCCATTTGAATTTGTTGATACCCGGAAGATGCATCCATGAATGTTAAGATGTCGTGGCCAGCTGTCTCGTCAACTAGAGAGTCAATATGAGGGAGAGGGAATGGATCCTTTGGACAGGCTTTATTCAAGTCGGTGAAGTCCACGCACACTCACCACTTACCATTCTTCTTCTCCACCACTACGACGTTAGCCAACCACCTTGGATACTGAACTTCTCTGATCATCTTGGACTTCAGAAGCCTCTCGACTTCGTCTTTTATGATCTGGTTCCGCTCCTGGGCAAACTTCCTTCTTTTCTGATGGACAGAACAGATGGTCGGGTCAATGTTCAACTTGTGAGTAATAATATCCTTGCTTATCCCTGTCATGTCTTCATGTTTCCAAGCGAAACAGCATTTCTGGCTTTTCAGGAACTCGATCAACTCCTCTTCAATTTCGAAGGGTAGGTCTACTCCAACTTGCACTTGGGCCTCAGGATTTGATGCATCAACAGGAACGCTTTTTGTATCATGCTCTACTGCTTCAAGAACGTCCTGGGCCTTTTTCTTTAGTTGCTATGCCTGCCGAGGGACTGAACTTGCTTTCATGTTGACCTTGTAGCACCCCTTAGAGACTTGCTGGTTTCCCTTCAACTTGGCAACACCCCAAGGTGTTGGAAACTTGACGCATTGATGGTAAGTTGATGGTACAGCCTTCATGTTGTGGATCCAAGGTCTTCCCAATATAACGTTGTACGAGGAAGAGCATTCGATCACACAAAACCTCTCCATGGAATTCATACCCTCTAGGTAGATGGGCAACTTGATCTCTCCCACTGTTTGCTTCACCTCACCACTGAACCCTACCAGTACGGATGAATTCTTCACAACTTCGGACAAAGGAATGCCCATATCTTCAAGAGCATGAGTAAAGATGATGTTGACTGAGCTGCCACCGTCGATCAGAATCCGCTTGACTACACAATTGGCAATCTGCACCTGAACAACTAGACCATCATGATGAGGGTCCAACGTGTTGTCCTTATCTTCATCTTCAAAAGAAATGATATAACCATCTGTGAAGTCACGGCGCCTTGAAGGCAATTCTGATTGATCTTCCTTAGAGCTCTTGGCATGACGCTTGGCAGCAGAGTAAGTTGTGCCGCAAATATGAGACCCACCTGAAATAACATTCACTACCTTGGTGGCTGGAGGGGGTGCAACTTTCTCGGGTCTAGACTGTTCCCCTGAATCAGGTTCTTTGGATTCACTCCGGACCCTCTTCTTGCCCAACAAATCCTTGAGAAGACCTTTGGACAATAAATGAGCAATCTCTTTCCTTAAGGCAAAACAGTTCTCGGTGGTGTGCCCAAAATCTTCATGAAGTGCGCACCACTTGGACTTGTCCTTCCAAGTCGTTGACTGGTCATTCTTCTTGGGCCATCTTGCTTTATCTCCAAGATTTCCCATGGCGCACAAGATTCCTGCAATGTCCACAGAAAAGCAATATTCAGAAATTTGTGGATAATCATTATCATCTCCTTCTTGATCGTCATCTACAACATGAATTTTAGAAGGTTCAGTTTTAACAGGGGGTTTGCCCCTGTTGGACTTATAGTGATGGGAATCCGATCGTCTGTCAGAGGGCTCAAATAGAGGAGTAGGATTCCTCCCAGTTGATTTCCCCATTGCCAAGCTATCCTCTTCCAATCTGATGATAGGCAAGGCCCTGGTTCTGATCTCCTCAAGTTGTTTCGCCGGATTCATCACCAACTCATTGTAGAACAATGAGTTCTTCTTCAAGCCTATGCGGAATGCCTCCGTTGCTGTGGACACGTCCAAGTTGGGTATAGTCACTGCCTCCTTATTGAACCTGTGCAAATACTCTTTAAGATTTTCGTTAGGCTGTTGCACAATTCTATAAAGATCACTAGTCAACTTGTCAAATGCCCTGTTGCATGAAAACTGATTAATGAACATATTGACAAGTTGAGCATAAGATGAAATAGAGTTTAGAGGAAGCCCTGTTAGCCATTTTAAGGCCGGTCCTGACAAGGTTGAGCCAAAGCCCCTGCAAAAACATGCTTCTTTAAACATAGGAGGGATACTTATGATATCCATTGATTCCTGATACAACAATACATGCTCTGCCGGATCGGTACTCCCGTCATATTTCTTCATATGAGGGACCGAGAATTTCTTCGGGATCTCCACACTGGCTATTGCTGGCACGAAACGAGACTCGTTGTAGCAAGTTGGGGAGACTTGGTGATATGGCAAGTTGACTCCAGGCATGCTTCGCAGCAACTCTTTAATGGTTTGCATTTCTTTAACAAGTTGGCTTTCTGCGAAAAGAGGAGCAAAGATGAAACTGAGGTGTGAAAGTATCAAAAGTATTAAAGAAACTCCCTGTTTGCCCCCTTGAGGGTGTAGCATAAGTGTAGCAAGATGACAGCGCAGGTTGGCTGGTTGGTAAGCTGACTCTTGGTTGTTCGATCGGAATAGATGTCACAATCGTGCTCTCCGTTGGCAAGGTGCCGGACATAGGGATATCTCCGAAATGGCTTGGTCCTGTACCTGTACCAAACAAAGATCTAGGCAATAAAGGTGAAAATGGGGTGGATACTTGAGCTTCAACTTGCTTCCCTTTACGTAGGCTGTCAATGGCATTGAATATCATGGTGTTTGTATGTTCCTGGCCATCCAACCGATCGCTCATTTTTCTCAACATATCGGTCATGTTGGCCAATATCTCCAAGTTGACAGTTTCTGCACTTTGAGGTGGATTACCTTGGGTGTTGGAAACAGGAAGCGGCTGACTCTGACTGCTGGATGATGGATTAACCATTTCTACGCAAATAATCAAAGTTTCCCACAGACGGCGCCAAATTGTTTTGGTCAAATTTCAACAAGCGAATTAGATGAGAAGAAAAGTGACTAAAGTGATATGAATCTAGGTACAATGATTATCAAGTTGAATAGAAATGGACACGAATGGTTTGTTGACTAAGGAAAGCCCTTGAACAACTTGTTCGCCGGCATAAAACCCCGGGAGGATTTGGCTCCTACCTTGACCGAAAGTTTACTAAGAATTCTCTTGAGATTACAATGCTAAGAGCGTATGAAAAAGGGAGCTTAAGCTAGTGAAGAACGTGTGTGTAAATACAGTGTATCTCTCCCTTTTATACCTCAAAATAAAACTAATTAACAAAGAAGGATTATGCGCCTATAAAATTGGGGAAGAGGTTGATCACATAGAGATATATTCGCCATTTATTGTTTGAGGGAAAAGATAAGGTCCATTGCTGAAGAAACGTGGTTGAACTGGTCTTTATTTCCTCCGGCACATGTCCTATAAAATAGGAAAAGCGTTACTGCGTCCCAACCTGCAGAGGGCCAAGTTGTAAATAGAACAACTCAAGTTGTTAGTACCAAGTTGTTAGGCGTAAGTTGTAAAACATATTGACTGAAAAATGTAGGGCCCAACAGTTATGTTTCATATCATATGTGTTAGAGGCTCCTACCCCAATGAGAGATTGTTTATTAACACATGACATTTATATGGGTTGTGGGATATGTGTTTATGAGTAGGTGTTTCTTGCTGATTGGATTATATTGTCTATTCATGATTTTGATATCAGATTTGTATGGACTAGTAATTGTTCATCGTGCCATTCTAGATGAATATTAGAATTTTGTTTTAGCTTAGTATGCTTGGTATACCAATGCTCAAACTCTAAGGTGAACAAGCGGGTAGTGATATACATATTATTCTATTCTGCGAATTCATAAAATGATATCAAGAGATTGTATGGTGATCTGGAAGATGTCGTTGATACAGTTAAATCCAAGGGTGAAATTAAAGGATGTCCCCACAATGCAGTTCCGTAATTTTTTATTTTTTTTTCTCCACTGATTATGTATATCCTCTTGTCTTGAGTTAGAATTTGCATAAAACTGTTGTCAGGGATTGTGGCGATGTCGAAATCACTCTATAGAATGACACATGTATAGTGAAAAAAAAACAATAACATGTTATAAGAATTTATTGAAAGAGGTTTTATTAGACCTGGTGTTTCACTATGAGGTGCACCAGTACTATTTGAACGAAAGAAAGATGAATCATAGTGGTTGTGTCATGACTATGGATAGTTGAATTAGATAACGATTACCCCTTACCACATATAGATGACTTATATGATTAGTTGCAAGGATAAGTTATGTTTCAAAGTCTAATTGACAAATTGGTTATCACTATTAAGACTGAAGATATACCAAAAACAACTTCTCATATGAGATATGACCGTATAAGTTCATTGTTATGCCATTTGGTTTGACTAAGTGCACTAGCATTTTTCATGGATTTGATGATGAGAGTCCTCACACATATGTGGATTTGTTTGTGGTTATTCTCATTGATGATATACTTGTATTCTAAGTTTAGATAATAATAATATGAACATCACTTGGGAATCGACATCACTTGGGAATCGTTTGGGTTGCTTGAGATCAGTTGTTTGCGAAATTAAGCGTGTGTGCTTTCTACTTAGATTATCTTTTCTGAGTCATTTTCATCAAGTATAGGAATTGAGTTGATCCTACAAAAGTAGAAACTATTTATGAATTAGCAGAAAACGATAATAGTTACTAAGGTATGCAGTTTATTTTTGGGGCATAGCTGAGTGTTATTGCAGATAACTGATGGAGGAAAACCCCACTTATTATAAAATACCTTGCAAGTACACGAGTTATCGAAGTATTAGTATGCACTTAGCAATGGTCGAATCCACAGATATTTGTGAATCCACAACTCGATTGTCAACAATTTAAACAAGAAAACAAAAGACCGGGAGGTTTGGTTTTGATTTGACTAATTACTAAAACAATTAAAAGCAATTAAACTAATTAAACAATTAAACAAGAGTAATTCAAATTATGAGAAGGATTCACGGGTTGGACTTTCACAATACCTTCCTATATGCTAATCTTCATAAATAAAGATGTCAATCTCATTTTAGGGTTCATTCACAAAAGTTATTACTGGGACGGTTCAGTCACCGGATTGCAATCATATGTTTCTCTTTATATTATGTATTCTATTACGGCTACATAACATGCAAAGAACGAATTAAATACTAAAGAATTATATGAACTTAGATCCCTTTAAATTCTATTACGGCTTCAATTGGATATTTTCAACAGAGTCATGCTCAATATATTAATCGCCCAAAATTAATGATTCAATTAATACCCAAAGAGTTGAAGAGCCAAAATTATCTAACATAAAGTTGAAACTCTAAAACCTTGCATTAAGAATACTTTGAAGAACTAGAACAAGATTGAATGGAAGAATTAAATCATAGCATAGAGATTCGGTATCATTTTACAGCCAACACATGAACTAGAGAATTTAACTACTCATAATCCTAAAAACAAGAACAAAGAGATAAAGAACATAAAAACCTTGATCTTAAGTCTTGAATCTTGTTTATAACTTGAAAGGGGTATTAAAACATGTGAAAATATTGGTCAAAACCTGGTTGGGGTATTTTATTTATGGGAGAAGGAGGGGTCGAAATTAGGAAACTAGGGCCAAAACCGACGAGGAGAAGGAAAAGTGCTGAAACTGCCCCGTAGGGGGGTGTGAGACCACCCTAACAATCTTGTGCGGCCACCCAAACACTCTGATCACTTGGTCGGTTGCCCTCTTCCTCTGTGTGCGGGCGCCCTCCTTCGTGCTTTGCGTACTTGTAACTTTTTGACAATCTTCCGGGGGTCAAAACATCTTGATACGGACTCCGATTGGGACGTGCCACATATCGTTGGAAAGATCTCAACGATTATTATCCAATGTCGATGAATGATCAAGATCATCTTAACTTTGTACTTCTGAAATTTCCATTCTTTACTCCTTTGCCACTCCGCTCTCGATCGTTCCTTTTGTATTCAATAAGATCATATTCCGTGACTTTCTCCTTTCATTCTCCGTTCTCATAAACAATCCAAATATCCATCAAAATTCCAATGGTTGAGCATCAAATAGGTCTAAGGATATATCATTTGGATGAGTGAAAACCAGTATTCTAAACAGCGGGCTAGGCGTCCGCCTAGTTGGGGTCCAGGCGCCACGACTTTTCACTTGGCGGTCAAACTAGGCGTTAGGCGGTTCAGGCGAGCCTAGGAGTTCTGGGTGGTCTAGGAGGACCAGGCGGTCTGGGCAGATTTAGGCGGGTTTATGCGGGCCTTGGCAAACTTAGGTGGGCCTAGGCGAGTCTAAGTAATTTTTATTTTTTTTTGTTGCCATTAAACGACTTAGTTTTACAAGGATTGAAAATGAAAACAAATGACACAAGGTTGAATTTGAATTGACCATAGTTTATGTTGTGGATGATGTAATACATTTATAATTTTCATATGCTCTATAACCTTCTGTCAAAATTCTCGGCCCCGCCTAGGCCCCGAGGCGCTAGGTTCGGCTCCGCCGTCTAGCATCCGCCTAGCACTTTTTAGAACCTTGGTGAAAACACATTCATCAAATACCCCCAAACTTATCTTTTGCTTGTACTCGAGTAAAACAAAAAATCTAAAAACAAAAATAAAACTACTATTAACACATGAAAAGATAAGTAAATATTTTTGGGATGTTCAAATCATATAAATGGTTGTTAGCCATGCAAGTCTCAGATTTTTACAACACATATAATATACAAGTATTATTATGAACATGGGATTATAATTAAATAGATGCATCTAACTTACCATTCTACACCAAATAATGAAAGATGAATGAATCATGTGAGATCATTGTCAACAAATTAAGATATTTTTTAGGGTCACGTGTGTCATGCTCTAAACCAATGATGATAAGATGAAAATTATGTACAAGGACACTCATATGCATGTTTGAACACAATTGTCAACATGTATACTCTTTAGGGATCAAAAATGGCTTTATAGCTTGTAATATATCGCGAAAATCGCGGGCTAGGTTCACGGTTACAATTGAAGGTAAGGATATACGAAGTCAAGCAATTGAAACTAGAAAGCCTTCAAAATATATCCTCACTTTAACATAAGGGAGGGCAAGTCTTTTCAGATTTTTCTTCATCTTTTCTTTCTTTTCTTTGCTTTGCATATATATAAAGATCACGAAGAATACTATGGATTATATACTTTGCACATGCCCCTCTTTTCAATACAATACATGACCATTTTCCTTTCTTTTTTTGACCTCTTTGCACTCAAGCCCTTGATTTTCAAGCACAACCTATAATTTTCCAATCATTCCCTAGTTTCACTTTTTTTAAAAGGTGAGAAAATAGAGTATAAGTTTAAAGGGTAGGATAATGTAGGTCCATATAAAGGCGAACGGCGGTCTATGAAAGCCTCTCACTTTGTGAGAGATTCCATTCTTTATAAAGCTCAAAATGGGTTCTGGCAAAAATTTTATAAGTGACGAGAAAGTTAAAGGCTTACAAAATGATTCAAAAAAATAACCATATATCACTTACCGAGTAGTCTAACAATCATGCAAACATGTTCTAGGGTCCCCGATAATGCCAAATTTATCCTATAAAGGTCTCCTAATTTGGTAACAATGATCAAGAAAATATAGTATGGAAGTAAAGGGTGAATTAATCATACTTTACATGTTTCAATGGAATCATATTCGCATATTGATAATAACACTCACGGTTTAAAATTAAAGTACCCTCAAATCATTATCGACTTTAGCCAACATCCTAAAATATAAAAAGAACAAAAATTTTTAATTTCTCTACTTTTTTAAGGGTGACACTATATACACTACCCTATAAACCCACAAACTTGGAGAGTTATCTACCTCCAGACTCAAGGTATGCTATGCCCTCGTGGCATAAAGACTAAAGTATGTATTGGATTCAAAGGATGATATGACACAACAAACAAATAAAATATACCTAGTTGGGTTGCCTCCCAATAAGCGTATTTGGTTAAGGTCGTTAGCCTGACCGTGGCCCCAATTTTAGTTGGGGTGTGAGGTGGCCATGTCATCTTTGGCCTTTGTTTTTCTTCCTTTAGCCCACCTCACGCTTTCTTGGGCACAAATTCTCACTACCTTTCAAACGTAAGTTCCATTTTTGATTAATCCGGGTGGTACCCAAGGAACTTTTGAGGCTCTTTGTTTAGCTTTTTTCTTTTTCTTCTTCTTGGGGCCTCTCCTCCAAACTTATTTGTTTCTTTCACCTCACAACTTTTAACAATCTCATCCTCAACAAAATCAATAGAGATGTTATCTTGATCAAAGAAATTAGCAAATAAAGTATCGAATATATCAAGAAAATAACACTTTTCTACTTGAGCACATGAATCCATGGATGTAAACTTTTCTATCAAAGGTGAGGTAATAAATGGCTCCTACTTCTTATAGAAGTGGTATAGGGGGTGATACGGTCCATCACTATTAGAGTGTTTGTCCACTTTGTGTTCCATAGCCATGTCATGTACGTCAGCTTTATCCCTAGCATTCTCACCGCTATTTAACTCTTCTCAAATTCCTCATAATCAACCTCATGTAAAAAGCTCTCATACACACAATCATCTACCTCATTAACATAGCATCATGTAGCATTGACAATTTGAGGTTCTTTCATTCCATTAAAAACAGAAATTTAAACTTTTTAATCAAGAATATTCATTGTAAGTTTTCCCTCTTTAACATTAATGATGGTGTCAGTAGTAGACATGAAAAGACGTCTGAGAAGAATGGGTGTTTCACAATTATTACTAACTTCCTCTTCCATATCAAGCACAACAAAAATTCAACCGGTCCTCCACAATGCCCAAAGGACGTTTGACCGAGCGGTCCGCTAGTTGAAGAGTCATTGTGGTGGATTTATGCTCCCTCAATCCTAATTTCTCATACACCGAATAAGGCATCAAATTAATGATTTCCCCTTGTAAGTACGCCAATCCAATTCGCTACCCTTTTAGATGCATTTTAATACAATAAAACTGCATTAAGGGGCATTTTGGTAAAATTCCCGGGCTATTCCGAGACTTCCGGAAACATTCCATAAGTTTCTTGTGAAGGAAGTACCTTTTAGTACTTTGCTCATGCTAAAGGACCTACAAGGAATAAACCTATTTTGGACCTTTTGGGTATTAACTCAGAATGTTCCAGAACCAGGTTTTGGCGCCAAAAACGGTTGGTGACACCTTGTGTCACGCGACAATTCAAGCCATGGAAAGCTGACACAAAAGGCCGTGCGACAGAAGTAGCCCATCATCAGCAGCTATAAATAAAGCCTTGCATCTCTCATTTGAGGATCCTTTTCCACCTCCCTAAGGTCACTCTGTAGAAATTCCATCAGAAACCAAATCTCTCTCCTCCTTCCTCAACAATACCCACCAATTCACCCCAATTCAACCTCCATCTTATCCAATTCACCCATATACCTTCACACAACCCATACAAATTGAAGATCTGAAGGCTAGCACTCCATCTGTGCTCAAATCCGCACCTCATGCAGCTGGTTAGAAGGCTAATACACCTAACTTGGTGTATTGGTGGTGGATCTACAAGGGTAACGCATCCCTCATACCTTATATCTCTCATTTACTTGCTCCTTGCACAATTCCTGTTCATCCACCTGATAATTGAGCTCCATCCTCTTTAATTATCAGGTGGCAATTGCCATCTCTCTAATTAAAGTTGTTTTGCTTGGTTAATTGCATGTTCATGATGTGATTTCATTGGATTTGTTGCTTATTGGCCAAGGGAGTGTGGATCTCCCTATATCCACATCCCCTTGGTCAATCTATTATTGATTCGTATTATTCTGAATTGTTTTGTTATGATATTTTGATCTGTTTGGTTCTCTATTGGTTCTGATTTCAAAATTGTAAAGTCTCTGCAGACGGCAAGGTTATGTCACGCGACACATCGGATCTCATCAGTCCTGTGTAGCGCGACATAACTAAGCCTATGCAGAGATTATAATTTCAGTTGTAATTCGTATTGTCTTGTCTACTTGTCACTCAAGATAGAGTGTGGATCTTCAATATCCACATTCACTTGAAGTGTTAGTGTAGATCTCTATCAATCCTGTGCTTGAATTGTAAGGTTTCTGCATATGCCAACTTGTGTCACGCGACAGATCCTGCAAAGCAGATCCTGTGTCACGCGACACATATTGTCAATATGCAGAGATCAATTTCCAGTTGTAAGTTGTTTTGTCCTCATTGTAAAAAGGGATGTGGCTTCCCATGATCAATGGTTCACAAGTTGTAATGTTCCCTTTGAGCAATAAAACAAAGCATTTCCATGCATTTTATACATATCTTGTCACACACATTTCGCACACACATTTGGATGTTTTGGATGTTGAACATAAAAAGACTTGTCTACGGACGAGGCGTGTTGGGTGAACTCTCGGTTCTTCCCAACACGTAACCTGACCCCCGAACCCATTTTCTCTTTCAAAAAGGTTTTCAATGTTTCATTTAAAATGGCGTGGCGACTCCTAAAAATTATTATTTTTTCGGGTGAGCGTTCATTCAGTGGCGACTCCACTGGGGACTGAAACCTGTTTTCAAAAGTGGGTCAAACTTTCGTGCTCGTTCAATATCTTCCTCATTCATTTGTGTGTGCATTGTGGGTGACATTATATGTGTATAAATGCATTTAGTGCTTTGCTTTATTCCCTCCCCTTCCTTGCTTCCTGAGTCTTGTGCTGTTTCTTGGGGCTGAGCTATTGCGTTGAGCCTGGAGGCTGGGGCTAGTTCTATTGCTTTTCAGATTCTGAATATGTGATCCCTTCTGTCACGCGACAGAACTGGCCTAAGCAGTCCTGTGTAGTGCGACAGAAGTGGTCATTCTGCAGGTGCTGAACTCTGGTGCAAGTTGTGATTGTGGGGCAGTCCCCCATGATCAAGTTATGATCCCTTGCTTATTGTACTCTGTAAGGTGTGTGTGTGTTGATTTTCCTTTATCACCCCTTTTCTAAAAAAAATATATAAAATAAAAAAATAATAAAAAAAATTGTTCATTTTCATAAATAAAAGAACATAGTCATCCACACACTACTACACATAGATTTAGAACCCTCGGGTGCGATTGACGGCATCGCGGACGGTGATAAAATTCGCCTATGCTTGAGCGCCTAATGTCAAACCCATCCCCCTAGCGTGTTATAGGTGGCGCCGCACTTGAAGCTTACCCACGGTTGGTTTTTTGGATACAACATTTTAATCACACTAAAATGAATTGATTTTGAAATTTACAATAGGCCTTCATACCTTTCCCAAAACCTTGCACCTTGAAGGCATGTTGCCAATGCAACATGGTTTCACGTGGGGACATGTCACTCTCGTGACGTGTCTTAACGAGAGATCATGCCGCGTTGTCACCGTGCACCGACGAGAGGTTATGCCGGATTTTTCTTTGAAATTCTTCAAGAATACCCGTTATGCTGCCCAAATTTCTCCAAAAATTTTGACCACTCGTCCGTCTCACATCGTGTTAGGTCTTGGTCAGGTATCATTACCTATTACAAATTTCAATGCAAAGCATTTGGTTTAATTTGAATGTTGCGTCTTTAAGTTCCCCCTAGGTCTAGATTGCGTGAATAAAGGCTTATCCTTTCCCAACCGTTCATAGGATTTAAGATACCGATTTATACTTGAACATAAATAATTTGCTTGCGCGAGTCCGTCTCATTTCCCATTCTTCCCTCTCCCACACTCCTCAAGGTTCTCTATCCTCCGCATTATACATGCTCTCACCTCTTCACCTCTACAGCCATGACAAGTTGGGTCTGTGCTCCTGTGCCCGGCGTTCGATTGGTCCATATCCCCGAGGCGGAAGCAGTTCAAGTGTCCGAGCGGTTGTTTATCTGAGTCGGTATCCGAGATGTTTGGTGCAGAGAAGATTATGGCCCACCAGTCTGGAAGTTCGTATCCCATGGGTCAGCAGAGTGCAAATGGTGTGTCCATCAAAGAGTTGCAAGCGACCCTTGATGCCGCTTTTCCTTGTGAGCGGGAGGCCCGGTTGCTTGCTCAGATTGCTCAAGCTAAGGAAGACGACTCATGAATGACAAAAAGTTTGAGAAGGGTCCTCACCCCATCAATATCAGCAAAAGCCCAGAGGTCCTCCCATCCGAAGACGGAGAAGTCAGTCAGTCAACATCATAGGTTCTAGAGTGTCCTTTACATTGTCATGAGTCTGTCGAGTCCAAGTTGGACCAGTTTTTGCTTTGCAGTAATAAAAATCTTTGTTTGTTTTCTTGCTAGACTCGAGACATCACTTGCACACCCACGTTACATTTAATTGAAATGGTTTTATTCTACATGGTCACTTGTGCTGCTCAATTACTAATGCTTTGAAATGATTAATGTTTAAATTGATCGGATTGAGAAAATCGACTGATATCATTCTCAAATTGGGGCTTACCAACTCCCCATCTTTCATCTCACATGCTCACGATTATTTCACCATATTCATCGTTCGCCGATCAATGGATTTGCATTAGTCGTTCTCAAATTAGCTCAAGCAAGCAACGCGGCCTTAATCTCGTTTAGACCATCCGGTATGGACTGCGGCTGAAACCTTTCACCCTTAGGAAAACCATCACCTTACCCTCACCAAACAATATCCCATCATTTCAAGATCGGCGTGCTTTGAAACCCGTCTAACCATCTCCAGAAGAAGAAGGACTATCCTTGAGGCTCCTGTGATTCAAAAGAAAAATTGACCGTCTCTAAGTTCAAAGAACGGCAGAATGCAGTGATCCACCCCGGGGACTAGCTAAAGTTCTCTCTCAAAAACAGAATTGGAAAAGAGAGAGAAGAATGAAAATATATAAAAAAAAGATTAAAAAAAAAAGATTAAAAAAAATATAAAAAAAAAGAAAAAAGAAAAGAAAAGGAAAAGAGAGCCTAGTCCCTAGCGATCCTCTTAAAATCAAAAGTCAAAGGATCCAGTCGTTACTCAAAGGGAGCCTCAGAATGAATAAAGAGACAGCGCGGATGTCCCCTCACCATTACCTCTGATTAATCCCAAGCCATTCCCTCATTTTCAGGGGATATTCCCATCACCCTTTACCTTGACCAAAACAAGTTTGGAACTCTCATTCAAAGAGGCAATCAATATCCTAACCATAGAAATCCCAAACACATCCCCAAAAAGCCAACCTCTCATCTTTAGAGGTTCAGTCAGCAAAAAGCCCAGCCGACCTCTCATTCTAAGAGGCCATGATACTCCGAATCACCCAAAGGCCGATCGAAACCCTGAAATCCAGTTGCAGTTCCTACCGGATAGCAGTTTCGTGTTTAATCTCTTCAAGGGCCAAGTCAGATTAATGTTGTGTTGCTTGCTTAAACCGGAGCCAAATTCATCCCGGCTCAAAAGATCATCAGTCGATTGTGCAAATTCCATCCGTTCATTCGACACATCATGTGAGCATATTTCATTTCCCCTCCGCAAACACTTGCCGCGAATGTCCCACCGGGGCTTCGCATCTGTGTCTTTCATTGACACTTCAAAGAGATATGGGCGTCAACTCTCCAATCCTCAAAGGTCCTCAAAATCTCAAATTTTCGCATTCCTTTCTCCTTTCAATCGGGACTTGCCCGAACTACGGCGACTTGAGCTCCTCCCAAGGAGGGGAACGTAGACAACCACAACTGGTCCGGTTGAAATCACAAACAAATCTCAAAAAATCTGATCTCCTCAAGGGCCGTCCCTATATACAGATCCTTCGTTCCATCTTTCCGAGTTCGATTCTCGATATCAGTCGGCTTTCTCCTCAGGATTGATCAAAATATTTGTTCATATCAGGATTGGTGATTAAATAACCCGAACATCAATAAAGGGTTTAAGCAGCTTTGTGATCATCGCGAATAAGACAAGTTTTCAAGTGTCTCGACAAGTCTTCTTCTCTACATCATAGGAAATAGAGCCAAACATTGTCTTTATGTCAAGCAGGGGCTTCCATACACCTTTCCACACCTTGCGACGCTTATACTCTCCCAAAAGAGTCAAACCCAAAAGCGAGTGTGTCGAAGAATCGGGATCCATTCCCACCCTCGAAAGATGTGCCCCTGCACATAAACATTCCCGAGTATTTTCCAATGACTGATTGACCAAAGTTTGAAAAAAGAGTGCCTCCTTGACCACGCGGTGTGTCTGTCTGCAATGGGGCTGCATGGGAATTCTGCCAAACTGGGGCTGACTCCAGTCCACAACAACCTCTCCATACCGGGGCTTTATCAGGAAAGGGGATCGCATGTGCATGAGAACTTCTTGGCAGATTCTGGGGCTCGCTTTACAGTCCGGATCCTTGAGGCTAGTTTTGTACATGAGATTTACTTCATCATAGCAGTAGCTGATGTATTTCTTTCCCTAGGCAAAGGGGTGGTCTCGAGACAAATGTGAGGCTTGGTTAGGAAAACCTGTCAGTAGGGCTGCTTGTGTCACGCGACACAACTTACCCTTTGCTGTCCTGAGCCGTGCGACATAACTAGCCCAGCATCAGACACCAACAACCTGCATCCAATTCCTTCCCAGGGCACTCCCCGACTTGTCCAGCGCTGCAACCATCAACCATCACTTCATAAACAACATGGGAGAGGGTTCACTTCACCACATTTACCATACACATACAAATCATCATTCCATATACACAGTCCACATATGAACCATACACGCACACTCATCAAAATCATCACACCATCAGCTTTCATTCCCCAAAATGAGATGGATTTGTGCAAAATAATAAAGCTAACAAGATAAGTAGCAAATTAACAAACAGCCAAGTTTAAAGTTTGTTTAGGATAGTGCTCGGAGAGTTAGCCTAGCCTAGAATGTCTGTTTCCTACAGAGTACAATGAGCAATGAGTCATAAATCGCATCCAGGGGGGCTACTTTGAATCACCCTCCTCATCATCCTCCTCCTCATCATCTTCATCTTCATCTTCATCCTCATCGTCATCCTCAGCCTCCTCAGGCTCATCATCAGGATCGTCAGAAGGCGCTTCATATGCTACGGTCCCCATGTCATAATACTCATCGAGCTCAGGGATAATGGTGGAAGCTAGTTCGTAGTCAGCAGCGGTCTCACCATCATCATCATCACTATCGTCACTATCATTAGCATCATCGCTCTCGATAGGTCTGCGAAAAGGCACATTTGCATTCTTGGTCTGTGGCTTCGGTCCGCTGGTACCCCCGACATCAAAACGACTCTTCTTATTTCTTGGCTGACCGAGAGGGGAAGTGTTGATTGCATCCTGTGACCTGCATTGATTCTTCCAAAAGCTCACGCCTTTCTGGGGCTTACCAATCATGCCCACGACACCGGTAAAAGCCCGAGTAAGATGTCTGTAAGCCTGGGCTGGCACCTGTTACAAGCAGACAAACAGAAGCATCAGAATGCGTTCCTTGATGTAAGAAAGATGCGCAAGCAGTCTAAAGGAGGCAAGGAGCAATACTTACTGATCTGGAACCCCGCGGGAGCTGCAGACGAGAATGGGTCTGTGACATGTCGATGTGAGCTCGCCGTATGCGGCCACCACTCTGGTAATCAATAAAAGTCAGGGGAAGAGGAGGTCTAGCTACATGGCCAGTCGAGGGCCCCCGCACTCTGAATATCATATCCAGCTCTAACCTGAGGAGATTGCAACCTCCTAGCCACATATAGGGCATAATCTCCGTCCTGGAAAAAGTGATGGGCTGCCACGCCTACAATCAAATCCTCTGCATTCTCTAGCTGGCGAGGAAACCACATCCTAGAGGGAGGATCCTCAGGGACTCGAGCATTCATATAAGGCCCGTGCTGTCTGAACACTCTCTCAGCCAAATATAGGGCGTCTCCAGTCAAGCCCACCAAGAGCTTACGGCACCCAGTCAGATAAAGCGCATAATCCAGATCCTCACCCTAATATCTCTCGGGCCATGGGAACAAGGAGAGATTAAAAGGAGCTCCTCTTAGCAATAGCACGGTGTCAGCATAGGAAGCAGTCACTCTACCCCTCGACCCGAATTCTCGAGTTTGCTTCCTGGCACCCTTAGTCCAGCGTCTGAGTGCAGGAAAAGTATCAGTAAGAAACTCATCCTTGACTCTCCACTGATAGCAACTGAATATCTCATAAGCCCATGCCTATAAAAGACAAAGTCAGAAAGGGTCAGAAATCAAAGATAGTAACTGTTAATGCAAATGTGTGTGCAAAGAAAGGCAAAGGTAAAAAGCTACCTCAAAGGCCATCTGACAGCAATCAAAAGACTTAGCCTCTCCCCGGCTGATGTCATCTAGGGCCAAGTACATCTCCGTCAGCCCAGCTTCTCCCCAAGACAAGTTACCGACATTCCCCCAATCCCTCAAAAGTTCCAGAAGGGCAGTCAAAGCAGTAGAAGCCCCATTGGGGAATAGCATATCAGAGAATCCCGCCCAAACAAAGGCCCGAGCCAGCCTCTCAACCCTATGGCGGCTATCAGCGGAGCCATCAAAGATGGAGGGTATGCCCGACTCTGAGCCTCAATCGCTCCATGTATCTCTCCCAGCTCTTATCCATTGCCCTTCCTGTCCCGGAGAGCAAACCCAACCAGCTCAATCATCTCAACGTCACCCAGAGGCTCGAGCTCAGCATCAAAGATAGGCTGACCAGTAAAAGGCAACCCTGTGATAACAGCGAAGTCATAAGGCGTGACTGTGGTCTCACCCCAGGTAAAATGGAAAGTGTGGGTGGTCTCCCACCAAAATCCCCGAAAGGCCTTCATCAGCTCGACACTCCTCTTGGTGTTGCCAATGGCCTCTGCCATCCCAAAGAATTGCCCAAGCCCAGCTGCGTATACCAAGCCCTTCGGCGAATATGCCTCATCCACACTGCCCAGCAAGCTCCTCCACAGCCGCCCGATCACCTCCGATGATCCCCTAGTGCGTAGCCCCTGCAGGTAAACACAGCACATGTATCATAATTACCTCAGTCAATTACATTTCGAAGAATTCCTCTCATGCATTCTATCAGTACAGTCATAAGCATGCTTTTTTCGAAATAAAAAATTCAAATTTTCAAAATTCAGATCAGTAACAAGGTTGGGAAGGAATCTTACCTCAGCCCTCCTACCAACCAAAGTATGTTTGTCCTCTTGGGGATAGAAGTGTCCTCGCAGAGTTTGAGGAAAAAGGGTCGAAAGTTCCTCTTTATCTTCTTCCGTCGATCCGCCATTTCTGCCTGATGGTCCCCTTCCTTCGTTAGGCGTATACGGGGAGGCATTGTTGCAAGCAATTCCTAGAAGCTCAAGCAAAGTTTTAACTCAAAACCCTAGCTCTTCGCTCTTTCTCCCCGCTCGCCCTATGCGTCTGTTGGCTGGTGTGTTTCAAAAATGACAGAGGGCTCGTATTTTAACTAAATCTGTTCGCTTGGCTTGAAGAGCCGTGCAACACAACAGTCCCCTTGGCTAAATTTTTCAAAAATACCCCCTATGGTTTGCTGATTTGCACTTTAACCCCTGAGGCATGCTTTGCAGTTTCCCCCGCAGGTACAATAATCAACTGAGCATCATCGAATTTTGAGGACTGTCCCTCAAAGCAAAATCGAGACAAAGATTCCACATCTATCAGTCTCCCCCAGCAATGTTCATCAGTATCATCAGCCCCGCCGCCAAAGCAACAAAAAAAAATCCGTTCCATAGCAAGCAAAATCCATATACTACCAAGCAAAGTTCATGACTCCAAAGTCAGCCAAGTGTCAACAAAGGCCGTCCCTCGCACGGCAAAACAGCAACTCATCAGCAACAGTGGTCTAAGTCCCTCCGGCAGCCACCACCACCAGCAACGATAGCATCAGACCCCCCGACAACTACATCTATCCCCAGCAGAATCAACCGTAGCGTGAGTCCCTCCGGCAGCTACCCTTCACCATCTTCCAGTGGTCTAAGTCCCTTCGGCAGCCACGATCATCATCAACAGTAGCGTGAGTCCCTCTGACAGCTACCCTTCACCATCTTCCAGTGGACTAAGTCCCTCCGGTAGCCACGACCGTCATCAACAGTAGCGTGAGTCCCCTGGCAGCTACTCTGCACCATCCAGCGGTCTAAGTCCCTCCGGCAGCCACAACCATCAGCAACAATAGCGTGAGTCCTCTGGCAGCTACTCTCCATCTTCCAGTGGTCTAAGTCCCTCCGGCAGCCACGACCGTCATCAACAGTAGCGTGAGTCCCTCCGGCAGCTACTCTTCACCATCAATTGTAGCATCAGTCCCTCCGGCAGCTACAACCTTTCATCATCAAGCAAGTTGCAGCATGAGACCCTCCGGCAGCTACAACTTTTCACCATCAGCAGTAGCATCAGACCCTCCGGCAGCTACAGGTAAGCACAGCAAAGGTATGAAAGCATATCTCTACCATTTCTTGCTCCTTGTCGGTTTCGTTTCCGAACTACGATTTGGCTTGATTCCCTCCTAGGGATACGTAGGAATCCTTTCTCCAAAGGTCCAGCCATCTGATCTCACCAGATCATTGTCCAGCCCTCCGCCATATCCCCTGTCGCTCAATGGGATTGGGTCTTATTTTATCGACAACCTCACTTCTTCCATAAGTGACGTTGCCGAGGGGCTTTGTAAGTACGCCAATCCAATTCGCTACCCTTTTAGATGCATTTTAATACGATAAAACTACATTAAGGGGCATTTTGGTAAAATTCCCGGTCTATTCCGAGACTTCCGGAAACATTCCATAAGTTTCTTGTGAAGGAAGTACCTTTTACTACTTTGCTCATGCTAAAGGACCTACAAGGAATAAACCTGTTTTGAACCTTTTGGGTATTAACTCAGAATGTTCCAGAACCAGGTTTTGGCACGAAAAATGGTTGGTGACACCTTGTGTCACACGACAATTCGAGCCATGGAAAGCTGACACAGAAGGTCGTGCGACAGAAGTAGCCCATCATCAGCAGCTATAAATAAAGCCTTGCATCTCTCATTTGAGGATCCTTTTCCACCTCCCTAAGGTCACTCTGCAAAAAATCCATCAGAAACCAAATCTCTCTCCTCCTCCTTCCTCAACAATACCCACCAATATACCCCAATTCAACCTCCATCTTATCCAATTCACCCATATACCTTCACACAATCCATACAAATTGAAGATCTGAAGGCTAGCACTCCATCTGTGCTCGAATCCGCACCTCCTGCAGCTGGTTAGAAGGCTAATACACCTAACTTGGTGTATTGGTGGTGGATCTACAAGGGTAACGCATCCCTCCTACCTTATATCTCTCATTTACTTGCTCCTTGCACAATTCCTGTTCATCCACCGGATAATTGAGCTCCATCCGCTTTAATTATCAGGTGGCAATCGCCATCTCTCTGTTTAAAGTTGTTTTGCTTGGTTAATTGCATGTTCATGATGTGATTTCATTGGATTTATTTCTTATTGGCCAAGGGAGTGTGGATCTCCCTATATCCATATCCCCTTGGTCAATCTATTATTGATTCGTATTATTCTGAATTGTCTTGGTATGATATTTTGATCTGTTTGGTTCTCTACTGGTTTTGATTTCAAAATTGTAAAGTCTCTGCAGACGGCAAGGTTATGTCACGCGACACATCGGATCTCATCAGTCCTGTGTAGCGCGACATAACTAAGCCTATGCAGAGATTATAATTTCAGTTGTAATTCGTATTGTCTTGTCTACTTGTCACTCAAGATAGAGTGTGGATCTTCAATATCCACATTCACTTGAAGTGTTAGTGTAGATCTCTATCAATCCTGTGCTTGAATTGTAAGGTTTCTGCATATGCCAACTTGTGTCACGCGACAGATCCTGCAAAGCAGATCCTGTGTCACGCGACACATATTGTCAATATGCAGAGATCAATTTCCAGTTGTAAGTTGTTTTATCCTTATTGTAAAAAGGGATGTGGCTTCCCATGATCAATGGTTCACAAGTTGTAATGTTCCCTTTGAGCAATAAAACAAAGCATTTCCATGCATTTTATACATATCTTGTCACACACATTTCGCACACACATTTGGATGTTTTGGATGTTGAACATAGAAAGACTCGTCTACGAACGAGGCGTGTTGGGTGAACTCTCGGTTCTTCCCAACACGTAACCTGACCCCCGAACTCATTTTCTCTTTCAAAAAGATTTTCAATGTTTCCTTTAAAACGGCGTGGCGACTCCTAAAAATTATTATTTTTTCGGGCGAGCATTCATTCACCCCTAAATCCAACATTGCGTTCACCGATTTGGAATTTCCCAAAGTAATTTTTATATTAAAGCTACCGGGATTCTTAAGTTTGGGTGAAAGGTGAGATTGGATCACGACACTCACATTTTCGGACATCACGACTTGTTCACCTCTCCCATACCTTTGCTTTCGGGTATTCAACTCTTTGAAAAACATGACATGAGATGGGATGTTTTTAATGACATCTAATAATGTTAAATTTATGTTCACTTTGGAAAATATGTCATATATTTCAGAATATTTCTTTTCCATCTTTTTCCTTATCAATCAACCCAGAAAAGGTACGAGAGGTACATATGGTTTGGTAGGTGAAGGTGTTTCTTTTTGTTTATCTCTCAACTCATTTGTTCCATCATCATTCTCAATTTCAGAATTTTTCATATTAAGTTTATGAGATGGAGAAGAAGAAGTAGGAGCACATAACTCACGATTTATTACCTTACAATTCCTCAATTCGGTTATGGCGTTTGCATGCTCCCCTTGGCTCAGGAATGTGCCCGTCTTGTGACTTTGGAGGGCATTGGAAAGTTAACTTATTTGTGTTTCCAATTTATTTATTGACGCCCCCATTAGTCTTTCCTTATTGGATTTTATCCAACCTTAGCCTCTCCATTTTTGAGCTTGATCCGACCTTAGCCTCTCCATGCTCTCCTCCCATGGTTGTTTTTGTTGACCTTGTTGTTGTGGGTGAGTAGGTTGAGGTGGAATGGGGTGTAGAGGTTGATTGTTATTCCATGAAAAGTTCGTACGATTTCTCCACCCTTGGTTGTATTGGAGTAGGAAATGTTGTGAAAAGGCTTTGGTTGATACACATTCGCCAATTGAGCCTGTTCAAATCAGAAAATTGTGCAATAAATGGGCACACATTATTAGCATGGGAGTTCAAACCACATTTAGCACATAAATCATAAATTTTATTAGCAATAGCAAGAGTGACTAAAGAAGCAAGTGTGGAAAGTTGGTTAGTTAATTCAGTGATTTTCTTTTCCACCCTATCAATAGCACTTAGCTCATAAAATCCCTTGGTTTTCCCCCTCACTCCCTTCTATTGGTAGTTAACACCTAGCATGTCAAAAAAAAATTCACTTGTTCGGGAGTCCTCTCCCCTATTGACCCTCCCGCAACATTATCCACCATAGATTGGAACATTTTAAATCTCACCCATATTTCATGGAATGCCTCACTTGGTTATTGCTGAAAACCAATAATTTTCTATCTCAAGAGAGACAATGAAAGGTGAGACTAGAATCTTTGTATAAAATCTTGACATGTTCTCCCATGTATCTATGATATTTGGTGCTAATGTCATGAACCAATTTTTAGCTCCGTCCTTAATAGTGAAAGAAAAATATTGCAGCTTTAATTGATCCTTCGTAACTTCTATAGTTAGAGGAAATACTGAACAATAGTCAAGGATAAAGTTTAAAGGATCATCCGTAGATCCCCCGTGGAAGCTAGGTAAAAGATTGAAATATTGCCCCTTTAATTCATAACCTATTGCAGCCGGTGATAATACAATGCAAGATGAGGCTGCATCGATCTTATAATGAAAATAGTCCTTCATGTGGCAAATATTTACTTAATCACCCATTTTTATTCCTTCTTCTTCTACCCTGGTGGTAGAAGTTTCAGGGGGAATGCCCCATCCAAGCTTGTCTATGTCCAAAGAACCCAACTCGGGTTCAATGATCTTCGAGAGAGCATACATTGTTGAAATTAAACTGTAAAATGAAAACAAATCCCCGGCAACAGCGCTAAAAGCTTGATGGAGGGAAACCCCACTTGTTATAAATACCTCGCAAATGCACGAGTTATCGAAGTAATAGTATGCACTTATCAAGGGTGAATCCACGGAGATTTGTGAATCCACAATTCGATTGTCAACAGTTTAAACAAGAAAACAAAAGACTGGGGGGGGGGTTTGGTTTTGATTTGACTAATTACTAAAAACAATTAAAAGCAATTAAATTAATTATACAAAAGTAATTCAAATTATGAGAAGGATTCACGGGTTGGACTTTCACAATACCTTAACTCCATACTAATTTTCATAAATAAAGATGTCAAACTCATTCTAGGGTTCATTCACAAAAGTTATGATTGGGACGGTTCGATCGCCGGATTGTAATCATATGGTTCTATTTACGTTATGTATTCTATTACGGCAACATAACATGCGAATAACTAATTAAATACTCAAGAATTATATGAACCTTGATCCCTTTGAATTCTATTACGACTTTAATTGGATCAATTCAACAAAGTAATGGTCAATGTATTAATCACCCAAAATTAATAATCCAATTAATACCCAAATAGTTGAATAGCCATAATTATCTTAACATAAAGTTGCAACTCTAAAACCTTGCATTAAGAATACTTTGAAGAACTAGAACAAGATTGAATGTAAGAATTAAATCATAGCTGTTTTGGTCAAATTTAAGCAATTCAACTTTCAATAGGTGAAATTGGGCACAATGGAATATAATACTTCAAGATTCAAGATGTAATAGACTAAGTATTTAACGAACAAAGCCCTTGAACAACTTGTTCGCCGGCATAAAACCTCGGAACGAAGAAATTGTATTACGATGATGGTAGTGTGGAGAGTATGATTACAACGAGCGTTCTAACGTGAGTGTGTGTATGTGTTGTTTTCCCCTATTAATATGAAAAATACAATGAGATCACGATCTTTATGATTCCTCAAATCCCGAACCTTCCCCGCCTTTCCTTCCTCTTCGCCCGCCCTCTGTACACCTTTCTTCCCCGTCGCCCGCCCTCTGTTCGTCCCCCATGTCCGCCCTCCTCCATTACCCTTTTTCTTCTTGTTATCACACCCTTCCTTCATGTTTTCCCTTCTCAATCTCTGCCCGAGATTTAAATGTTATAGAAGTTAAAATTTTGTTTTTTTTTTCTTTTTCCAATCTTTGATGTTAATAGTGGTGGTTGCCGGATTTTAAGAGAATTGGGGTGGTGGCGGCCGATTTAAAAAAAAAACGGTGGTGGCTGGATTTACAAAAAATAGCGGTGGCCAATTTTTTGAAAAATTGTGGTGGCTGAATTTTGATTGATAATGAATATGATCAAATTATACGAGGGTAATGATAAAATTATAAAAAATATGTGAGGGTAAAAGTGAGATAATAAAAAAAATTGTCAAGCTTTCAATTTATTTCCTTCAAATTCCTTTAAATTTTGACTTTGGAAAAAAAATTCTAAAAAATTTCCTATTCGCTCTTTTCTACTTTCTCCCTTACAAATTTCGAAAGCAAACTAACGAAAATTCCCTTTCTCACAATTTTTAAACTAATAAGCAGGGCATTAAGGACTTACCGAATACCGATAATCAGTTAATTGGTTTTGAAATTTATAATATTCTTTGCTCTGCCTCTAATAGTGTTTTCAGTCTTCTGCCTCTTTTACGAACCTAAATAGTTGCCGGAGACGGCCAAATACTAACCTAAAACACCGACGATGGCCCGGCAAGCCAATAGACTGATCGCCAATTTGTCCTCTAAACTCAGCCCCGCCGCGAAGCCGTCTTTCCCCGCCCCATCGCCACCGTCCTCGTCCTCGTCCTTGTCGGCGTCTTCAATTTCGCAATCTCGACATTTCGGGACTACTCCTCCGCCTCCGGCTGTGTTTGTCGACAAGAACACCCGCATCATTTGCCAAGGCATCACCGGTAAAAATGGCACCTTCCATACTGAACAAGCCATAGAGTACGGTACTAAGATGGTATGTAATGGAAAATAAAATTAATGTTTATGACGTATTTTAGGTTTTAGGTTTCATTATTTGCTGATTTGTGTAGCTAGTAAGTATTATTGATTCTGGAATTTCTTTCCTGTTTTATGCTTGTAGATTTTAGTGAGGTGCTTATAGTAATTGCTACAAAAACGTTTGTAATTGTGTTTTACTGATTCCAATCTGATGATTTGTGTGCATCTTTGATAATGACTTTCGCAAGGTGCATGTGTTTTGTTTCTAGAAAACCCTAATGCAGAGATTGCTAAATTGTTTATTTATGGGCGTTTTTTTTATATTTATGGCAGTTGTATAAGTAAGCTGTTTGTTTAACGGAATGATGTTAGTTTTACTGTAATTTATCAACTTATGCTAACATTTAATTCTGGTAGTAGACTAGTAGTGAAAATTTTCTTTCCTCGGGCAATGAAAAATAGTTAACTCACCTCCATGAGCGGTATTAAGCGAAATCTTTTTTTTGTAAATCAGATTCCGACAAGTAACAGCAATGTTATGAGTGCTGGTTGCTCCTGGGACAGGTTGGTTGTGTTACTGTGATCGAATAAAAGGTGAAGCATTTGTCACTCTCTGCATTGACCAGAGAATGAGTAGGTTCATATATTCACCGTAATGTTTCAGTACTATTGGATCACCCTGAAGGTTGAGTATTCATCATCATTGCCAGTTGGGAAGCAAGCGCTCTTGTCTACTGGGAACTAGTTGCTTGATCACCTAGGGTTTTCAGGTCCAAAAATGTTGATCTGATGCTATTATATTATCATTATTCATCTGTAGTATTCATAAGCCTGAATTGGATAAAACTTCAGGACATTGTAGCAAAAAAAAAAAAAAAAAAAAAAACAGAAAAAGAAAAAGAAGATCCTTTAAACTTTGCACGTTGCAACTACAGGTGGTTGCTTATGAAATTGATGTTAATTTATCGCTTATCTGATTTAAGCGCACAAATACAATTTATTTTAACATTTCAGGCTTGATGTACTTGTTTTCTATTTAGCATGACATCTTTTCTCAGTTGTATAGAGGTCATATTGGCGTTTCTTGTTCAATATTTTAGTTGAAAATATTATGTATGCTTACGTGATCAAGGATTGTGGATGATTGAGTTGACATGCTGACATTCCTCACTGAATATTGTTGGTCCTTGATTTTTGCGGCAACTTACTTTTTTCTTATTATTTACAACATCTACTTTTGCCAAGTTAAACTTGCTCTTTAACATTGTATTTTGTTTTTAGTGTGTTGAAAATTATTTGTCTGCGTATAAGATTAATTGTTTCTGATATGTGGATGATAGAGTTTGATTTCTTTTTTTCTCTCTTCTCTCTTCTCCTTTTTCCCATTTTTATTATTTATTTTCCTTTTCCAATTTTTTCCTCCTACCTATTTTTTCCCAATTTTTTCTTCCTACCTATTTTTTTTTTCCAATTGACAATTTCATATGATGATTCATGTTAGCCGACCCCACATCATTTCGGGACTAAGGCTTTGTTGTTGTTGTTGTAGTAGTGAACCTGAATTTTTTTTCATTGATAGGTTGGTGGGGTTACCCCAAAAAAGGGTGGGACAGAGCACTTAGGGCTTCCTGTTTTCAACTCAGTTGCAGAGGCAAAAGCCGAAACAAAGGCTAATGCATCCGTTATTTATGTTCCCCCACCTTTCGCTGCAGCTGCAATTTTGGAGGCAATGGAGGCTGAATTAGATCTGGTTGTGTGCATTACGGAAGGAATTCCTCAGCATGACATGGTAACCTACATTTTCCCTTACTTGATTTACATGTCTCTACTGGTTAGATTTAAGTATGAATGCTAATGCAAGTTTGTGAGTAATATGTTACATATCATGTTTGGTACATGGCATCTACATTAAGGCAGTTATGGTGTCACTATCTGGTTGCCTTGTTTCATGGTAATATGGCCATGATTTTCATAATGAGGTTTTCTTGACTCTTTTTAATTTGATATTTGTGTTTATCCAAGGAATTTAATTAGGTCCGAAAGCTTTGTATCTCTGTGTGATGCCTAAGAAATTGAGGCCCTGGAAAAGCGCCACGAGTGTTGAGAGCAGTTGAACTTAATGATTTGACTTCAGAATTTGTTTATACTATATAAAGCAAATTGCTGAAGATTCTCTCAGAAAATGTTCTTTTCCTGAAACATATTCAATATTTCAGCTTCCTCTAAATATCTTTATCCCAGTATCTTGATTTCTTTTCATCAATTCACTAGACGCCGTCGAGCCATAAGGATATCTGACCACATGATTTCTAGCTCCGATGAATGGTAAATTAAAATAGTACTCTCTCTGTCCCAAAATGATAGGACCATTTGCCATTTATGTTTGTCCCAAAAAGATAGTCCCGTTTCCTGAATTGGTAGGTTAAAATCATTGAACTTCTATAATTGCCCAACAAGGAAGAAGAGGGAGAGAAACAGAGCAGTGTCCAATAAGAACAATTGGTAGGGAAGTAATGGAGTTATAACTAAACTTCATCAAGTAACTGATATCGTAGGCACTGCGGAAGGCTACAGGGCATACTCCTTTTTCATTTGTTTATGGTGTTGAAGCAATATTATCCGCAGAGTTGACCGTTCCTTCGACTTGCAGCAAGGTCTGATGCAAGACATAAGGCCAATTTAGTTGGAATTATTGGATGAAAGGAGGGATGCAGGCTGTAAGAATTTTCAGACTTACTCTCGTCAGATCTCCCGCGCTTATGATATGATGGTGAAGCCAAGAACGTTTGAAATAGGAGACTTAGTACCGAAAGCAGCCCCGCAAATTATTCGTGGAGGCTCCGTTCCCAAATTTGCCCCGAAATGGGAAGACCCATTCAAGGTGGAGGAAGCTAATGAGTCAGGATATTACAGAATTGCAACACTGGAGGGCAAATTACTCCCACCCCTAAATGCAAAATGGTTGAAGCGGTTCTATTCCTGAAATTTTTCTTCCACATACAAGTGTTTCAACCCTCCCTATGATTAAGTATTCCCTACTTAAGTATTTTCTATTTACCTAAATTGTATTGTGCCAGAACTTTCATCACTGGTATCAATCTTACACAATATTGAGTTTACAGCCTTATACTCAACATTTCGTTTCTATAATTAATGCTCCCTCCGTCCCAGCCATCTTAAGAAAAAATGAAAAGGTACGGGAATTAAGGAATATTATTATAGTATTAGGAGAGAGAATGAGTGGAAAAAGTGTTGTGAGTGTGAAAAATTAAATAGGAGAGAGAATGAGTGGGATGAATAGTGAGTGGATTGTTATTGTGAGTATGACATGTGGGTCCCATTAATTATAAAATTAATAAAAACTTTCCATTTTTGGAATTCTTAAGATCGGCGGGACGCCCAAAATGGAAAGTTTTCTTAAGATCGGTGGGACGAAGGGAGTATATGCATGAAATTTCTTCATTTTTTTTTTTTTTAAAGTATTACTATACTTCAAAAGAATGGTTATATATATACATCCGCACGAAAAAAAAAAAAAGAGGACATGCGGAAAGAAACCATCTAAATATTTTAAGCATGAAATTTGCTTTACGCAAGCATAAATGTTTACCGCATCATCAATTACATAAAAACAAGTTGTTCAAAAGACATACCACAACAAAAGAAGTTTTGATACCACATACATCACAAAAGCTAGTGTTTCATTCCCCTAGCATTACAATCATTTTCATGCATCAAGCAGCATGCGGGATCGCAGTTCCAATTCTGATCTAAGTCGATTAAGCTCAACTTCCTTCTCATGAAGTTCTTCTTCCGCAAAAACAAGCTGTTGATTGCACACCGCAATCCGGGATTTGCAATCTTCTATCTCTTCTTTGAAACCATTAACAGCCATACGAAGCTTTGTTACTTCTTTCTCAAGGCCACGTTCCATTTCCGCAAGATGATTCATTTCCTGCTCTATAGGAAACTTGAGGGCACGGTCAATTTCTTCAAAAACCCAATCAACCAAGAAACCATCACGTTCGAGATCTTTGAATTCATCCTTCATCATACGAAGCATTCCAGCTTCCATTTGATTCAGCCGACCGATTTCAAAGAAAACTAAATTTGATGCCAATAAACCAAGACTATGAATAACCCGTTTAGACGAAGTGCAGCAAACATTAGAAAAAAAGTCGGGAATATTTTTCTGCAAACCTCTCAATAATTTCGCATTTTCTTACTCCACATGAAAACCACCCAAGTTTCACCCTCTCCCGCAGAAAGTGGAATAAATTCCGCAGTAACCACCTTTGTGCCAAATGCACTTTCTAGTCCTGCAATACCTTTTCTCCTATAATCAACGATATCTTTTCCCTCTTCATTTATAACCACAAGCTGGTTGTCTTCTTTCTTCTCATTTTGCATATCAGTAAGAGATGATCCAACCTTATCCGCAACACCGGAACTAATCTCTTCATCACAAGAAGTTTCTTCAACTACTTTCACCGCCGCATCGCCAATCTTATTACCTGAACCGGATGAACTTTCCACAATAACCGCACCTGTCGGATTATTACAATCTTGCACGTTCGTTTTTCTTGTATCGCACTGAGACAACTTAAGTTCTTCACTTAAGCCTGCAGTATGATCATCAGCTCTGATGTCATGCTCAGCACCTGCAAGGTTGGCGTGATCTCCCATATCCCCAATCTCTGTTTCAATATTGGACAACACAGGTCCTCCATCTAAATCTGCGGTATGATTACCAGCTTCGGTATCACGCCCCGCAATTGCAGAATTGTTAAGATCTTGCATATCCACAATTCCTGCATTTTTCTTGGGTAGCACAAGCCCTTCATTAATAACCGCAATCTGAGCACCAACATTGGTATCATGCTCAATTTTCGCAAAGTTGTCAGGATCTTGCATATCCACAACTGTCAAAACCTTCAAAGGCAATTCATCCTCTTTGTTAAATTCCACACTTTCAATTTCAGCATTTCCAGCAGGTGAAATATGTACACAAGGGTCCTCATGTGATTCCCCGATAACCCATCCGTTGCGGAAGGAATTAACTCCTTGCCCAATCCCATAGCAGTCTGTTCTTCATTCGATGCAACTTTGTCAACCTCTGTATTAGACTTGCGGCACAATGATTTAAACAAGACTAGGTTCCACCTCCTCAACATCATCTCCAAGCCTAACCGCTTCACTAAGACTTTGCGATTGATCAAAATCCTTTATAATGTCACGTTCCTCTATCATGCTGCCTTATTCATTAAATCTAGCGGAATGGCGACACTTAGACGATACAGCTTCAAATAACTCCACCAATCTACTCTTTTGCAACCGTTGATCAAAAATGTTACGAGTAACATTGCCCACCAAACCCGCTTGCACTCCCCTACCAGTCAAATTACCAACTTGGCCATACACCGTATCTTGGGCCTTCTTCTTTATAATCTCCGCAGCATCTGCAGGGGTAGTTATAGATAAAGAGGTCCGTTGGTCAATCCACACTCCACATTCAGAGAGGTATATAGGATGCATAGGAATTTTCGGAAAGGAAGGGGAAAGCTGCGGAGAAGTGGTACTAAAAAACATCTTACCCAGAGGTGCATCAGGAGCACCTGATTCCGCAACAGGAGAAGGACCAACATTTATTTTCATCACCTTCTCCCGCTAAGTCAATAAGTGCCCCGCTTAACACACCAGCTCCATCAGACTCCCCCGCAAGTGAGCGCTGTTTCAAATATATATAAATGTCCTTTAAGCATCAAACCCTTAAGTATGTATAGAAAATACACATACACTACAGCGAAAAAACTAGAATACTTGCTTACCTTCCGAAGCCTTTGAGATTGACTCAGAGGAGTTTTCCTCTTCTTACTAGCATCACTCACCTTACTCCTCTTTCCTGTAGGAGTCGTAGCCTCCGCCAATCCTTCGTCATTTTTTCTCTTTCTTTTTACCATTTTCTGACATAGTAATCCAACATAAAAAAAAAAAAAAGTCAATAAGAGTAAAATGAATAGAAGAGAATGTAGCAACACTATTCCAACTCAACTTACAAATTGGGTGTGAGCACAACTATCCAAACGGTCAACCTTCTGTACCGTTCTCTCCCTTTTCTTTATCTTTTCTTTTCTGACTTTTCTTTTTGCACTTTCAGCGCCAGCAATTTCACCCCTACTAACACTTACTTCCGCAATCTGTCCTTTTCTTTTTCTTTTTCATTTGACTCTCAGCTTTCTCGTTCTAAAAAAATAAAATAAAAATATCTATAATAATTTTTTTAAGAAATCGTAATAAATCTACGCATATTCTCTTCCAGAAATGTGAAGCCTAGAGATACCGTGATCACTTTCTTCTGCATTTTTCTCAGACAGATCCTTGCTCGCTTGTTGTTTACCCTAAATTAAGCAACACAATTTTTTTTTTCTTCAGAAAGATAAAAAAATTATATACGCAAAAGAAAACAGCAAATCCATTCCGGAAAAATAAATTACCTTTATTACTTTTTCAACCTCAATAGGATCCTCTTCGCCTACGGTCTTATCTTCTTTCTCCTTCCCCGCATCCTTCGCAACACTCTTACCAACTCTCCTTTTTGGTTTTCCAAGTTTAAGTTCAGGACGCCTCTTACATTCCGCTACGCAACCAAATTGTGGGATCTTCAGCAAACCCTTTTCAATATACGAAGACACTGGACCCGAATACGCAATACTACCGCAACTAAGATAAAAGTCATTCCTCCAAACTTTTTCCTCTGTAAGAGCACTAGGAGCTTATCCATAAATGACCGCATCTGCTTCAAGCTATTGACCCAAAAATCCTTCGCCTGCAAAGTCCGCGAACCCACCCATACCGCATCCGGAATAACCTTGACTACCATTTTCTCTAACACTTGCGCAAAACCTCCAGGATAGCAAAATTGATTACAAGAATCATCAAAATCCAAATATACGTCAGACATGTCATGACAAACTAAATCATATCCGCATTGAAGGGCACACCACTCGGGACTATACCTTACAGACCCAACTTCTAACTCATTTAATGCGGGAAGACTAGACGGTAGAATATTTGCAATAATTGGATATTGACTCTTTTTACCTTTCAGCAGCACACCACCTTTGAACTCAAAAACCTCCATGTGTTGACCGTCAGTGCGGTACCAATTTAAGGACATCGTATTCAACGATACTTTCCCATAAGGGCGGAAACAAAACTCTTCTTTCCGGTCAATAAGCTCCAAAAGCCCAACATTGAATCTCACATTCATCCAAGTCCACGATCCAAGTCCACGATCGAGGAACCAACACTCCTCCTGCTCCAGCATAAACCTCTTCCCGCACACCTTAACTTTTCAAAATGTTCTAGCATAAACATGTGAAGAAATGGAACATGGAGAAATGCATGGACATAGTATTGGGCCACAGATTTGCTCACAGCTTTCGCCAGATTATCAAAGCGGGCATACAAATTCCCTAAAAATAACGGACCCATAGGCAGCTTCCTTCCCGCAGCAAGTTTAACGGCATACACAAAGTTCCTTTCATACGGACCGTCATGCGGTTTTTCAGGGAAAAGGAATAGAGTCAAGAACATAGACAAGAAGACTTCTAGATAATGCTCCGAATCTTTCTTCTCTGCGGGAGTAAATGTACCAGCTTTATCAAAAACGCCAAACCAAGATAAGATCCACCCTTTCCAATCATTTTTGTGCCCCTTAATCTCCTTCCCGCAAATCTTTCGGATATCTTCCAAGGCCTCTACCCTCAATCCCTCCTCCGCAGACATAAATTTTTTAAGAGGTTCCTCCCCAAGAATCTCCAAGCCGTATAAAGCAGCTACATCTTCAAGGGTTATAGTGAATTCACCCCAGCTCGCAATAAAAGTATGATTCTTCCTATCCCAACGAGATAACAAAGTCCACAAATGGTCAAAATTCCTAGCAACAGTCAAATTTTGGCAAGCTCGTACACATTCATAAATGCCACTTTTCTTAAGAGCTGAAATGTATTCCGCATTCCCCAAAATATCTTTAGTCCAATCCATCCAATGGGCTACCTTGGCGGAACCACAAACAACGGTACCAGCAGACCATGGAATGTCCCCCATCTCTATTTTCAAACGTAAAAGTTAACGGTATCCTACCTTTTTAGCTCTCGCTAAAGAGGCTTCCTTGACAATCCCTGTGATTTTACCATGATTAGAATGTGGGCCAGGCCAAGACATAGCCTCATCCCAGAACATATCCGCGGGACCGAAAAAAAGGGCCATTTTAAATAAATCCGCGGAACGAATTGATGAAATTTCATGAGTCCTGGTATTAATCAATTCCACGCCCACATCATTTGCGGAACCGTGAGGTCTCCATATCGATGCTTTACCTTCCGGAGTAGGGGTTTCAATTTCCCCGCTATCACTCGAACTTCCGGACTTACCAGAATCAGGAGAAGAGATTATTGCGGAATCAGAATCTTTCCCTCTCTCCTCGGAAGAACCTTCTTTCTAGGATCTGCGGTTGCTCTCAACTAGAGACATCACTTGAAATAAAACGATAGCTAGCCAAATATATAAATGGGTAAAAAGCACCGCAAAAGTTTAACCGCGAACTTGGTTCGCCGACTCGCAGTTTATCTCAAGAGGATAAAGTAGTAAATAAAAGGCGAAACACTCGTGTATATATAGTGGAGAATACGAAAGGACAGTACCGCCCGACACATTAATTAATTTTGACTGTTTCGCATTAAATGCGCAGGTACTATTCCCAAGGTATTGCGGAAATAGTCGACACGAAGATTAGTACGTACTCATATAAATATTCCGCAGATAAGCAAATAAGTAATTAGATGAAACTGCTAACATGTTCAAGAAACTTCTACAGAACTTTACCGCACAGAGGGACTAATGTAGGATGTATCCCGCAGTTTCTGTGCACGTGCTACTGCACGTGAGGCTCATCTCTACCTAGGCAAATATGCGGAACAGATCATAGCCTTCTATTGTATAAAAGTTGTATAATGTAACATCCTCTTCCGCTACTATAGCGGAACCTAGTTCCCGTGATTGAACAGGGTCAACGGGAACTCTCTTACCCGCATTTTATGGGAATCATCAAGGAGCTATGGATTGGAGGATAGAATAGCGGAATTAGCCATGTGGCCCAATTGAGAGACTACACGTGGTCTAGTCAGGATAAAAAGGAGAATTGCGGGACTGGTCCCCACGAGGGACAGGCGGCATCGTTCCACTGATCCGTACGAGCCCAACGAATAGGGGATCGACACTTTGCGTTATGGAAAACACGTGATTTGTCATGTGCATAGTATGAACCTGCCAAGCTCTGACTACTATAAATACCCTGCTCAGATATCGATGTCAGCTACAGTAACTTACGTGCTCAGCTGTTCCCGCAATACTTGTTCTCTCCTTCCTGACTTGTCCCTATTCTCGCTCCTCCTTCTCATTCCTCTTTGGTGATTCGTGTGTAACGCCTATTGCAAGTTTTACCGCTTAAACCCTTTCAAGAACCTACATCCTACATTATTAATCAAAACAAAACTGCCTATGCTGAGTACAAACACGGTATTTATAGACTACAATAGACTATCCATAACTCTCTGTTCATGCACCTTATAATTCAAATCTTGATGTTATTAGCTAAAACCTTCCAACTACTAAGACCTTATCAAGAAAATCAAAGGACACAACCAGCCCCCAAAATATCAAAATACACTTAATCTGAAATTCTTAATTAAATCAACGTATTTGGACTTTACGGATATTTCTGGACTGCATCAAGTTATATTTGTAACTATACTTCAAGGAAACTTGGCTTCCATTTCATTTTATATTTATTATGTGTTTATTAGTTTTGATTGGTATTAAAATCGCGATTGCAACTGCAGGTTCGGGTGAAGGCAGCCCTTAACAGGCAGTCAAAAACGAGGTTGATTGGTCCCAACTGCCCTGGGATCATCAAGCCTGGAGAATGCAAAATCGGAATTATGCCCGGTTACATTCACAAACCAGGTCGTATTGGGATTGTTTCTCGATCTGGCACTTTAACCTATGAAGCGGTGAGAAACCTCCTAACATTATTATTTTTCATTTATTTCGATAGTCTCTACATCTAAAACTCTCTCATGTCATATAAGCTTGTAAGCCTCTTAGATTAAAGTGTACATGATGTAAATTTTTTATGCGAAAAGTTCTTATAATAAAAATAAAATAAAGAAAAGAAAACGAAAAAATCTAATGCGAAAAGTAATCATGTTTTGGTACCAAATATGTCTGTAGAAGTTCCCTAGTGCAGAGTGGACATGAATTTGCCATGAAACTTTTCTAGGTAAATCTTGTATCTGCTGAAGGAGTTAGAATCTCAAGTTGGTAGGAGAACTTTACATCTCTTCAAGGCAAGCCGTCATGAAACTAAACTCATTGCATCATTAATTCTATCTGGTAAAGAAATAGTCATGAGTGTTCATGTGAACTTTGAAATTCTTCATTCATGAATTTTTGTAGGTGTATCTGTAGAAAGGCTTTACTTATATGAGCTCGGTGCACTTTGTAGGGAAACAATGATGGTGTTGCATAAGTAATTGGTTTTGACCTTATGACTGGCCATGAAAAATGAATGTTGAAGTTATTTTATTTCGATTGAAACTTATCTAGTTTCCATTATCATATGTGTCTCCTGTCATTTTATTTTGACTTTTCTGATAGCTGTATGTTCATATACTGGATTCTTTAACATGTCTAATCTTCGGACTCATTTATACTGAGTTTCTTTTAGAGATATCATCTAGTCATGCTAATTTCTTTTGGACGTTGGTAGCATGCTATGAGTTTTGGATATGTCAAATCATGAAATCTTTGATATGATATCAACACCAAAACGTAGGGCTGGGGGCCGTCAGTAAGGGATTTTGGTGAGATGGAGTGGAACACGATATCGAATCGAGATTGTGCCAGTAATACTTTTTTAGAAGCATTAGCTACCTGCCATGACTTATCTGGCCTGTAAATAAAGCTTTACACAATTATGTGAATGACTTGTTTGTTACATCCTTGTAGGTTTTCCAAACAACTGCTGTTGGCCTAGGCCAGTCAACGTGTGTAGGTATCGGTGGGGATCCTTTCAATGGAACAAACTTCGTTGATTGCATGAAGAAGTTCATTGCCGATCCTCAAACAGAAGGTAACTCATGTACTAAGTTAGCTAGAAAGTGAGTTTAAGCTTAAATCAAGACTTTTATGGTTGGATGATTCAGCATTTGAGAAACAGATTCATTTTCGACTCTCGAAGTTTAAAATTTCAATTGGACTCTGAATTTTCAAAAGTTATAGGTCTGTATTAATTTTTGGGTCGTCCCGTAGAAGAATAACTTACCTTTTTGGACCCATTTTTTAAATATTTGAGTGCAATTATTTTAATCATATACTCCGCCCGTCCCATGAAGAAAATCCCATTTTCTTAGAAAATTTTGATTGAACTTTGATTAATAGTTTTAAGGCAATTATCCTAATTAAATTATTAAACTTGTTATGGATACAACATTAAAATTACTACCAGTGACAATTTAGATTTTCATTATGAGATATATGAATTAATATATTATATAATTATTGGTCAAAGTTCAATCAAAATTATATTTTGAAAAGTGGGACTATATTTATGGGAAGGGAGGGAGCAATATGAAATCATGATAAGGAGATAAAAGATAGATGGAGTTCGTACTTCGATAACTTGTTTAATGACGATCAAGAGCAGGATATTGGAGATTTAAATATCCATTCGAGTATGGTTAAAATATATTTTATGAGGAGAATTCAAAAAGGTGAAGTGGAAATGACAATGAAAAAGATGGGATTGAAGAAAGCTGTAGGGCTAATGGCATACCGATTGAGGTTTGGAGATGTTTTGGTGAGATGGGAATAAAATGGTTAATAACACCATTCAACAAAATATGGAGAAGTAACACAATGCCATTGGAGTGGAGGAAAAATACTCCGACCCCTTTGTATAAGAATAAAGGTGATGCCAAGAGTGTGCCAGCTATCGGGGATCAAATTAATGAGCCATACTATGAAACTTTGGAAACGAGCGATTGAACAAAGGCAAATGAGAATTGTGCAGATTTTGGATAACCAATTTGGATTTATGTCCTAAAGATCGACTATGTTGGCAATCTATCTTATGAGACAAAAATATCGGGATAAAAAGAAAGATTTACATATGATTTTCATTGATTTAGAGAAGACGTATAATAAAGTATCAAGAGAGGTGCTTTGTTGAGCTTTAGCAAAGAAATACGTTTCATAGAAATATATTGATATCATCAAGAACATTTACAATGGAGTTATTACAAGTGTTGGGAAGAAATAAGAGTTTCCTATTACGATTGGAGTGCATCAGGTTCTGCACTTAGGCCCTTTCTCTTTGCTATTATAATAGACGAATTGACGAGGTCAATCCAAGATGATATACTAAGGTTTGGAATCTCAAGGTTTTAGGTTGAGCCGAAGCAAGACTGAGTATTTGTTGCTAATCGACAGCCCTAAGAAGAACTCCTTTTTAAAAGGTAAGGGCAAGACTGAGTATTTGGAGTGTAAGTTTAGCAGAGTTGTAAACAGGGATACAGAGATGATCACATGCGATTTCGATGGAAAAGTTGTCCAAGATTCTGAGTTTTTTTTTTTTTCTCGCTATGTTGGATCTAATATTCAAAAGGATGGAGAATTGGATGGAGATGTGGCTTATAGGATTAAAGCTTGTTGTTTGAAGTGGAAAAGTGACACATGGTTTTTATGTGATCCGAGCATGCCCAATAAATTAAAGGAAAAATTCTATCGAACGGCAATTAGGCCGGCACTGCTATATGGCAATAAGTGTTGGGCCGTGAAACAATGTCACGTTTAATAGATGAATTTGGCGGAGATGCGTATGCTGCATGTGTGGGGATAAAAGAAAGGATCGATTGAGGAATTAAGTGATTGGGGGAAAGTAGGAGTTGCGCACATTGTAGATAAAATGAGGGAAAATTGTCTAAGGTGGTTTGGTCATGTGAGACAAATACCGAGTGATGCACCGATTAGGAGGCCTGAAGAGTGGTTAGGGGTAGGAGAAGACCCAAGCAAGCTTGGATAAGGGTGATGGAAAATGATATGAGTTTAATTGGATTGGATAAGAATATAGCGTTGAAAAGGCCGTATTGGAGGACAAAAATTCATGTGGGTGAGGGGGTTATGACTTTTTTTTTTTTCCTTATATCTATTGTACATGTATATTTTTTTCTTCTCCTCTTTCCTTCTCTAAATTTTATTCCTATTTTTTTTTTTTTAATTTGCCTTTCTATTTTTTTTCCATGATGATACATATGAGCTTTCATGTTAGTCGACCTCAAATTATTTTGGTAATAAGGCTTTATTGTTGTTGTTATGGATCATTTGTGACTGGTGTCGAAGTTTAACTGGTCAACTTATGGAAGTAAATATACTCCCTCCGTCCCGGAAAGGTAGTCCTATTGGAGGTAATTTTGATTAAACTTTGACTAATGTATGCATAATTGTTATTGATAGTATTTTTAATGATGTAACGACTGAGAATTCATTTGGATAAATATATTTCTCTAATTTTTTTTTGTCAAAATTCAATCAAATTAACCACTGTGGGACTATCTTTCTATGACGGAAAGATTCTGATTTTTATGGTGCCAATACATGGTTGTGTGGAAGTTATATGACATTCATTGTGGTCAGATTGTGAGTTGTGAAGTTCTCATACACACTGCAAATTATTGAATACAAGCAACCTTGGCACATATAATGTGTGTGCAATTATATGGATATCCACTTTTCATAATTCAAGATTTGAAAAGTTAATTATTATTATTATCATCATCATCATCCGAAAAGAAATATGTTAATAGAAAAAATTTAGCTGTAAAAAAGAAGTTAATAATTAGAGAAAAAGTTAATAAAATGATGATCACTAAAAGTTAATTTATATGATGGTTTGGGGGTAAAGAAGGGAGAGAAACATGTGTGAACAATAAAAAACATTCGGTTTATCTACTCTATCTCTATCTACTCTAGCTTTATTATTAATAGTTGCCACCTACGTTTTATTTGAAGGCAAACAAAAAAGAAAGCTGATTTTATGGGTTCGAGTATTAAGTTACGGAATGAGAA
>JAFEMH010000467.1:342500-415000 GCA_022495995.1 Adenophora triphylla var. japonica
CCACCTTTGCCTCCCCAACCTTGTTTTAACTACCCTTTTTTTTGAAAGATCTTCCCATTGTTTAAAAAAAAAAAAAACTTCTTCGGTTCCTCATTGTTGGCACAGATGCGGCTACGGCAGCGAGTCAAAGACACGTCGGAAATTGGGTAAGGAATTGCCTGGCGTGAAGGTCGATTCGTAGGAATCTTTCCGATGTCGGATTTGCAGTTTAGGGTTTGTCTTTATTTATGTATGTATGTCAGGGCCGTTTGACTGTCTATGTAACCTTGCAGAGTCTTCTTATAATTGTCCTTTCGTTGCTGAAAATTACATGTATTTATGTCTTGTGTTGGTAATTCCGTATTATTTTGTATTTTTTTTTAAGTTCATTGAAGAGAAGAGAATATGAGGTGGAGGAGAAGAGAGAGCACAAATCTTAAGAGACATTCAGACCCCCACTACCAGCAGACAACATTACATCCATTGAAACCCAATTTTAGCCCTTTTGTGGTTAACTAAACTCTCTTCATTCATTGTTTGTAAAAGTATTGTTCTGCATCTAAAGTCGACTTTGAAGAAGTGGGTTACAGATCTTGAAATCGAAGAAGGGGGTTGTGTTTTGAGTTTTGGTGGGGCGGCAAGAGAAGAGGCGGTGGTGGCGTGCGGCAAGGAAAGAAGAAGGGGGCGGCGGGCATCGTGGGAGGAGGAAAAAAACTATGGCTGAAATTCATGGAGGTCTCAACGGGCCACGAAAATGGATTGCCGAAATTATGGGAAGAGGGAGAGGTACGGTGGAGTGGTACTATCAGACTGGGAAGTGTGGGGAGGGAGGGGTGGGGAGGGATGGGTAGACTAGGTTGGGAGTGGAACTGGGTTTGGTTGTTATTCGTATGAAGAAGTGGAATTATGGAGAAGATTGTGGGATTGGGATTGGATCGGTGGGGTGGGGGTAATTAATTTTTTAACCTTCCTTTTCTATTTTCTCTTTCCTATTTTCCTTTTTGACTATTATTTCTTTTTGCAGATGACTAAGTTTTTTTTGAACGAATTCACTAAGATTTGGTAAGATTTTTTTTTTTAAACAGAAAAAGTGATTATAAATAAATGATCATGTTTTTTTTGCGTTTTCTTAATTATTTAGTATACTCTTTAAAAAAAGGTTTAGGGTTTATATATCTTTCTTTCAGAAAAATTGAATTGGGTATTTTTTTCTTATGTGTATTCCAATTTGACGAATGATTTTTTTAATTGATTTAGTTACAAACATTTTTTCTAAAATCATTATTTTTTGAATGATTCTAAAATCATTCAAAAAATAATGATTTTAGAAAAAATGTTTGTAACTAAATCAATTAAAAAAATCATTCGTCGGGATTACTTAAGTTTTTTGTTTCAGACCTTGGATAAAAATAGGATAGAGGATGAGTTATGAATTATAATTATTATTAATTATTTAAATGATTAATGGGTTGGGTTGGGGTTACGAAAAAAGAATAATGGTAAAATGGGGATTAAGAAAATGTTTTTTTACTTACTCTAAATGGATAACGGTCCCGGATAATCGACTTCTTCATATTCTCTACGGCAGTTACACAAACAAATCACCCTCCATCAAATGTTGATTATGGAACAAAGTCATCAGGGTATTGATTATATTTTTTTATTTTTTTTGGGATGGGAGGAAGGCGATTTCACATTTCTTTAATTTGTGTACTGTCACCGTGCCAGTGGCACGGGTAAGAGAATACTAGTGTATATATATACTAGCCTAAGCCCGTGTCCAAGGCCACGTTTTTTGTTTTTGTTTGTTTTAAAAAAAATTTTAATAAAAAAAAATTAATTTTTTTTTTTTTTCATTTTTTGGGCAAAATGTGAAAGGGACCAAATAGTTCCTCCATTTTGAAATTCAAACTGAATGAAGAAAGAGAGAGAGAGAGAGAAAGTGTGGGTATGTGTGTGTTTTTTTTTTTAAAAAAAAAGATTTTTTTTTAAAGGGAGGGCAAAATGGGAAAGTGACAAAATAGTGGGGGCAAAACGGTAAAGTTGGCGAATGGAACTGTTCATGGAACAGTGCCAACCTTCCCTCATTTATACTATAGATATGGATGATTTTATTCTACAATGTGGTCTCAAGACTCTCAGTTGAGGGTTGGCTTCAAATATGAATTTTGTAGTGTAAATCTTAACTGGTTTACGACATAGTAACCTATTAGATATAATGTTCTTTCTTCTTAAGGCTTGTAAATGGGTGTTCAACTCCTGTATTTGAAGTACTGAAGGTTGTTCCTTCAAAAGTTTCTTGTTAATGCTAATGTGAGGTTTTCTGCCTTTCCGGTGGGCATGAGTCACATGAGTTTATATCAATATGAATTGCCTTACATAAAAGGGAATGTTATCTTAATTATGCAGTGCCTTTTTTTATTTTAGAATTGGGATTTGCGCTTCATTAAAAGAAATGAATTTCGAAAACGGAAGTCCCAGCTTTCCCTAACAAGGTCATCATAAAATTGATCTACTAACAGAACTTGTTGATGTGTGTGTGCGTATTGGAATAGAAATGGAGATGGTCTTAATACATGATGTGTTGCAATATGTTTAGGTATCGTTCTTATTGGCGAGATAGGTGGCACAGCAGAGGAAGATGCTGCAGCCCTCATCAAGGTTTGTGTTGTTTAAATATGCTTTTTGATTCTGTAATGTACACATCAAAATCAGAAAATGATAGTCTCTTAAAAATACCTTTTATAATAGAGGTTTAACCCAAATAATACTCTTGCCTGTTGGAGGAAGAATCTAAACATACTTTTCTTTCTATCATAACTCTTGCCTGAATGCTTAACTTGATTGTCTATTTCAGATCTGTAAAAATATACAATTTGTTCCATGGTTAATTTATTTTCTAGAAAATGAAGATTTTGCAAACACACTATCCGTTATGACAAAGACGATTGAGACAAGACAACCCCCCTCTAAATATACCTTCAAGACAAAAGACAAACACAACAGAGGACTCCGAACACAGGCTAGAATAGAACGATCCTTGACTCACCACTTGGCACACTATCCTTCTAGGTCGCAGCTCTCCATAGTATGCTAACTATACATATACAGTCTACAGCAGCTCTCTAACCAGCTCACCAAATTCCTATCTGAGAAAGGATGCGATCAGGTGCCATAATTCCAATCCCTTTCCATACCGGCTTCGATCCATGTGAAATGCCATTGGCAAGAGCCAATAATGCCGTACATTGCCAAGGGAGGACTTTGGCGCCTTGTCCGAACCATAGCAAAAATAGAGCTCATTTACGGCCACAGCTCTGACACCCACTTGTACCTTTTCCTAGGTTGTGTTCTCTCTCTGTCCTGATGGAAAGATCCTGGGGCACCAATCTAAACTCTCACGTGTGTCTATTAGTGCTGTCCTCGTGAAACACATTGCACAGAAACAAGTAACAAAATCTGAAATCAGGGGTAGGATTTCTCTCTCTTTCCTCGGTCCAAAGGAACATTGCAAGTACTCACTCTGTCCCATAATAAATGTCGCACTTTCCATTTGGTTATGTCCCAAAATAAATGTTGCTCTTCTAAATTTGGAAATTGAATCATTATCCCCTTCCGTAACCCACTTAATCCTTGAGTTCTGATGCCAACTAATGTCATCCCGAAGAATGACCTCCTCGACATCATTATTCATTTCGCCTACCCACTTGCTCAACTCTTCTGTTTTTTTATTAATGAATGACAAGACACATCATTACAAATCTATAAATCTCAAATCTCCTTTAAAACTTCGGGCATTCGGATTTTAATATCTTCAAAACCCTCCCTGGTTTAGTGTACAGGATTCACGCAATTATAGAATAATCTCTTGGTTCTAGTCCCACCCTTTTTGTTGGCTACATTGAATAGTCGGACGATAGATTAAGATGAGCAGCTTTTTGTATTGATATGGTAAGTTGGTAGATGTTCGGTTTATTATTATAAACTCAAGAAGGTGCATTGTTTTAGTGTACTTGTGCATTTCATAAATTGGTAGTCATATAATAATGCACATGAGTTATCACCAACAAATAGGTCTTGTTCAGATATGCAATTGCTGTTTAAGATGTTATTTTGAATACCCGGTTTTAACATTTTTGAATCTATGGATTTTCTTAATTGTAACAGGAAAGCGGGACAGAAAAGCCGATTGTTGCTTTCATTGCGGGACTCACTGCTCCCCCAGGCAGGCGTATGGGTCATGCTGGAGGTATTGGGCGTCTTCACTGTAGTTTTAACTTGATAATAATTTTCATTTGTTGTTTTCCTAAACGAGATACTTTGGTTTTGAATTTGCAGCCATTGTCTCTGGAGGTAAAGGTACTGCACAAGACAAGATCAAGACCCTAAGGGAAGCTGGTGTGAAAGTGGTTGAATCTCCAGCAAAGATTGGAGTTGCTATGCTCGAGGTTTTCAAAGAAAGGGGTCTTTTGTGATTTATTTTTATGTCACATCATTTTTCGGGAGTCATTTGCTTCCAATATATAGATGCCCAAACCCATTTCTAGTTTACTAAACAGAGATAAATGGTGGCAAGTGCACAGGCTATGGCTGCGTTCAGCCCATAAGCTTTTTAACTGTCTTTCTTTAGTTATGCCCAGATATAATAATGATTTTAAGATGGAAATTTTTGTCCTTGGGAACGATATAAAGGTGTTCAAAGCTTAGGCATATAAAGGTGTTCAAAGCTTAGAGCATGCACCATGGTGAGCGAATTTCGCTCACCGGATGAGCGAAACTTGTGTTTGAGTGAATTTTCGCTCACATAAACTGATATCCTGCAGTGCAGTGGTGAGCGAAATTTTTGCTCAAAACATTTTTATAGTTAATAAATAAAATATTTATTTTATTTATAAATTAGTGATATAAATTAGTTTTTTTATTCGTTCACATTACAAAATAATTTATTTTTTTTTAAATTATATTTTATTGTAATTGCATTTTATTATATAAAACACTGATAAATAAACATCAAGTTGGATATGACAAATCAACTTTAACTATAATTTATTGGATTCCTGACTCTTGATAAATAATGGAGATGAGTTGAAATTAAAGCTGACCGTCACAAATCATATACTACGCATGTGAACTTGCTTAGAGTTTTTTCATTTATTGGTATACTAGTTGCTTCATCGTACATCGCAACAAACAAGTTTATTGGTTTTGCCATCTTACCCCATCGAGCTCGAAGCATAGATAAAGTCATTTTACCAATTTCTGATGGCTTTTGTTGTTGTGCCGTATCGTACCTTGCCTTTACAATACCCCACAACTTCTTATACTTTTGGTTGGTACCTATTATTGCATCAATGCTTGTATTCATGTAAGTACTGACGAGAGCTTTATCTTCTACGAATTTCCAGCCAATGGTTTCTTTTTTCTTTTTTGGAGATCCTTTTCGCCTTTCTGGTACAACCTCTTTTTCTTCGTCTCCTTCATCTTCCTCTTGTGTTTTTGGAACAAATTCAGTGTTCAGTGATTCAGGAGTGAAGCTTTGGAATGTCATCGAGCCATAAGATGTTTGAGTGTTTTGGGGAGAATTAAAATCACGGGGTGAGTTTTGGGAGAAGTTGATAGGATTGAGCTTTGGGAGTAGTTTTGGAAGTTGTTTTGACGGTAATTGCTTGTGAAATTTGGATAAGTAACCAACATTTCTTCGAGTCAAGCTTTGATTAGAATTATATCCGGAATTGTTTCCGTAATTATCCAAACTAAAAAACTCAAGGTATTTTTTTTTTTTTTGACTTAAGCTTAAAGAGAGAAAGTAGGGAAGAAAATGTGTGAATAACCTATACAATATTACACTCTATTTATAGGCGAAAAAAATTATGAACTTTTTTGATATATTGCATAAACGACGTTGTTTGGGGTAAATCAAAATTAAAAAATAAACTTTTAATCCGTTTTGGGTTCGAACACATTTTCGCTCAAACTTTGAGCGAAACAGTTTCGCTCAGGGGTTTGAGCGAAAATTCGCTCACCACTGCAGCAGTTGAGCGAATTTTTGCTCACCAATTTTCACTTGGTGAGCGAAAATTCGCTCACCATTGCACATACTCTTAAAGGGTACAAGGACGGTTGAGCCTTTTCATAATTAACTGTCATTAAGCCGAAGCTATAAATTTACTAAAAGCAATCAACTGATAGCAGCAGACTAATGTGGCGGGGACCATAGAGTTGGTGCCTTGGATTCGTAGAGATTTTGTTTCCTTTCTTCTTTTGTTTTGGGGACTATATTTAGGGTTTTGAATAACTAACATAATCACCATGAAAACGTGTCAAAAAACAACAAAAAAGCTGCCGCCATCGCCTAGCCGGACGGCTGGCTGAGGTAGCCGGTTGGCTGGTACCTCTTTTAACGTGATTTTCACGTTTTTTCCTCCGTGCACCTCACATGCTGGTGGGTGCACTAAAATGGGGTGTTCAAAAGGAATTTTGCTAAGTACGGGGGTGCACTTAGTACTGATGGGTGCATGGTAAGGTGTGGGTGTCAACAGAGCCCCTATGCGACGTTACTTACGAAGTAAGTGGGCATCGTTAATAAAATAGAGACACACACCTTAGGGAAGAAATGCGATGATATGGATGGCAGATACTCACTTAACGCACTCGGGCTCACAAGAAACTGGAAAGGGTGGCGGCAAGGGCCTCGATATTACTAATTGAATGTTATTGGAACACACGAGTTGCCAACAAATGAAGGTGGCGAGGGTCTCGGCATTGCTCATCGAACGTCCTTGGGGACGCACGAGCTGCTAACGAGGGGAGGCGGCGAGGGCCTCCACATTACTCACCGAACATTCTCGAGAACGCACTAGTTACCAACAAGGGGAGGCGGCAAGTGTCTCGACATTACTCCCTCTGAGATGCATGAGAAACCAACGAGAGAGACCTGCCGGGGAATAGGTCCAAAATTTATGATGAGATACTGAAGTTTTCTCAAGCCGAGATGTTGGGGATTTAAATTTATAAAGATCGACGTGCTCTAAATATATGTGAGATGATGAGGGTATCTCAAGCCGAAATAAATAATGAGGTGGTAACTCGGTACCAAAATTTTGAAGCTTGGGCTTCGAAATGGGCCACATTAGGCCCAAACAAGTCAAGGAGTGACAAAATAGTAACGGGCTAGGCCAGGCGAGCCTAGCCAGTTGGCTGGTCCGGGTTTTTATGCCTAAATAGTGCCGTCGTCGAGGGTAGTTTCTGCCAATGTTGTTCTTTCTCCCTAAGACTATCAACAACAGTTTCATCCCACTCCCCCATTTCATCTAACACTTTTTACACTTTTTTCATCCACCTAATATTTCATCTACCCATTTCATTTACCCCCCTACAATGGCTAAATTAAATTAAATTTCAACTCCCTCCAAATCATCATTCTATACCCCACTACTTTTATTTTATTTATATTCTCTATTTTTATGATTAGTAAAATAATAATAATTATTATTATTATTTATAATTAAAAAAATATTTCACACTTAATTAAAAAATATTGCATCAATTTATAGGTAAAAAAAATAATGATTTTTTAAAAATAAAGGCTAAAATGAAGAAGGATAATTGAGAAATTAGTGTTTTTTTATGTCCAAATCAAATGAAATTTATATCAATTTATAGAGAAAAAAAATGATGAATTTTGGTTAAAAAAATTTATTATTATTAAAAATAAGAAAAATTACAATAAACTTAGCTCGCGACACAATTAATGAAAGACAATAAAATTATTAAATCATAAATTTCTGAACTTTGTCCATATGTGCTTGACTAGATCCTTCTGCAATTGTTGATGAACTCTTGAATCACGCATTTTCGATCTAGTACGCACATGCTCTGCAAATGCAGGTAGTACCTCAGTCGACAATGGTTGTTGTGTACTAGACCCACTTGCCTCAGACTCATCATGATAGTCAAGCCCATTCTGAGAATATGTATCCCGTTCATCCTCAACAATCATATTATGTAATATTATACATGACCTCATGATGATAGCCAAGTCGTCTATCTCCCACATTCGAGCTGGTTCTCGAATGATTTTAAATCGAGCTTGGAGCACTCCAAATGCACGTTCTATATCCTTCCGACATCCCTCCTGATATTTTGCAAATAGCTTATCTTCATCACTTTGAGGAAATCTAATTGATTTGACGAAAGTCGGATAAGAAGGGTAGATACCGTCAGCAAGATAATACGCCATATTATATTGACGTTGATTCACATAGAAATTAACTCGTGGAGCTTTTCCTTGTTCAACATCATCGAACAATGGCGAACGATCCAGAACATTTATATCGTTCAATGTGCCCGGACATCCGAAAAAGGAATGCCAGATCCATAAATCATGAGTGGCAACTGCTTCAAGAATAACACTTGTGGTTCCCTTATCACCTCTAGTAAATTGACCTTCCCAAGCAGTAGGACAATTTTTTCATTCCCAGTGCATGCAATCAACACTCCCGATCATCCCGGGGAACCCCGGCATCTTACTAACATGAAGTATTCTTTGCAGGTCATTTTCAGTTGGGGCTCTCAAGTACTCTTGCTCATACAATTGAATGACCCCTTTGCAAAATCTACGTAACGTCTCCAATGATGTAGTGCCTCCTATCTTTATGCATTCATCAATATGGTCGGCGGACATACCATATGCTAACATTCGCATCGCCGTGGTACATTTTGCTAATGGAGATAGGCCTTCTTTACCAGCAGCATCGAATCTTTGTGTGAATTAGTTGTCATGGTTTGATAGGTCCGTGACGATTCGAAGAAAGACATGTTTCTGCATCCGATATCGTCGGCGGAAGAAATTATTGTACCTAGCATTTTCAGCAAAGTAGTCGTCAACCAAACTCTTATTGTGAACAACATGATCTCTTTTCAAATATTGTCTTTTTTTCGGTGTTTTTTCCAAAAGTGGGTTGACGATAAAACTCTCCTCCCATTCAAGTTGCCTTTTGTAGGCTTCGACATCAAAAGGAACTCTGAATGGATCCATTGGTGTAGGAAGAAGGAAAGATTGAGAAATGAAGAAGGATGATTGTTGTTGCAGTGGGTGTGAATTATTTATAGAGTAGTTGTGTAGATAAATCACGGAGGGGAAAGGAAGAAGGGCATTGAAAGTCAAGCCAATTCAGATGGTGCTTTCTTTTCCTCCTGACAAAGACACTTCATCACATGGTGCTTTCTTTTCCTCCCGACAAAGTCATAAATCATCTTCTTGAATAAGTGACTATGTAAAAGCACTTATATTACGTGTGAGGTTGTATGTATATTAATATTGTATTTTTAACATAAAGTCAATACAAAATACTATTACATATTTCTTTTTATTTCTTTATTTTCAATTTCTAAGGTGCCATTGATTTGAATATTTTTCGAAATTGTTAGTAGTGTGATAACAAATATTCACTCCTAATAAACATTGCATTTTATCTTCTCTAATCCGAAAAATCAAACATATCACACTTAATTAATATTTTTTTTGCAATTAAATAATTAGATAAATGACGATAATTATTATTAAAAATAAGAAAAGTTACAATAAAAGTAGAAAACAAACGTTACAGAGAATTTTTAGAATTGATTGGCAGTCAATATTTCAAAAAGCTTTTGTTGTTGTTCATCGCGATGCTCCTTCTCACTTAACTTCATCCATATTTTCATCTTTTTCGCCCGAGCAATGTCTAGTTGAATTTTGTTTGCCTCCTCTCTTTGTGTGGAGATCTTGTCCAATCGTTCCCAATCGTTCTCTTTCATTTGTTGATAGCTTGTCCACCCTTCCTTTACCGGGCTCAATCCCTTATTGTTTTCCCCTTTCTCTTAGCTAAATCCCTTCCTATAGGACGAGGAATGGATCCAACTGAGATTGATTCACCTTCGTCACTTTCACGTGATCTCTTGGATCCACTGCTACTCTTGGATCCCGTATTTCCTCCTACCATACTTGCATAACGTGGTTGCTCTGAGATAGAAAGCCACTCGTCCATCAAATTAAACGTGCCATTGCCTCCACTTGTATACAGTTCATGGGCTTTTGCCAGTACATCGGTCTCCGACCACCCGCTTTGTTGCATACGCTTAGCGTTATCATAAGCCCCTATCCATTTCCCAACTTTTAGGCATATATAAGCATGGCGATTTTTGCATGTACTTAGTGAACGGGGAGAGTCAAATGAGCCAAACTCATTACAGTATTCCGTAATCTTACCCCAAAACGCATCGTATTTCTGATTATTTTCGACAACACTGTCTGTTCCAAATTTCATATACCCACTAAGTAGCACTAAATTTTGTGCCGTCGTCCATTTGACGTTTTTTTTGCGCTGCGGGGTTGAACATTCTTCAGTGGGAGTAGCTTCGATAGGTTCACTCATGCTATCCTGACCCATTTGTGTTGAATATTCTGGAAATTCCCCTGCTTCAAAATTTCCAGAATTTTCATTTCTCATCCTTGGCATGTAAGAATTATTAGGATAATAATGGGGCGGAGGTGGTTGAAATTGCATAGGATAATATGGATTCCAATTTGGCACAGCTGAAGGCATCAGATTTGGGACAACTGAAGGCATATGATTTGGGGGGGGGAAAGGATTTGAAACATTTTGGGGACGAGGTTGGTTGGAAGATTGGTTCTCTAAGTGAAAATCATTAGGATTGTAATTGAATGGGGAAAAATTACTTGAATTTTGAGTGTTGAAAGGATTATTATTGGAATTCATTTCACTCAAAGGATGATTGGTGTAAGAAGAAGGGAAAATTGAGAAATGAAGAAGGAAAGATTGAGATATGAAGAAGGATGATTGTTGTTGCAGTGGGTATGAATTATTTATAGAGAAGTTGTGTAGATAAATTACGGAGGGGAAAGGAAGAAGGGCATTGAAAGTCAAGCCAATTCAGATGGTGCTTTCTTTTCCTCCTGACAAAGACACTTCATCACATGGGGCTTTCTTTTCCTCCTGACAAAGTCACATGTATGCTTTCTCTCCCTCCTGACAAATTAATAATTCAATCCGTTTCATTAAAAGGATGATGATTTTTTTTAAATAAAGGCTAAAATGAAGAAGGATGATTGAGAAATAAGGGTTTTTTTTTGTGTCCAAATCAAATGAAACTTATATAAATTTATAGGGAAAAAAATGATGAATTTTGGTGAAAAAAAAATTAATTTACTAGGCGATAATTCAGTTCAAAGATTTGGGAAAAAATATTATATCCGAAAATTGTATGAACCAATCAAAGAATGCCACGTGGCGGATAAAGAAAAAACAAAAAAAACAAAAAAATCACATCGCCTCACGCGCCTTGTCTGGGCGTGAGGCGCACGCGCCATTTGCGGTCCAATGGTGAGCCAACACGTGTCATCATAAGCAGCTTTTTTTTTTTAACCCGGATGAAAAATTTCATTTCCCTCTTTTCATTCCACTACTTTCATCTCACCATTGCATTGATTCAACTGGTTGAAATTCATTTCAACCTGCCTTTCATCTCACCATTGCATTTAGTCTAAGAACGTGACACTTGGCACAACCAGAAAAAAAAAAAAAAAAGGAAAACCCGAGCGCCTCATGCACCTTGCCTGGTCCAATTAAAAGCTGACACGTGTCCTCAATTTTTTTTTCAGCTGGTTGATAGATTTCAATCCCCCATTTCATCCCACCCCATTTCAATCCCCCATTGCACCAATTCAACTAGATGAAATGGGTTTCATCCCCCATTTCATCTCCCCATTGTACATAGCCTAAAGAACGATGGACAAAAATGACTTTTGGCCGAAAACAAATACAGGTTTCCCATTATTTACTTGCCTTTATTTGTATGCCGCAGAGCATAGACATGCATTAATTTTCTTTTGGGGCACAAACCGCACAAGTCATCTTTTTATGGCTGCTTTATTTAAGTGTCACTGGACACATAGATTTTTGGGTTCCACGGGGCACATACAAGTATTTCATTTACTTAGGTTCGCGTGGCACAAATATCTTTGCTTTATTTACTTATTTATTAGATTGGGTTGTTCAAGCCGAGACCAATTTTCGTAGTCTCATTTAATTTTTACTTTAATTTCCGTCGCGTTTTACATATGAATATATTTTGAGAACCTTTTTCTTTACAGCTCCCGTTTGATACAAATTATTTCCCTAATATCTTAGTAATCAAGAATTTAAACCTAGTAGCACGTAGATTTTGTAGAACCACAACTTGCGAATCACTGACTTCAACTTCAAGAGATTCAAAATTTGGTGTCCCAGACCTTGAACTTTTGATAACTTCAGCTTGCTTTAGTACCCATGTGTAGATACCTAGTAAATTCCCTAGGATGTCTATCCATTTTATTAGAATCGCCACCTATCTTTTAGAAGGGAACATAAGAAAACCTATTAGTCTATTTGATTTTATTATAAAGAAATCAAAGATTCGAAAAGGGGTTCGGGGTTAGGTTACGAAACGGGAAGGTGTTAGATACCTGCTCCGCCTCGATTTAAGGCCGGCCTTGCTAGTTTAAGTGTTCTAATCTATTTTGTATGCTCTTTACTTGTTCAATTATTATCATATAAAGGGGTTAAACGGGAGTAACTGGAATGTTAGGGAGTCAATTTGTGGTCAACTTCAATGAGTAAAGTGATCTTGAAGAGGTCTCCATTTTGATGAAAATTGCATACATGAAGAAGTGAAAATAAAATAAAAGAAAGAGATTAAATAAAATATATATATATATATATATATATATATATATATATATATATATATATATATATATATATATATATATATATATATATACTCCCTCCGTCCCACTATACTTGACACTTCTTTCCATTTTGTCCATCATTATCTTGACACCTTTCAAAAATAACCAAGTTTTTATATTTTTATATTCACTCTACCCCACCACTCATTCTCTCTCTTCATTTTCCACCACTCAATTTATTCAACCAACACTACTATTTACCCCACTCATTCTCTCTCTTCATTTTCTACCACACATTTTTTTTATTTTATTCCTTTTTCTTAATTTTTGAACCCACCCCTTGGGTGTCAACTATAGTGGGACGGAGGGAGTATATGATAGGCTAAAGTCGCACGCCTACAAATTAATCAAAGACTTGGTCCCACTAATGAAGCTAAAGTAAGTCCAGGATCGAACACAAAGAACGGTTATAACTTCACACAATTGTCACTTGACAAGATTGGGGGTCAGAGTTTGTTTATAATTACTTCATAAGATGGGAATAAAAACTAGGTTGTAAACAAGTAAAAGAAAACACTTTGGATTAATTATTATCCCCGGCTATCATTCAAATATTATCGATCAATTCTTTTCAACTTTATCCTATTCACTCGATCATGAGATTTATTTCAATCTCTATCTCTTTCTTTATTATTAGTTAATAGCAGTGACACACTCACTAATAACCCTAATCAATATTCAAAATAACTGACACAGTATAGATTCAAAATACTAATTGATTAACGTTTTAAAAGATAAAGATCGAGAACCCTTTCTATTGTTATTTCTAATAGATAAGTGTTTATTCTCTCCTAATTCACAATCCACTATGACACATACATGGACTATAAAGAGGCTAAATGTGAAACCCTAAATTGACACAATATTAGGTATTTCTAGCAATAAACCAATAACAACAATCAAGCAATTGACCTAATTGCAAAACCCTAGAAATCAATTTAATAATCAAGAATAATACATAATATAAATAGGATTAAACATATGAAAAGAAATTAACCTCACTTGAAATCAAGAACGGTTCAAACAATTAATTTCAAAGCAAGGGATATTAGTTCTCTATGAAAGTAATAATACTCAAGCGTTTCTAAAGTAAAAACTAAAAAGAAAACATAAAATAAAACCTAAAACTTTATTAAAACTTTCTACTTATAATAGGAAATAATAAGGGAAAGAGATAATCAATTACTTTCCTAAAATTCCCCCAATAATCAGTCCAAAAATCCTAATCCAAAGTTGAATTCGGGATTCCCTATAGTCCATGAAATTTTGCAAATTCCACTTAAGTCCTCTAGATTCCAGATATTCCAAAAAAGTCTCTGGTCATCAGATTTGCAGTTTGCTCACTTAATTTCTCAGATTTCTGCCTAACAGTCCTCAGCTTCACAACATTGATCCATTAAGCTCTTTTTTCCTTCAATTTGCAATGTATACTTGCTTCAAATAGTCTTTGCTACTCTTTGACTTTGTTGACTTTTTAGGCTTGACTTTGGCTTCTCGAAAGTATTACATCAGAATATGAAATAAAACAACTAAAATGTCCTCGGATTACAATAACTCTAAATAAAACCTCACTTTAACACAATATACCAAAATTACATCAAATCTAAACTAAATACATCAAAATAGGAATAATATGTCTAAAATAATAGGGAATTACATATAACAAAATCCAGCACATCAAATTCCCCATGCTTAGACCATTACTCGTCCCTGAGTAATATCCTAACTCCACTCTAAAGTGCCGGTCTAAACAGATAGCATGGGAAGAAAATGACCCCTAATTTCCTCTAATCCACCAATCCATGTAAGTCAACCAAAATACGGATATAAATACTTCCGTTTCCTTATAACTCCCCAAAAACATATGAGTAACCGGCCTTAGCTCGATACCAACTACAACATTTAAATGGTCATCCGAACTAAGGCCCACACATAAAAGCAAAGGGAAATTAAAATGTCCTAATTTTCCCCCACGATTATCTCACACTTCTACTGCCCTTGTATAAAATTTTTGTTAAGGAATATTAATCCCAAACAAAACTACCTCGTGAAAGCACTAACTCCCCTTATAACTCTAACAGTGAACGAGGGTTTCTATCCTAATCACCACTATTCGAACCTCCTACTCCAAATAATGATCCTACCTGATACTCAAAAACCTCCCTTATGTCTTCAACCCGGTGATTTAAAAGATGACAAAAATTTCACTTCCTCACCTTTTGCCTAAGTGCCCTTCCGGGTTTTCACTTAACCTCTCATTTTCATTTTTTTTTTCAATAACAAAACAAAGAAAACAACTATACACAAAAGACAAAATATGTAGGTATCCCACCCCCTCACTAAACAATGCATAGTCCCATATGCACCAATACAAAACAAATAAGGGATAGGGTTACCTTACGGAACTACTGAGGCGGTAGGAACCAATCTGGTCCCCATATTGGTCCTTGGCTAGAGCTACTCCCAGGTTGTTGTTGTTGCCACTTTTGCCATCTCCCATCATCACATTATGGTTCCATACGCACCAAATAATCATGGAGCTGTTATTGATGCCCCATACTAATAGCAAACTGAGTATCACTTTGGGCACGAGCCAAGGCAAAACAAGTATCAATGTGGGCTTTCAATTGCTCCATACCTCCACCATCTTGGTAACCAAAATCTCCTCTTCTACCTTCAATACACTCCATGTAATCGTCATCTTCTTCTTCATCATCCTCCTCTTCTTCATGTTAAACTTCTTCCTCATCCTCCTCTTTAATAACTCGTGCATTCACCCCCTTGACGTCTCTCTTACTGTTCTCTTGAGATGGTCTTGAAATAGGCCTACTACTTCTCACCTTTACTCCGGCAAAATCCAATTGGACCCCCGCGACCTTGACTAGTGCGGTAACAAGTGCTGGGTATAGAAACCCATTCCTCTTACTAGACCCTGCTTCTTGCATCTAATGAGAGATAATATGACCCAAAGAGATTCTCCCTCCGGATATAATTAAGTGAATCAACAATGCATGATTCCATGGTACCTTCAAGTGTTGAGATGTAGGAAAAATCTTCGAACACACAAACTTATTAACACCCTTCCCAAAATGTTGAACTGAGTATCAAAGACATGCTTGGGCGACCCATATGGATTCTCAATCCACCGAAGTTTATTCCCTTCCAAAGTCATTACAACATCACCAAAATAAAGCTTCCAATCATTATTCACCGCTTTCTCAAATTCACATTCCGCTTTTTTGACATCTGGGAGCCCATAAAACTAGTTGATATCTTCACTTTTGAAATTTATTGTCTCGCCCCTCACTTAAGAATAACCTCGACTCATGGGAATTTTTTGCAAGTTTGAATAAAAATCCTTAACAATCATACTATTCCCGTCCTCCATTAACTCGGAACATAACATCTGCCATTTTCTTCCCACAAAATTCGACTCGAGCCCAAATGTTTCATACAAAAATTTCCTTTACGCATGAATAGGACGGTTTGTATGCAAATAAAAATAATTGTGAGACTTGTAATAATTAAACCTCGATGTATCAAGAGAGTTCCGGTAGAAGGGAGGGGCACAAGGGAAGTATTAACATCATGTCTTTGTTTCTTTCAGATTTCCTTAGCCTTACCACCTCCTTTTTTAACTTGCTCTTTTGATTTTCCCATGTTCGATCACAATTTTCATCAAAGAAGAACAATCCAACTACTCAACAAAATTTGAAATCATAAAGAATAGTGAGATAAAGTAACTTCGAACCTCTTTTAATTTGCTCGAGAAATTCGCCGGAAAATTCAAAGGTTGAAAGATGAAATTGCCCGAATTTAAATATGAATGGCTGGGTCTGAAAGATTAGGATGAGAGGAGTACTTTTTGTATATACATTGTTAGTTTTATTATTGCACTAGTCCATCTCACCTTGGAAAATGAAAGTGGATGGTTATGATGTTAGTGTGTATATGGTGAGTGTGTATATGGAATAATGAATGAACCCTCTCCCATGTGTTTGAGAAATGGATGGATGATGGTTGCAGCAATTGACAAGTCAGGGATTTGCCCTGGTAAGTGCAGAATGCAGCATTTTGCTGATGTCTGATGTTTGGCCAGAAGTGTCGCGCGACTTAGGACACCAGGTGGCAAGTTGTGTCGATGGACAAAGTCAGCCAGGCTTCAAATTCTATTTCAAAGTAAAACCTTTTCCCAAGGCAATAATTTCAGCAGCCCCACATGGAGTAGACCTCAAGTGCAAAGCTAGCATCAAAGATCGAGACCGTGAAGCAAGTCCCAGAATCTACACAGAGGATCCTATGTACACACAATCCCTTTTCTGCCTGACAAAGCCCCGGTACGGAGAAATTATTGTGAACTGGATCTGGTGCAGCCCCTGTTTTGATGAAATCCCCGGGGGTATTTGGACTAAGTATGGTGCAGTCCCAGAGTGACAAGTTGCCATGTTATGGAACAAGGTTAATCCTCCTTAGTCAAACAGTTATTGGAAAAGACTCGAGATATATACCTGCAGGGGCATATTTATTGAAAAGTGGGAATGAATCCTTATTTTGTGTAGAAACTCGCTTTGGGCTTGACTCTTTTGAGAGAGTATAAAGATGACAAGGTGTGGAAAAGTGTATGGAAGCCCCTGCTGACAGAAAGACAGTGTTTGGCTCTATTTTCCTATGATGTAGAAAAAGAAGACTTGTCGAGACATTTGAAAACTTATTTCATTCATGATGATCACAAGACTGCTTAAAACCCTTTATTGATGTTCGGGTTATTCAACCACTAATCCTGACATGAACAAATAATTCGATTAAACATGAGGAGAAAACCAACTGGTATCGAGAATCAAATTTGGAAAGATGGAAAGAGGATTTGTGTATAGGGACGGCCCTTAATGAGACCGGATTTTTTGAGATTTATTTGTGTTTATGATCAGACCATTTCTGGTTGCCTACGTTCCCCTCATTGTGAGGAGCTCAGGTCGCCGTAGTTTGGGGAAGTCCCGATTGATAAGAGAAGGAATGTGGAAATTCGAGGATCTTTTGAGAATTAGAGAGTTGAAGAACATGTCTCCTTGGAGTGTCAATGAAAGACACGGATGCGAAGCCCCAGTGAGGCATCCACCGAAAGCGTTTGTGGAGAAGAAATGAGATATGCTCACATGAAATGTTAAATGAATTGGATTTGCACAATCTCTGATTGATGGTTTTGAATCATGGTGGATTAGGTTCCAATTTAAGCAAGCAATGAAGTATTAATCTGATTTAGATCTTGATGCAATTGGGATTGGACTACTATCCGGTAGGACCTGTAGCTGGGTCTCAGGGTTTCGATCGGCTATCGGGTGGTTTGGATCTTTGTTTGCATTATGACCTCTTAAGATGAGAGGTCGGCTAGGCTTTTTACTGACTGGACCTCTAAAGATGAGAGGTTGTCTTTCACGAAAAGTGTTTAGGATTTCTATGGCAAGAGATTGCGATTGTATCTTCAATGCCTCTAAGAATGAGAGGTCAGATTCGGCTTTGGGAATACCCTCTAAAAGTGAGAGGATGGCTTGGGATTAATCAAGGTAGTGGGAATATCCTCTAAAAGTGAGAGGATGGTTTGAGATTGGTTGAAGGTGCTTGTGAGAGAAAGTCCAGGCTATCGAGGATCTTTTGAGATTCTGAGGACTCAAGACCCCTTTTTTTTAGAGAGAGAACTTCTGCTAGCCGCTAGTATGGATCGCTGCATTCCGCCATTCTTGAGCTTGGAGACGGTCAATTTTGTCTTGAGTTATGGGAGCCTCAAGGATATTCCCTCTTTCTTTTGGAGATGGCTAAACGGGGTTTCAAAACATGCCAATCATGAAATGAAGGATATTATTTGGTAAGGGTGAGGCAATGGCTCTCCTATAGTGAAAGGCTTCAGCTGCAATCCCTACCGGATGATCTAAACGAACTTAGGTCTTCATTGCTTGCTTAAGCTTAATTGTTAAATTTATTGAGCAACGAAATGCTGAGGATGATGAAAGAGATGTGATCATATGAGATGCTAGATGGGGAGTTGGTGAGCCCCAATTTGAGAAGGATATCAGTTGATTTTCTCACTCCGATTAATTTAAATATTAATCATTTTAATGAATTAGTGGTTGAGCAGCACAAGTGATCACATAGAATAAAATCATTTCATTTAAGTGTAATGTGGGTGTGCAAGTAATGTCTCGAGTCTAGCATGAAGAGAAACAAAGACTTTTGTTACTGCAAAAGCAAAAACTGGTCCAAAGTGGACTCAACAGACTCATGTTCACAAAGGGGACATTCATTAATGAAATGACAGACAATCTAGACCCTACGAAGACTGATTGACTGTATCAAATTCGGATGGGAGGCCCCTTGGATTCTGCTGATATCATGAAAAAGGATTGGTGACAACGCTGGGGTAAGGACCCTTCTCAATCTTCCCTTCATCAATAAGCCTTTGAATGAGCAATTTCAGAGGGATGCAGTCATTGGTGATGTGACCAGGATATTGATGGTAGAGGCAAAACTTGCTTGTGTCCAGCTTTGGGTTGGGATGATCAGGGATGTAATTTACCAGTGGCTGGACAAGTCCTCCGCTTGCTAAGATTTCAAAAAATTCATCTATAGGCATCCCCACATCATCATAGTGCTATTTTTCTCTCTTCTTCTGAACCAGCTTTGGAGGTAACTCGAGTATTGGCACTTGACGAATGGGAGTCATGACGGGAATGGAGGACATTTGATTCTGAAGCGGAGTATTAGCGGCCAAATACAGAGTTGATCCTGGAGACTGACTCTGCATAGACGAAGAGATGAAACTATAAGATGAACCCATCAGTGGTTGAGAAAACCCTCCTTGAGGCTGAAGTTGATTAGCAGGAAGCTGTAGGAATCCTTTCTAATTAAACTGATTGTTCACAGAATGACGATGATCTTGGTACTGGGAACTTGGAGGCCAAAGACCCTGAGAGTTTTGCTGAAGCTGAGGTTGATAACCACTTGGAAATTGCAATCCAAACTGAGTTGGAGGCATAGAAGCATTAGGCATAGGGGAAGATGTCAGGTCATAAAAGTTTGATCGTGGTCCACCAAAACCAACTTGAGAGTTCAACTGTAATCCCTGACTCTGAGTGTTATTGAACTGTGCCCCCTGAACCTGAGTTTGGATGGGTTGAGACATTGGAGAGGGAGTTTTGCCTTGTGCATTCATGCTCATCCCTTGCATTCGCATGCAGACGGGAGAAGAAACAAAAGTGAGGGGAGGAGGTGTAGAATTATAGGCAGGATGGAGAGGGAGAGAAACATTCCCGGCTCCTAGATCACTATCATTAGCATCAGTGATTTCCTCATAAGAACCATCTACACGATGAATCACAGCAATACCTTGGCCGCGCATTGCTTCCTCAAACCTAGCATGCACTTCATCCTCTCTAGCCTTAGCAGCTTGTTCTCGAGCCTGTGCAGCTTGGGCGAGCAATTGATCCTCACGCTCGCGAACCAAAGCGGCCTCAAGAGTAACTCGCAACTTGACAACAGACATATCATTCAAACCGAACTAATCCAAAGCAGGGGATCCTCCAAACTGGCTAGTCAACATATTCTCTGCACCAGACATCTCGGATTCTGAATCAGATAAAGACCACTCTGAATCAGATAAAGACCACTCGGACACTTGAATTGCTCCCGCCTCGGGAATACGAACCAAACGAGCACCGGGAAGAGGAGCACACACCCAACTTGTCATGATTGTAGAGGTGAATAGGGATTGCTAAGGTGGTAGAGGAAAGAACCTTGAGAAGGTATAGGAGAGGGAAGAATGGGAAATGAGATGGACTCGTGCAAGCATTTTATTTATGTTCAAGTAGAAATCAATGGCTTTTAAGTCCTAAGAATGGTTGGAAAAGGATAAGCCTTCTTTTTCGCATTCTAAACCTCGAGCGGGAACCTAAGGACACACCATTCAAAAATATACCAACTACATTGGTTAAAAATTAATAATAGGAAATAATACCTAAATAAAACCGAAGCATTTATGGGGCGGACGAGCAATCCCAATTTCTGGGGAAATTTGGGCAGCATGACGGGTATTCCTGAAGAATTTCAAGAAAAAATCCGGCATGACCTCTCGGCGGTGCACGTTGACAAAACGACATGATCTCTCGTTAGAACATGCCTGTAAGTACCCCAATCTGGATCACCCTCTTTCAAATGCACGGGAAACACCGCAGACTCATGCAAACGCAGTCTCGAACACCCGTAACCCTCAAAAAACCCTCAAAAACCCAAAAAACCACCAACCAAACCAAGAGGGGCCTTTCTGGGACAAAAAAGCACAAAAGGAATTTTTAGGAATTTTGGAAAATTTGGAAAAGCACAGAAGGTCCGTACGGACCTCTTTGCATCCAGGCATAATTATGACAAAATCCTCTTAAAGTCCACATTATTCCCTCAAATCTGGGAAAACCAAAATTTTGGTTTTCATGGAAGGTCCGTACGGACCTTCTTGCATGAATTTCAAAACTATAAATAGAGGGCTCCCCCTCCCTCATTTTTCACACCTCCCTCTTCTCCTCTCTCCCTAAGCCTTCAGGCTCCCCTTCTAAGACCTCTCGGGGCACTCCCGGTCCCTTTCGGTTCCTTCCGGGGCTTTTCGAGCTCCCTTGTATTGCTTCGAAGCCCTTTCGAGCGCTCCCGATACGCTCCCGCGCTGCCTCGAGGCACTCTCGAGGTATTCTGAGGCCCCTCGTGGTACTCCAAAGCCTTGCCTGGTCTTTCCCGAGGCGTCCCGACCCTTTCCGAGCCAAACCGACAATCCTGACGCACGCCGAAACTCTGCCTGAACGCAACCGATGATCCCGACGCACGCCGAAACTCTGTTCGAGTGCACACTTGACAATCCCGAGGCATGCCGAAGCTCTGTCCGCAGACAACCGGCACATCCCGAAGCAATCCCTGTCCGTCCCGAAACACTATTCCATCCTCAAACACTATTCCCCAGCGGAAGACAGACACGAACCAACATTGGTAAGGCTTCCTTTCATTACTATTTCAATACATTTCAATACATAGTGTACAATGTAGACATCTGATACAACATGCATTTTTAAAAGCACACACACACACACAACAGTTAAAGAAAGAAGAGGTACCGAAAGACTCGTTTTTACGAGGCGACTCGGGTGAGCTCTAATATTCTAATATTCTCTTCCCGAGAAGTAACCTGACCTCCGAACTCAAAAATCTCATCACACAAAAATAGTTTATTTTTAAACTGATGCCTTTTCTTAATATTTTGGGCTTAATCAAAACGGCGTGGCGACTCTACAAGCAAAAAACACAGCGAGACACCTCCACCGACCAACGCAAAAACAGAATGCCAGATGTCGGGGCGCAATCGCCCGCCTCTCGGATCCGGGTAATTTCAGTTGGCTACTCCACTGGGGACATTTTGTTTTAAAATCTTTTAAACAAAAACAGAAGATTTTTAAAACGATGATGAGGGTCAAACTTTCATTTTACCCCTTTCTATAACTGTTGTGTGTGTGTGCATGTGCTTTACTTTTTATTTTACAAAAAAAATAAAAATACAAAAAAAATGCATCAATATACATCTGTGTACATACATTTAAAATTCTTCAAAAACTTCTGTTTTACTCAGAAAAAAGAATTTTAGCGACCGCACACTACTCGCACTGCTGCCTCGGTACACCGCACTCTACGTACACTTGCTGCCTCGAATACACTGCACACTACAACCCTTAACCCAGGGTGGTCTCAGTTGCAGTTCGTTTGGTCTTCCTAGGCCTCTTGGATGCGCACGGGATCATTCCAAATATCCCATCCTAGCCCGTGTCAACCCTGCACGCTTGAGTCACACTCTGTCCAGACTCGGTTGGTTTTTACCCAGTCCGTGTCATACAGCCTGGATACATATCCCATGCCAGCCATTTTCTGAGTCGAAGCTCGGAACTCAAGATCCCTTGCGCAAGCAAAGCGATGAAAGGTCATGCTAAAATCTTGACCCGATCTTGATTTCCGAAGCTACACCCAGACGATGTTCCGTCCCGGATATACATCCATGCCCACATGACATCACGTCATCAAGCCTTTAATATGTCAGCCATGATGATATGACCCAGCCAACGCCTAACGTCACAGATCCCTTGCACAAGCAAGGTAAAGAGAGGTCATACTGAACTCTTGACTCGATCTTGACTCAGGTGCCGGCTCGGCTCACTATTCACATGGCCGACGCTTTAAAACGAACATGACAGACTCGGTCCTTAGGTTCGATTTTCTTTTAGGACGGTGGAAACCGCTTGGCCTATAGGACCCTCGCCCGGGGCTGTCCACCCAGGGATGTCGAAATACAGGTGCAAAACGAGGGGCTTATAGCCGCACAGATGGTCTCCACTGACCCAGGATCTAGCATAGTTGCGAAAAAACAAAAGCAATCTTTTCCAACCTACCTAGGATTTTGAGAAAACACTGTTATAAGTAAATTAAAACAACAAAAAAATCAAAATAAAAAAAAAAAACAGAAAAGCAGAAACTGCATGTCACATGAGCTTTCCCCCCTTTTATCCAAAAGACCTTCCCATATCTAAACCTTACCCGTCACCCCCTCCAGCGAATCGAGAGTGGTTGAGAGTACCCGGGAGCCGCCTTTTCAGTATCGAGGTCACAAGGTCCGACATCCTTTTCGGTTCAGCAGTCCGAACAGTCCGCTATTCCCCCATGGCGGGATTAACAGATAACAGTGAGGGGAATGGAACCCTGCCACTAAGAAACCTCCTGACAATGGAGGAGGTGTTGCAAGCCTTCGAAACACTCAAGAAGCGCCAAGAAGAGCAGCAATCTTGGATCGTATACACCATGCGCCGTCGCGGAGCCTTGGCGGTTCCACAACCCGATGGAACCTTTGTCCTCATAGAAGATGAAGAAATATCGGCTCCCCCGGTCTCTCAAAGCTATCAGCAGGTCCCACCTCCGCCAAGCTACGAGATCCCAGCAACGCAAAGTAGCTCTTGCTCAAAGCTCCACTCGTGCATCGGGCCAAGCAGCCTCGATATGCCCGCCTCGGACAAGCCAATTTCCCGGCCCTGCGCCCCAAGCTCAGTATCAACAGCGCACATACGTGCCTGCTCCGCCAGATCCCAATGCATCTCGGTATCCCCCTGGGTTCAATCCTCTGCCTCCATACGAGCCTCTCAACCATAACCAAAAGTCCCCATGCTTACCCAGGATAGGCATCCCAAATGGATATCCCGACATTTCAAACTTACCACCCGCTGGTCTGCCACTTGGGGCTAATGAAACATTTTCCCAATTCCCAAACGCAACCTTTAGCGGCCCGGGCAACCACGCCCTCAATTACAACAATCTGGGATACGGGATGGTATACACTCAATTACCTCCCCAAGACTCCCGAATGGCGATCCCATCAGCCAATCCACCTCCATCTTCGGTTTCCATCCCCGAAAACGGCAACCCACCTCAACCTACCGATCCCCACATGGCTTGGTTGATCGAACAGATGAAGGACATGCAAGGCAAACTAGCCAGCTCTCAGAAGGACTCCCTCATGCCCACGGATCCAAACAAGGTGGTCCCGCTTCCTCCGGATGCCGGAAATGGAAAAGTTCGACAGGACTGAATGCCTAAAAACCCACATCGGCACCTATGTCTTGGGTATGAGAGCCAAAGGGGCAACCCCTCAACAAATGGCGGATCACTTCCAGCATTCCCTCAAATCCACAATGCTAAGGTGATTCCTCAACTTAAAGGCAGAAAACCGCTCCATGTGGGAACAAATCAGCGAAATCTTCCTAGAGAAGTACCGCGCCAACCTTGAATGGGCAATAAATCGCCATGATCTGCAAGCCACCGAACAAAAGGATGACGAACCAGTAGGCGAGTTCTACAAAAGATGGAACTGGAAGCTGAGCGAGATAATGGATCCGCTTTCCAATGAAGAGCAAATGGACATCTTCCATTCCTGCCTCAAACCATCTCTGAGAACCTTGATCAGCGATCACTTCTATCCAGATATTCGTGCCATGGTCAACACTGGAACCAAGTTCGAAAAAACCCTGAGCCTTCAGAAGATAACAGCGACCCCTGCTTCGTCTTACCGCTATCGGACAAACCTGTCAAATCCAGTACCTGTCCTGAACAAAGGAAAAGAAGCAGCCAAAGCGGTCCACTACATCTAGAACGGAGCTCAAGTAAATCGTGATCAGGCACCCCCGAGGAACAACAATCCCCCTCGCATACCACAGTTCCAGCATTTTGACAACCTCGAAATGCCTCTGGGCCAAGTATTCGAAGCATTGGTAAAGTGAAATCTTCTCAAGCCTCTCGAGAATTTCCAACCAAAGACTCTCAAGCCCAACATGGATATGAGCAAGCACTGCGCCTTCCACAACTACACCGGTCACACCACTGACAATTGTTTCGAGCTAAAGCAAGTGGTCCAGGGGCTAATTGAAGAGGGAAAGTTGGAACACCCCCGTGGCCCCAACACCATTGGAAATCCATTCCCCTGAAACAACAGGGTGAACACGATAGCCTTCAACGAAACTCCATGTGAGAATAGGCCTCCTGCTATCTCCGAAACCGTCAACATGCTATCCCGCTACGACTGGGAATGCGAAACCAGTGTCAAATGGACCCGTGACCGAGAATCCAGACAAGAACGTCCAAGGGCGAGTGTCTCCCTACGATCTTTGCCACGATCAAGACACACCAATGGATGGATCGAACGCTCCCCGGAGGAGACTGAATCAAATGGCAACACCGGAAGCGGTCTAGCCTTCACAGACGCAGACTTACCGATATGCGAAAATAGACACAACGAGGCCCTCCTCATCCTCATAAAGATAGAGATGTTCTACCTCCCGAACCTCTTGATCGATAATGGCTCCGAAGTCAACATCATTGCCTTGAGCACATTGAAGCGACTTCGTGTCAACCGCTCCCTGATGAGACCTTCGCCCCGAATAATCCGAGCTTACGACTCCACTTCACGCCCTGTCGTAGGAGTAATCAATCTGAGGATCTAATTCGACGCACAATTGGAGTCGGTGGAGTTCCAAGTCTTGGAAATCAAACCAACCTTCTCCGACCTGCTGGGACGACCTTGGCTGCATCAGATGAAAGCAGTATCATCTACTCTTCACCAATGTGTGAAATTCATCAATGCTAATGGAAACCTCGAGGTGATCCCCGGAAGCAGCACGATGGCAAGCGCTTGGCCAGCAAGCTACGACCCAGAAGAAGGTCCCAACATGACCGAATACTCCTTTGCAGGTGAGTCTCCAGCCCTGTCCCGCTACGAAGTGGATCCCTACATCCATTCTTTAAGCCGTAATGAGCTAGAGATCGAAGAGCTCATGGGCCAAGACGACAACTATGAAATATGCGACTGCGAAGAATGCATGAAAGAGGATCAAGAAATGGACGCCCAGATGGAACTTGATCGAGGAGTAGACCCATACTTCGCCGAAAACCCTCTTGAAGAAATCTGGCTCATCACCGACCCACTGGTACAGGACAACCCTCTTGCCGACACGCTCGGATCTCACGGGGACAGCCATCACAGCATAGTCTAATTCAACATCCCGGTGTCTGACCTGGAAGAACAATGGCGCAACCTCCTCCAAAGCCTAATCAGAGAAGGAGAGATAGCATGCCCCCTCGATTCAGACATCGTAAATGTCGTCCAAGCAAAGATCCCAGATAAGGAAGAAGATTCTATAAAAATAATCAACATCAGCAAGAATCAACTCTGAATCAGCGAATGCTTCGCCCTCATGGAAGAAGCTCTCAACGACTTCTACCATCAAGGTCCCCCAAGATCGGGCAGCAACACCAATGGAGGGACATCATCAAAGGAGCAACCAAAAACCTCTGCGATCTGGTTTGAAGTCGAACCACATGCAAGCTATCCTCCGGAATTCGTATCAACTGAAGAATGGCCACCAAAGCCATCACCACTCTCTCTTGACCTACAGCCCGCAAAGAGCAATGAAGCCTGGTCCAATCCCTTGTCGCCTAGAGTCTAGCTTCGAGTCATATTGTCTATGAATTCACGTTTTTTGAGTCATCTGACGGCTCTACGCCCAAAGATTGTGAGTCCATGATCAACAATGTATATTCTCTACGCTTTCAATAAAAGGTCCGACCTTTCTAAAATATCCTTTCATTGCATCTGTAACGAATGGTGAGTTAACTAAATCGCAAACAGTTAATAACAATTCATCTAACAAAGAAGCAGACGCATTAGTTGAACGAAGGCATTAAGCAAACATTTAAGCGCACTTTAAACGAGAGAAAAATCGGGCCCAAGCTACCGAGAAAGGTTTTAATCACAGTGAGTTTGAGAACTGCTGAAGAGCCAAAGAGACGCAAATCGGAAGCCTCTTCACCAATATTGCATGTCAGCCAGATCTTCCAATACCTCAAAAACGGGGAAACCACCTTCATGAATGAGGAAGGACAGCGCAAAGAAGGAGTCAAAGCCAAGAGCATCATGGCCCTAAAATGCCTTGCCTCTCACTTTGTCATCCTTGGAGACATGCTATACAAAAAATGCTACCAAGGACCACTCCTACGCTGCATCAGCCAGGAAGAAGCAAGTGAGCTCATGAACGAAGTCCACAATGGGGCTTGCGGCCCCCATATGAATGCCAGAGCCCTGATGCAAATCATTCTTTGGATGGGCTACTACTGGATCTCCATGGAGGCAGACTGCATCCACTTTGTCCGAAGTTGCGACAAGTATCAACGGTTCTCCAACCTCAATCATCTACCTCCTCACGATCTCTACTGCATGACTACGCCCTGGCCCTTCGCCACATGGGGAATTGACGTCATCGGGAAAATCGCTCTGCCAGGCAGCAACGGCCTCGAATTTGTCTTGGTAGCCATCGACTACTTCACAAAATGGGTCGAAGTCAAGTCCTACAAGGTGCTCACCTCCAAGAAAGTATCACACTTCCTCAAAGAAAACATCATCTGCTGATACGGCATCCCGAACGAGGTCATATCAGACAATGGCTCCCACTTCAAAGGAGAATGCGACAGACTGCTGGCCGAATTCAAGATCACATGCCACAAGTCTTCTCCCTACCAGCCACAAACAAACGGCGCTGTAGAAGCAGCAAACAAGACCCTCGAACGGATCATCCGAAAAATGACCACCCGAGGACGTGATTGGCCCGAGAAGCTGCACCTTGCACTTTGGGGCTACCGAACATCAGTTAGAATAGCCACGGGAGAAACTCCATTCGCCCTGACATACGGGATGGAAGCAGTACTGCCTGTTGAATTGGAAATTCCCTAACTCCAAGTGCTACTGGAAAACGAGATCAACGAAGTCAAATGACTTTGAAGCCGACACGACGAAATGGCTCTGCTAGATGAGCGACGACTAAAGGCCATTGAACACATCCGAGCCCACCAAAGCAGAATGGCTAGAGCTTTCGACAAGAAAGTCAAGTCTCGAGACATCAGGGAAGGCGATCTGGTACTCAAAGAAAGGCCTACCACTCGAACCAACCCACTGGAAAAATGGGAACCAACATGGATCATCCCTTTCGTGGTTCAAAAGATCTTATCCGGAGGTGCCATGAAGCTGACAGACCTAGACGGCATTCCCTTCATGAATCCAGTCAACGGAAGCAAACTTCGCAGATACTTCGCCTAAGGAAGATCAACTGTGCATCTCTTGGCACTCCTTGTAGTGTCGAACTACGCAGACCTGAGCCCTCTAGTCTGGGGGAACGTAGGCAACCTTAATTGGTCCGGTCTAAAAACACACAAAAAAGTCAAAAGTTTGAATGTCAACCAAGACCTCCATCAAACTACACACTTTCCAAAGCATGCCCCCAACATCACCTTGACCAAGTCAAATGACGGCGGCAACATCAAAGGACATCCGAAAGTCACTCAGCATCAAAAGATTGATCCATGTCAACTTCCAAGCTAGGGGCTTGCCTTCGCCCTTACGCGCTTCAAAAAAAAAAAAAAAAAAAAAAGAGCTCAAGCAAAATCTTTTAAAAAAAATAAAATAATAATAAGCTCAAGAAGAAGCTACAAAAAAAGGAGGTCAAGAGCCCAACGCTAACAAGAAAGAGGCAAGGAAGCCACGTAAAAGACCGTCAAGACGACTTGTCAAGGGATCATCCAACCTCCCATCCAAACACGAAACCCAAGCGAAAAGGGGATTGCCATCAAGGCCCAGACTGCCTCAGTCCACAAGTACAACAGAAAAGTCCAAAGTTGGACGCCATCAGGGCTCACAAAAGAAACGAAAAGCAAACAAGAGATCTTGCGTCTCGACAAAGCTTTAAAAGTAAATCACAAATCACTAACGATTACAACATTTCTTGATGAGTTCAAGCACGGTCTACTCTCAAATCACAACATGCTAAAAGACAGCTTAATACATTTAACAAATAATGTGTCTGCAATGCAATGAATGGATACTTAGGAGGTCTTTCCGCGCCATTTGCGCTTGTCCCCTCGCCATTCTTCCCTTTCTTCCCTCGTCCTCGGCGAGTCTTCTTTCGCTCCACGCGAGCCAACTCTGTCTCTCTCAATCCGAGATTAGGGGTCCTCCCCGTAGAGTCAAACAATCCAGCAGCTCGCAGAGCTTTATTCGCCCGTGCTTCGGCTCGAATCTCCTCCCTGCGAGTCTGCAAAAGAGGACCTCTCTCCGTTAGTCGGTCAACTCTGGTCTCGTAGTCAAACAAAGTGTCTCCTGTAACATCCTGAGGGTCAGACCAGGCTTCGGCACTCCTAAGGCAATAGCTGCGACGTCAATCGAGCCCCAGAATTGCTTCACGCCTGCTCTCCAAAACCACTTGGGACTGCCCAACACGCTGCTCGTACCAATCTAGGTACTCGGTGGTCAATATGATGCTCTCCCGGTGTCGAAGGAGCACCACAGGAGGGAAAGCGGAATACTTCCATACCCTCAGAAAATAAAAAAGAACATCCGGAGCCGCCATACAAAGAGGAGCTACCTCCGCAGTGGCAAGGTCATCCCAGCCCAGCAAAGGCTCCTGCCTCATCCCGAACTGTCGGGAAACAAGCGACGGGATGTAGAAGGAGGACCAAGACAAACCAGGAACTCTAACAACATAAGACCCTTCCTGAAAGGCCCTCCTAGTCTCAATCCCCCAGTGCGGAACCCACCAATGGATCTGATGCGTGCCAAGCTGTGCCATCCATCTCTCCCAGGCGGACTGATCCATATCCAATACAAGAGGACGCTAAGCAAATGTCCACGAGCTAAACGACGCCGAAGCATCACGCATAGCATGAAGTCTCTCTTGCAACCACAAAGTGAGCAAAGCGGGGCTTCCCCCTCTCATGAACCTATCTCCAGTCGCCAGACGATCAATGCCGTGAAGGGTCTCCCCCAGCACCAATGGCACAATATCCTCTCCGGCTCTGCAGTGCCCTACCACATCCAGCAAAGCGCCATCGCATACCCCAAGGGAGCTGACCATGAAAAGCGTAGCTATCACGCATAAGGCAAATGCATCCCACGAGACGTCACTCTCGTCATCACTCATAAACTACTCCGGCAATGCAGAAATGTCAATATGACCCGAATCAAAGGTCATACCCTGCACTTCTTCCAACGAAGTCTGAAGAAAGCATGCAAGCTTCACAGCAACGCCGCCAATCAAAGGAAGCGAGATGGCCTCCACCTCTGGTCCTCCCATCAACGCCCAAAAATACTCAAAAGTGGGCATCACTTCATTGTAGGAGAAGCTATACACTTGCCTCCTAACATCCCAGAACTTCGCGGCAGCCCGCAACAATTCCCAATCAGGAACCAACTCCTTAAGGGACCAAACTGAGCAGAGTCGAAACCTCACCTCGAAAGCCCGCCTATGATGTCTCATACGGTGTTGCATCCACATTTTCAGCCTCTCAAGGAAGTATTCTTGCTGCTCCTTCGAAAGCCTCGACGAAACTCTTGGAACGTACGAAGAATCCATGGCAAAAATGGAGGTTCCTAGAGAAAATGGGGAAGAAAGCTTGAAATGACTGCAAATGGGAAGTGAGAGAAGTTCAGACATCCTGAAAACACTTATCTCTTCCCCAAAAGCAAAGATGATCCGTACGGACCTCTTTGCCTTCTAGGTTCGTCCGTACGGACCTTCTTGCAACGTGGTCCCACATTTTCAGCAAATAGTACAACAGCCACTGTTCCCAGCAGGACCTTGCTCCAAACTACCCAAATTCTAGCCAAAGCCATTTCCGGCAACCATACACTAACCACAAACGTACTCCCAGCTCACGTGGCATGCACAAATAATAAGCTAGCAAAAATTCCTAGGACAATCCCCGGGAATCACAAAATACGACATAACATCTCAAATAAAATACTTTGTTGCGCATACACAAAATGTTTTATTACAGGTACCAAAATATCTGTTGCTAAACAAAAAAACAACAAAAATAGAAAGAGGGAAAGCAAATGAGCCCTACTCCAACTCATCATCATCAACCTCAGCAAACGAGAAGTCAGGCACCTCGGCAAACTCACCAGCCACACCCTTATCATCAGAATACTAGACCCCCTCCTGGGGTGGGTATTCGAAATACTCCGAAGGATCAAACCCGGTGAAAGGATCATAGAAGGGATGCGCCGACGAACTCTCTCCCTGTGACTCCTGTGAAGGCAAGAACTGGTGAAGAATCGGCGGCCTCTGGGCCCCTGAACACGTCCCTGCATCCAGGCTATGCCGCCCCTGAATGGGTCCCTCCTGCTGTGGCCCCGGCTCAGCCCTCGACGATGGGGCATCCACAGAATGCCTCGAAGGCATCAGCTCATATGCTAGCGCACGCCGCAAAGACCTGCAGGACAGCTTCCCCGCCATCTTCTTCGCAAAAGACCGCATCCCCACAAAATGGCGGGTCAACGTGTTAAAGGATCTCCCCGAGACCTGCACAAGCAAACAACCAAAGAAATGCTCAGCTAAAGAGATACAGTCATACTCAACAAAAAGAGAAAAATATAGAAAAGATGCCAAGATGGAAAAGAGTAAGCACACTCACCGGAGCATCCGGGTCAACCCGATAGGCAGCATGAGCCTGCTCAGGGACGGGTACCGAAACCCTCCACCTCGACAAATCCTCACGGACATATGTAAAGTCCGGCCCAGGCATCGGAACATCTAGGGGACGTGGTGGGCCATCCCACCTCTCCCTCGCCAACACCTGTGGCGTCCTTAGCTTCCACCTGACAAAGGCCCCGTACTCCTTACCGTACAAAATAAACTCCTCGGCACTCACGCCGCCCAGGTACCTGTCATACTCCAGCACGTCCATATCACGAGGATGCATCATCCTAAAGGGCGGATCCCTCGGAGCCATAGGGGGCACACCTGGGCCATGATGCCAGAAGACCCTCTCCCCCAAATATATGACATCACAAGTCAAACCCCGCAGCATCTTCCTCTGCTGCATCACCACGGGACCGCCCTCGAGCTCGTCATTGCCATACCGAGCCCAGGGTACAGCTCAAACTCCGCCGGGCTATCTCTCTCCAGGAACTCCTGCACATCCCGATAGGTGATAGTGAGCTTCCCCTGACCATCCTCCTCCTCCTCAACGGACGGGCCCAGCCCAGCATAGCAGGATAGGCCCCCATGGCCTCAGCATCTCGATCCCACGACTGACATCGGAAGATCTCATAAAACCACACCTGCAATAAAGGCAGAAAAGGCTCAGGGCAAAAGAAGACGGAGAAATGACAAACTGCTAAATCACAAACAGCAATAAACTCATACCTCCAATGCAAAATCGAAGCATCCCAGGGAACTGGCCACGCCTCGGCTAAACCTGTCCAAGGAAAAATAGAGCTCGGCCAAGCCTGCCTCACCCCAAGCAATCTCACCAACTCTCCCCAAATCCACCAAGCTCTCCAGTAGAGGAAAAGGAGCAGAGGAAGAGTGATTCGAGAACAAAGTCTTGGAAAGAGCAAACCACAAGAAAGAGCGTGCCAGCTGCTCAGCCGTCACCAAGCCGGTGCCCCGGCGATAGGCCCCGATGTTGGCCATAATTTGCACCTCTATATCGCCATACAACATGCCCAGACCCCTATGAGGAGAAGACGCAAAGCCCAGCAGCTCCGCCAATGTCCCATCGGACATCCTGTCCCGCCATCTCACTGGCCTCCTTTGAAGGAAAGCCCAGTAATCGCCGCAAACTCGGTGGGAGTCACCGTCACCTCTCCCCAGCTCAGGTGGAAGGTGTAGGTGTTAGGGCCCTAAGCCTATAGAGATAGACTTATATGTAATGTCAGTTTTCATTTATATAAGAGATTGTTATTTTGATCATTATATATGTTTGCATGTTTACTTTAATAATCGTGTCCCTAGTACTTATGAAGCACTAGTATGAAGTCTAATGGATAATCATGTGATGATTATATGTATGGAGATGCACATTAGATTCATGGGTACTTGTTAGAGAACAAGGTACTGGACTTGACCCATTATGAGATTTATGTCATGGTCAAATGTCATAAATAAATCTCATATAGTTATATCATTGATATCCTTTGACCTGAGATTATCATCGTCTTCCACTCGATGAATATTATGTTTGATATAGTTTAATGCTGTCTTTAACCGGATAACAATAAGGGCTATTATTGGCATGATATGATTCCTGTTGGGAAGAATGATAAGTCAAGATGGAATTTTGTCCCTCGTAAAGAGAGATGTTTGCTAGGCCACTCGTAAGTAAGATTGATGTAGTGCATGGCCATGCCCGAATGAATTAATGTGATTAATATCATTCGATTAATCAATTTACTTGGTAACGAGAAAGCATTGAACAATATGAGTTGACGTGGACCATGACTCATGTTCAATATAACATCGTGTGACAATGGGATTGTGATATGTTCTATGTAGGAAAATCGAACTTGATATTATATTATTTGGGTAGGCATGATGGCTTGCTAGAGTCCGCTCATGTCTTATGAGGATCGATGTGATCGAACTCATTACCAACATAATATAGTCCTATGGGGTCACACGCATCGAACGAATTGTCAAAAATGAAGAATATGGGATTTCTGTACTCAGGGGATGACTCATCCCCAGGCCTAAGCTAACTATTCCCTTGGCCTGGGATGAGTGAATCAGAGGGAGTGTCCTGAGGTACGACTCGTGCCCATGGGGACGAGTCGTGCCCACAGGGACGACTCGTGCCCTGGGCCAGAACAACTATTCCCCTTAAGGGGAGGCCTATATCAGAACATTGTGGAAAGGGGATGACTCGTGCCCTGGGGGACGAGTCGTCCCTTCGGCGCTGGACTGATACGTAATTGACTTAAAATTAGGGTTTTCACGAGGGGAAAATTTTTATAACGTATAAATACAAACCCATGGTTGCCCTAGCAGTCATACTCACGTTTTGGGTTTAGAGAAACAGAAAAGAGAGAGATTTTCAATTGTGAATTGAAAAACCAAAACATCCAATTCCATTATTCTTCATTGATTGAAAGGAGTTTGAATCAAAGGATCTAGCAATCCACCTAGAATTGTTCTAGGGTTCGTTCAACGCGTGGATACACATAGAGGATCTTCGCCATTCAAGATCTTACGTTCGTGATTCAAGGATCGTTCATCGAGGATTCACTAGTTCTTCAATCTGGAGTTGGAACGCGTTTATCAACGACAAAAGCACACAAGGTTGGTAATTCTATTTCATACTTCTTAATTAATCATCTAGAACGGATCCTAGGGCTCCGGGTTTTCGAGTTAATTTGCATTATTCCGCTGCGCATGGACCCTCGAAACCCAACAGTGGTATCAGAGCCCCGTTCATGATGTTTATATTAGATAATCGTGATAATTATATAATGGGATTATGTTAATTTTCATGATGAATATGATTTAGAATATGAATTTATATGGAATTTGCTTATGGAAGTAAATTTATATTTTGATATGCCATGATTATGAATTGAATTATATGATTAATGTGATTAATCTTGAATATGGGTCTTGAAATATTACTTAGTATATGGGCTGGACACCAAAAACTTCCCCACAGGCACTTCTTGGAAGTGTGGGATAACATTGGATTACAATGCCACGTACTAGTAATTGATGAATTTCTAGATCTTGAACAAATTGTTTGTTATAGGGATTATGTTCATATTAAATGAGATTTTACATGAATCATTAAACCCTAACTGATTAGAAATTATGATGTAAACATCAAATGTGATTTGTGATGCATCATTCCATGTTCATAATTATGCTCATATAATTTTCATGAATCAACCTTGCCATGTTAATTGATAAACATGAAAATTGAACCTTCATTGAAATTTGAGTTTGTTTATGCCACCCATTTTAAACACTTGTGAGTACACGGATAGTTTTATGTAGGCTTCGCCATAGCGAGGTACATTAATTCTATCTTTGTATGATCAAGATGAGAAAACGGTGATTGCTATACGTTTAAAATGGTTGAACTCAATTAGGCTATCAAAACAGTTTTGGGCCTAAGGCATAAGATGAGATTGAAACATGTGACATATGATGTCTATAATCTCATAAAGGATCTAAGAGTCATATGTTGATATGATTGATAAATGTTATCTACCTTTTTAGTTTAATTTTGAGCAGTCGTGCCATAGCCGACTTGAAATTAAATTAAAGTTGGGTCTTAGCCTATTAAATTATATTATGCATGATTGTATAAGAAGGTTATATAATTTAGTGGGAGTATTTATGAAATACGTTATTTAAATCTCTTAAATGAAATAGGTACTTATATGTGTTCATATTTGTTTCATATATTTGTAGATCAATGGCTGTAAACACTAATCAAACTCTGTCACTGCGATCAGTCCTTGAGAAGGACAAGTTAGAAGAGAATGGCAACAACTATGTGGATTGGATCCGCAGTTTGAGAATTGTTCTCAAACAGGAAAGGAAGTTGTACATTCTCGATGGACCCGTTCCACCCGAGCCTGCTGCTAATGCAACTCGAGCTGAAAAGGATCAACATAAGAAACATTTGGATGATTATATTGATGTTGGTTGCTTGACGCTCGCTACCATGTGTAAGTCCCTTCAGAAGGACCTTGAACACATGGATGCTTATGATTTGGGAAATCATTTGAAGGAAATGTTCCAGTTGCAAGCACGTCAGGAAAGGTTTGACACTATGAAGGCTCTTCATTCATGCAAGATGATTGAAGGACAACCTGTTGGGCCTCATGTGTTGAAGATGAAGGGTCACCTCGAACATATTGAGAGGCTTGGATATCCTATCCAGTTGGAGCTGGCTACGGATATGATATTGCATTCACTCCCTGAAAGTTATAATCAGTTTGTTATGAATTATAACATGAACGGGATGAATAAATCTCTGTCTGAATTGCATGGGATGCTTAAGAATGCAGAGAACAATATCGCCAAGAAAACCAATCAAGTGTTGATGGTGAATAAAGGAAAGGGGTTTAAGAAAACCAAGGTTAAAGCAAAAGTTGCTAAACCGGAGGCAAAGGTTGCCATTGTTGAGAAGCCTCAACCCAAATCCCAAAAGGATTCGGTATGCTACCATTGCAAGGAAACTGGACATTGGAGGCATAACTGCAAAGCTTATCAGGAATGACTGAAGAAGAAGGGCAATGAGATTGCCATGACTTTAGGTATCTATGTGATAGATATTCTACTTTCTACTTCTAGTTCTTGGGTATTAGATACCGGATGTGGATCTCACATTTGCCTAAATGTACAGGGACTAAAGAATAGAAGGTTGCTCAAGGAAGGTGAAGTAGACCTGCGGGTTGGAAATGGAGCAAGAGTTGCTGCATTGGCCGTGGGAACTTACGAAGTCACTTTACCTAGAGGATTAATATTAGTTTTGAATAACTGCTATTATGTTTCGGATTTGAGCAGAAACATTATTTCAATTTCTTGTTTAGACAATGAGGGTTACAGTTTTCTTATTGCGAATAAGAAATTTTCCATTTATTTGAATGATATGCTTTACTGTATTGCTCATTCTTATAATGGCCTTTATGTCTTAGATGTTGAAAATAACGTTGATAATGTCTATCATGTAAATAAGAAATCTAAACCAAACAATGTGAACAACACATTTAAATGGCATTGCCGTCTTGGGCACATAAATGAGAAACGCGTCTCTAAACTCCATAAAGATAGATATTTAGACTCATATGATTATGAATCATATGATGTTTGCGAATCTTGTTTATTGGGCAAGATGACTAAAGCACATTTTACTAAGAGTAGTGAAAGGTCTAGTGATTTGTTGGCTCTCATACATACTGATGTATGTGGACAAATGAATAGCATTGCTAGGGGAGGATTTCGGTACTTCATAACGTTCACTGATGACTTATCAAGATATGACTATGTCCATCTGATGAAGTACAAAAGTGAAGCATTTGAGATATTTAGAATATTTCAAAATGAAGTACAAAATCAACTTGGCAAAACTATTAAAACACTTCGATCCGATCGAGGTGGTGAATATTTAAGCCAAGAATTTGACGATCATCTTAAAAGTTGTGGAATTGTTTCAGAACTTACTCCACCCGGAACACCACAATGGAATGGTGTGTCCGAGAGAAGAAATCGAACTCTATTAGATATGGTTCGATCGATGATGAGTCAAGTTAACCTTCCTATTTCTTTTTGGGGACATGCACTGGAAACAGCTGCTTTCATGCTTAATAAGGTCCCTACTAAATCGGCTCCTAAGACCCCACATGAGATGTGACATGGAAGAAAACCTAGTTTATCTTTCATGGAGATTTGGGGATGTGAAGCTTATGTAAAGAAATTGGTTTCTGAAAATTAGCTTGCACCCAGATCCGATAAATGTATTTTTGTTGGTTATCCTAAGGAAACGAAAGGATATCAATTTTACAACCAATCCGAGAACAAAGTGTTTGTTGCTCGACATGGTGTCTTTCTAGAGAAAGAGTTTCTCTCTAAAGAAACTAGTGGGAGTAAAATTGATCTTGAATAAATTCAAGAACCCGAAAATGACAAGGAACCAATAGTAGAGACGGAACCAAATTCACAAGCTGTTGTGGAACCGGTTCAAGATACACAAGTTCTTCGCAGATCGGATAGGATATGATCCGAACCTGAGAGATATGGATTTCTCATGACGGAAAGTAATGAAGTAGAAATCATTGAGAATGATGAACCTACTTACTATCAAGAGGCGATGTCCACTCCTGATTCGGACAAGTGGCTAGGAGCCATGGAATCCGAGATCAAATCCATTTACGATAATCAAGTTTGGAACTTGATTGATCCACCTGAAGGTGTAAAAACCATAGGGTGCAAATGGGTTTCAAAAAGAAAACCGACATGGATGGGAAGGTACATACTTATAAGGCTAGGCTTGTTGCTAAGGGGTATAGGCAGATTCATGCCGTTGACTATGATGAAACCTTTTTGCCCGTAGCAATGCTTAAGTCTATTAGAATCCTAATTGCCATAGCCGCATATTATGACTATGAGATATGGCAAATGGACGTCAAAACAGAGTTTCTTATCGGAAACCTACTTGAGGATGTATACATGATACAGCCTGAAGGGTTTGTCTATCCAAAGAATTCTAATAAAGCATGTAAGTTGCAGAGATCCATTTATGGATAGAAGCAAGCTTCGAGGAGCTGGAATCTACATTTTGATGAATCAGTCAAAGAGTTTGGCTTCATCAAAAACGAAGATGAGCCTTGTGTATACAAGAAAATAAGCGGGAGCATAGTTCTATTTCTGGTGTTATATGTCGATGACATCTTGCTCATTGGAAACAATGTTCCTGCACTTGAGACTGTCAAGTCCTGGTTAGGAAAATGTTTCTCAATGAAAGATATGGGTGAAGCGGCTTATATCCTTGGTATCAAGATCTATAGAGATAGATCAAGAAGGATGATTGGTTTGAGTCAGAGTACATATATTGACAAGGTCCTTAGAAGATTCCGCATGAAAAATTCTAAGAGAGGGAACTTGCCAATGGGACATGGCATTACTCTTAGCAAGACTCATTGTCCTAAGACAAATGATGAGCGAAAGAGGATGAGTGATATTCCATATGCTTCGGCAATTGGGTCTATCATGTATGCCATGTTATGTACTAGACCCGATGTCTCGTATGCTCTAAGCGCGACGAGTAGATACCAGTCTGATCCTGGTGAGAACCATTGGATAGCAGTCAAGAATATCCTTAAGTACTTGAGAAGAACTAAGGATGTATTCTTGGTATTTGGAGGAATGGAAGATGATCTGGTTGTAAAGGGTTACACAGATGCAAGCTTCCAAACCGACAAAGATGACTTTAGATCGCAGTCTGGGTTCGTGTTTATGCTAAATGGAGGTGTTGTTTGTTGGAAGAGTTCCAAGCAAAGCACTGTTGCTGATTCTACAACCGAAGTCGAATACATAGCAGCATCGGATGCGGCTAAGGAGGCGGTTTGGATCAAGAAGTTCGTTAGTGACTTAGAAGTCGTTCCGAGTATCACTAACCCGATAGAGCTTTATTGTGACAATAATGGTGCTATTGCCCAAGCAAAAGAACCAAGGTCACATCAACGATCCAAACACATTTTGAGACGTTTCCACCTCATTCGAGAAATCTGTGAAAGGGAGGACGTCAAGATATGCAAGGTACCAACAGATGACAACATTTCGGACCCTCTCACCAAGCCTTTGACACAAGCTAAACATGATGGTCATGTTAGGTCCATGGGTATAAGATACATGAATGATTGGGCCTAGTGCAAGTGGGAGACTGTAGGTGTTAGTGCCCTAGGCCTATAGAGATAGACTTATATGTAATGTCAGTTTTCATTTATATAAGAGATTGTTATTTTGATCATTATATATGTTTGCATGTTTACTTTAATAATCGTGTCCCTAGTACTTATGAAGCACTAGTATGAAGTCTAATGGATAATCATGTGATGATTATATGCATGGAGATGCACATTAGATTCATGGGTAGTTGTTAGAGAACAAGGTACTAGACTTGACCCATTATGAGATTTATGTCATGGTCAAATGTCATAAATAAATCTCATATAGTTATATCATTGATATCCTTTGACCTGAGATTATCATCGTCTTCCACTCGATGAATATTATGTTTGATATAGTTTAACGTTATCTTTAACCGGATAACAATAAGGGCTATTATTGGCATGATATGATTCCTGTTGGGAAGAATGATAAGTCAAGATGGAATTTTGTCCCTCGTAAAGAGAGATGTTTGCTAGGCCACTCGTAAGTAAGATTGATGTAGTGCATGGCCATGCCCGAATGAATTAATGTGATTAATATCATTCGATTAATCAATTTACTTGGTAACGAGAAAGCATTGAACAATATGAGTTGACGTGGACCATGACTCATGTTCAATATAACATCGTGTGACAATGGGATTGTGATATGTTCTATATAGGAAAATTGAACTTGATATTATATTATTTGGGTAGGCATGATGGCTTGCTAGAGTCCGCTCATGACTTTGACTGTTTTTGGGAGTCACCCACGAATTTGACTGTTTTTTCTTTGGGAAGTCACCCCGCGAATTTGACTGTTTTTCTTTGGGAAGTCACCCCGCGGATTTGACTATTTTTGGGAGTAGCCCACGAATTTGACTATTTTTCTTTGGGAAGTCACCCCGCGACTTTGACTGTTTTTGGGAGTCACCCACGAATTTGACTGTTTTGATGGGGAGTCACCCCGAGGGTTTGTTTTTTTTCCTTTGGGAGTCACCCAAGAATATGACTTTTTTCTTTGGGAGTCACCCGCGAATATGACTTTTTTCTTTGGGAGTCACCCGCGAATTTGACTGTTTTGATGGGGAGTCACCCCGAAGGTTTGACTTTTTTCCTTTAGGAGTCACCCGCGAATATGACTTTTTTCTTTGGGAGTCACCCGCGAATTTTTACTGTGTGGGAAATCTGTACGGTCTTTCCGGACCGGGTAGTTTATAGCCATTCCGGGCTATTGACTGTTTTGATGGGGAGTCACCCCGATGATTTGACTTTTTTCTTTGGGAGTCACCCGCGAATTCGACTGTTTTGATGGGGAGTCACCCCGATGATTTGACTTTTTTCTTTGGGAGTCACCCGCGAATATGACTATTTTGATGGGGAGTCACCCCGAGGGTTTGACTTTTTCCTTTGGGAGTCACCCGCGAATATGACTTTTTTCTTTGGGAGTCACCCGCGAATTTTTACTGTGTGGGAAATCTGTACGGTCTTTCCGGACCGGGTAGTTTATAGCCATTCTGGGCTATTGACTGTTTTGATGGGGAGTCACCCCGATGATTTGACTTTTTTCTTTGGGAGTCACCCGCGAATTCGACTGTTTTGATGGGGAGTCACCCCGATGATTTGACTTTTTCCTTTGAGAGTCACCCGCGAATATGACTATTTTGATGGGGAGTCACCCCGAGGGTTTGACTTTTTCCTTTGGGAGTCACCCGCGAATATGACTTTTTTTTTTTGGAGTCACCCGCGAATTTTTACTGTGTGGGAAATCTGTACGGTCTTTCCGGATCGGGTAGTTTATAGCCATTCCGGGCTATTGACTATTTTGATGGGGAGTTACCCCGAATATGCTGTGTGGGAAACTGTACGGTCTTTTCGGACCGGGTAGTTTATAGCCGTTCCGGGCTATTTTCTGTGTTGGAAACTGTACGGTTTTCCGGACCGGGTAGTTTATAGCCATTCCGGGCTAAAGAATAATGATTTGCCCTTGAGAATGGGCTCTTTGAAGGTCTGCCTATTTGAAGGTCGGCCTATGAGAATGGATTTTGAATGAGGATCTGCCCATGAGAACGGGCTCTTGATAATGATCTGCCCAGGAGAACGGGCTTTTTGTGAAGATCTGCCCATGAGAATGGGCTCTTGGAGATGGTTTGCCCTTGAGAATGGGCTTTTGGAGATGGTTTGCTGTGCAAGGGACAGTCTTTTGATGATTCGCCCATGAGAAAGGGCTTTTGATGATGACTTGCCCTTGAGGATGGGCTTTTGGTGGTGGTTCGCCCATGAGAACGGGCTTTTTTGAGACTTTTTGAGATAATCTGCCCATGAGTACGGGCTTTTGAAGATGAGGCTAAAGAGCCCTAATGCTTGGAGATTGAAGCAGCTGAAACTCTTTTCAACGAGCATTGCCTGGAGACTGAGGCGGCTGAAACTTTTTCAAGCGATGCTGATAAGTCTTAAGAAAAGACTGATGAAGATGGTAAAGGCAGAATGTGCCACCTGCAAGATTTGAACTCTTTGTCCAGATTGTGATTTGAGGAGCAATTCCCCTGATCAGATTATGATCACCTGATTATTGTACCCTGTGGGGGGAAAACACAACACTCTAGGCACTTTATATTTTATTTACTTGATTTGAAATTTTGCTTATGCATTATTAATTTTTTGATGCACAAGTCCATCTCAGCTGGGGATGGAAGGGAAGTGAGGTTTTTTTTGCAAAGCTTGACAAGCGGATATGTGTATAGCAATTATGCTATGATGGATTTATGATGGGATGACTGTGTATATGATGATGTGTGGGTTGGACCCTCTCCCATGAGGTGGAGAAATGTATGAGTGATGAATGATATGATGCAGCCTAGGCAAGTCGGGGATGTTCCCGGGAGTACTGGTGGCAGCAGGTTGATTGTTGCTGACAAGAACAAAGTGTACCGCGCGTCCGAGACGGCAAGCAGCAGAGCAAGTGCATAGAGTGTCCTGGCTTTGAAGGGATGACTAGGCGAAGCCCCAGATCTTGGTGAGGTGACCATGGCGAAGCCCCAGTTGATGATGCAAAGCAAACCCGGAGGGAATCTGGTAAGGAAAGCTTGAGAGGATAGTATAGCAAAAGCCCCAGCTTGGAGAGATTCAGTGCATCCCTATTGCAGACAGAGTCATCTTGTGGCCACGGAGGCAACTCATCATTTCATACCGCAGTCAATCAGTCTCTAGACAAGACTCGGAAATGTATATGTGCAGGGGCACATTTTTGAAGGTGGGAATAGATCCCGAATTCGTGTATGACACTCTCGCTTTTGGGTTTGACTCTTTTGGGAGAGTATAAACATTGCAAGGTGTGGAAAAGTGTATGGAAGCCCCTGCTGACCGAAACAGTGTTTGGCTCTATCTTCCTATGATGTAGAAAGAGAAGACTTGTCGAGACACTTGAAAATCTGTCTTATTCGTGATGATCACAAGGCTGCTTAAAACCCTTTATTGATGTTCGGGTTATTCAAACACTAAATCTGATATGAACAAATATTTTGATTAATCGTGAGAAGAAAACCAACTGTTATCGAGAATTGATCTCGGAAAGGTGGAAGGTGTATAGGGACGGCCCTTGAGGAGACCGGATTTTTTGAGATTTGTTTGTGATTTCGACCGGACTAATTATGGTTGCCTACGTTCCCCTCCTGACGAGGAGCTCAGGTCGCCGTAGTTCGGGCGAGTCCCGATTGAAAAGAGAACGAATGTTGTAATTCGAGGATCTGAACCTTTGAGGATTTTGAGGATTTGGAGAATTGGGAAGCATGTCCTCCTGGAGTGTCGATGAAAGACACGGATGTGAAGCCCCAGTGGGACATCCACGGCAAGTGTTTGCGGAGGAGAAATGAAATATGCTCACATGAAGTGTCGAAGGGTAGGATTGAATATGCACAATCTTAGATTGATGATCTTTTGAGCCGAGATGGATTTGGCTCTGATTTAAGCAAGGAATGAAGCACTAATTTGATTTAGCTCTCGAAGATATTGGAATGAAATTACTATCCGGTAGAGACTGTAGCTGGGTTTCCGGGCTTCGATCGGCCATCGGGTGATTTGGAAAGTCATGACCTCTTAAGATGAGAGGTCGGCTAGGCCTTTTACTGACTGAACCTCTATAGACGAGAGGTTGGCATTTTAGGGATGTGTTTGGGATTTCTAAGGTAAGGTAATCAATTGCCTCTAAGAAAGAGAGGTCAAATTTTGACTTTGGCCAAAGGCAAGGGTAATGGTAATGGAAATATCCTCTAAAATCGAGAGGATGGCTTGGAATTGGTTAAGGAAATGTGAATATCCTCTAAAATCCAGAGGATGTCTTGGGATTGATTTAAGGTGATGGTGAGAGGAAGTCCAAGCTATCGAGCACTTTTGCGAACTTGTGAGAATTCGGGCTCCTTTTTTTTTTTTTTCATTGGAGAGCTTCTTGAGAAGTCGGAGATTTTTTTTTTTTGCTGAATGGTGAGGATCTAAAGTCCTTCTTTTGATGATTTGGGATGGCCTCTTTGAGGAGATGAGGACTCTTGCTGAATTGTGAGAATTTAAAATCCTTCTTTTGATAACTTGGAAGGCCTCCTGAGGAGTTGAGGATTATATCTGAGATTGTGAGGATTTAAAATCCTTCTTTTGAGAATTTGGAAGGCTTCCTGAGGAGCTGAGGATTATATATGTCCTTCCTTCATGACTTGAATATTTTATGCATTGCCGACTCTCGAAACTGACTTCTTGGCATTGCTTGGACTTCTCTCAGCAAGGAGCAAAGGTGATGGCTGAACAGGGTTTCAAAACATGCCGATCTTGAAATGAAAGGGTATTGTTTAGTGAGGGTGAGGTAATGGCTTCCTATGGGTGAAAATCTTCAACCGCAATCCCTACCGGATGACCTAAACGAAATTAATTCTCCATTGCTTGCTTAAGCTTTAAATGAGAACAAATCTATGCAAATTCATCGAGCAACGAGATGATGAGGATGATGAAAGAGATGTGAGCATATGAGATGCAAGATGGGGAGTTGGTAAGCCCCAATTTGAGAAGGATATCAATTGATTTTCTCACTCTGATTAATTTAAACATGAGTCGTTTCAGAGCATTAGTGGTTGAGCAGCACAAGTGATCATTTAGAATAAGACCATTTCAATTGAGCGTAATGTAGGTGTGCTAGTGATGTCTCGAGTCTAGCAAGAAGAGAAACAAAGATTTTTATCATTGAAAGAAAAGACCGGTCCATCTTGGACTTGACAGACTCGATGCCCAAAAGGGACATTCTAGAACCTACGAAGACTGATTGACTGCATCAACTTCGGATGGACGAGAAAAGCACTGTTGGCAGCAATGGGGCGAGGACCCTTCTCAATCTTTCTGTCCTTCACAAGTCGTCTCTCCTTAGCTTTCGTAATCTGAATAAGCAACCGGGCCTCCTGTTCGTGAGGAAAAACGGCTTCAAGGGTAGCTCGCCTCTTTTCGATGGACACACCCTTCGCACTTTGCTGACCCATGAGATATGAACTTCCAGGCTGGTGGGCCATAAGCTTCTCTGCACCGAGCATTTTGGATTCCGAATCAGATGAACGATCACTCGGGCACTTGAACTGCTTCCGCCTCGGGAATATGGACCAATGAGCGCCGGGAACGAGAGCGCACACCCAACTTGCCGTAGCTGTAGAGGCGAAGGGGTGATTTGTAAGGTGGCGGAGGAGAGAACCTTGAGATTGTATGGGAGAGGAAGGACGGAAGGAGATGGACTCATGCAACATCTTTTTGTTTTTTTTTCTTTTCTTTTTTTTTATTAATCCTAGGAATGGTTGGAAAAGGGGGACACCTTCTTTTTTGCATTCTACACTATTCCCGGACTAGTGGGTTCCGCCGGTATTGCACTCCCAGGACGGACAATCCCGACAGAGGTCATATAGGGCACGGGAAACCCACCAATCAAAAGGCAGAACGGACCTATGGGCATACAAGTCAAAACAAACCAAACTCGAGATTCTCAAAATCAAGTCCAAGTCAACGTCTAGACTCGGGATGAGAGAGGGTCGAAAGTACGTTTGAACGTACGAGACCGCAATTTGCAGGTAAAATCCTGGGAAAAATTCGGCATGACCTCTCCTCTTTTCGAGTCGAAAATCTGGCATGGCCTCTCGTCGCTTCATGGCGAAATTTCAGCATGGCCTCTCGTTAGTATGTGTCAAAAATTTGACATGGTCTCGCGTTAGCACATGTCGAAAACGCGTCATGACCTCTTGCGAAGTCAAATCGAGAAATCGGCATGTACCTACGTCGAGACGTGTCAAGATTTTGACATGTACTCACGTTGAGTTATGTCGTAATTTCGACATGAAGAGGAAGAGTATGCCAAGATTTTGGAGACAAAGTATGACTCGGACTTTGTGAGAAAATTTTGAAAACCGAGTTTGGAAAATGTTTTGAAAAGTATTTTGCCAAAAACCGACCGGTCACGGTAGAAAGTGTGTCACGGACAAGTGTTGGCTGACTCTATAGGCTAGGAGGACTTTAGGCGCTCAAGCGTAAGCGAAACACGTCACCGTCCGCGATGCCGTCCGTACACTCCCGGGTTCTAACTCTATGTGCAGGTAGCGTGCGAGTAGTGTGAAGGCATCCTCTAGGAAAATATTTTTTTGCTTCTTTTTTTTTTTTTTTGTAAAAAAAAAAATTCCCTTTTTTTTCTTAGAAAAGGGGATGAAATGGAAAATTAACACACACCCCACAGAGCACAATAATCAAGGATCAATAATTTGATCATGGGGGACTGCCCCACAATCACAACCTGCACCAGGAAAACAAATCCTGCAAATTGACCACTTATGTCGCGTGACACAAGACTGATGGGGTCGATTGTGTCGCGTGACATAAGGAGCCACATCATAATCTGAACGATAAATCGGGACCAGCCCCAGCCTCCAAGCACAGCACAATAGCCCAGGCCCCAAGCACCAATGCAACAAAGCAGGAAGCTAAGAAGGGGAAGGGATAAAGCAAAGCACTAAATGCATTTATGCACATATAAAGTCACCAACAATGCACACATATATGAATGAAGTGAATGTTAAACTATCACGAAAGTTTGACCCACTTTTGAAAACAGGTTTCAAGTCCCCAGCGGAGTCGCCACTGAATGAACGCTCGCCGAAAAATATAAATGTAAAAGATAATTATGAATTATCTTGGGAGTCGCCACGCCGTTTTTAAGGAAAACATTGAAAAACCTTTAAAGAGAAAATGGGTCCGGGGTCAGGTTACGTGTTGGGAAGAACCTGAGAGTTCACCCAACACGCCTCGTCCGTAGACGAGTCTTTCTATGTTCAACATTCAAAACATTCAAAAGTATGTGCAATTGTGTGAGACAATATATGTAATAAAATGCGTTTTAATGCTTTGCTTTATTTATTAAAATGAGGGACTACATCTTGTGAGCCTTTTACTGTGGGAGGCCACATCCCACTTACAATTAATGAAAATGAATTACAAGGCAATGGATTGAGACAGTCTGTCCAGGGCCACAGATGTCATACGACACAGGACTGCTCAGGTTGTCTCTACAAAGGGGAGTGGTTATGCCACCGATAACATTCTAAAGCTAAGAAGCTAACTAGAACAATGAAGAGACTAAGATAAAGAGTATTATGGGAAGGTCATGGGGTTTCAGTGGCCCAATGACCACATCTCTTGGGTCACAATTAAAGAACCCTCGCTTCCTAACTCAAGCAACGACAGTAACAAATGAGTATTGTGGGAGGATCATATGGCATTGATGGCCAAATATGAATAACCACACATTTTGGGTCATAATGAAGGCCATCACCTCCTAACTCAAACGAAGATGATCAAAATGACATCAACGATTATCAACAACAGATTCAGCCACCAGATAACTGAGATCGATACAATTACTTCAAACGAGTGTGGATATTGAGAATCCACACTCTACTTGAAGCATTCAATACATGAACAACCAAAAGCACAATATCATAAAAATGGATATATCATTTAGAGACTAAACAAGACATGTTCAACCAATCTGAAGTCAAACAGCTCCCAGCATACAATATAGATATATACGTTGAAAATAGAGAAAGAGGATTAGAGCGTTACCCTCGTAGATCCACGCCTCCCTATACCCCGTCGGTATAGGGAGTCTTCAATCAGCTCCGGGACAACGACCGGGAAACGAGGACTTCTCAGCTTGAAGCTGTTAGGGGTGGCGTCGTGGTTGTGATTGACGCCGTTGGGGAGCGGTGTTGGTGCACGGTCTAAGATCTGGAAACAGGGAGAGGGCGTTGCTTTGGTGAACTGGTTTTGGATACGGGGAGAGGAGTTCAAACGGTAAAATCAACTAACCCGTTGAATGGGTTTGGAGAGAAGGGGAAAGGTAATGGTGATGGCTGCTCCGGCCGATTTAGAGGGCGAGGGAGAGAACTGGGTGACCGCCGGCGAATGGATTTAGCGGGGAAGGAATAGTTCGCCGGCGAACTGGTTTGAGGGAGACAGTGTTTGTTTGTGTGGAGAAGGATCTGATGGGCTTGGCCGGAATAGACGATTGGAGAGAGTTGTCGACTGATTTGGGTGAGGAGGTCACCGTTGAGGAACGATTGAATCACCGGTGATGGTGATCGAAGAAGGAGCTATGGTGGTTGGCTTGGCCTTTGCGGTTGTTGTTGATGAAGAAGAACGATTCAGGGAGGGGGGGCTCCCTCTGTAAATTCCGTTTAGAGAGAGAAATATGAGAGAGAGAGAGAGAGAGAGTTGCTTTGTGAGGAAGAAATGAGAGTCTCAGTATTCTGAGAGAGAGAGAGAGAGAAAGTGGGCGTGCCCCTTTTCTATGCGTGTCCCCCCCCCCCTTTCAAAATGGGATATAACCCTTTATTAATATTGATTTGGAATCAATTTGGGGGTGTCGTATGACACCGGTTCGCTTTTAGGCAAAATGGGCCGAAGTGAATAAGGCCCAAAACTAATGAATAAAAATTAATAAAAATGGGCCCAAAACTAAATAAATGGGCAGACCCAAAAACACGAGTTCGGGTCGGGGTACTCACAGTGGCTCGTTCCGTCGCACGACAAAGGGAGCCATAACCGCTTTTCTTCTAGAAACATGCAAGGTGGCAAATTCTGGATCCTTCCTGAATAATTCCTTATAGGTCCAACCTGTATAATTCCCCGTAGGTCCTTTTGCAGGGAATAAAGGCCTATAGGTCCTTCCTTAGCAAGAAACTTATAAAAAGCTCCCGAAAGTCTCGAAATGGACCGAAAATTTACCAAAATGCCCCCTAGTGTACTTTTATTGTGTAAAAGACACTTTATTGGGTCGCGAGCTGGATTGGGGTACTCACACTTTGATGAAACCTTTTCGCCAGTTGCAATGCTTAAGTCTGTTAGAATTTTAATTGCCATAGCCGCATATTGCGACTATGAGATATGGCAAATGGATGTCAAAACAACTTTCTTAAATGGGAAGCTACTTGAGGATGTGTACATGACACAGCCTGAAGGGTTTGTCGATTCAAGAAATTCTAATAAAGTATGCAAGTTACAAAGATCCATATATGGGTTGAAGCAAGCTTCTAGGAGTTGGAATCTTCGTTTTGATGAATCGATCAAAGAGTTTAGCTTCATCAAGAACGAACATGAACCATGTGTATACTTGAAGTTCAGTGGGAGCATAGTACTATTTCTAATATTGTATATCGATGATATCTTACTTATTGGAAACAACATTCCTGCACTTCGGACTGTCAAGTCTTGGTTAGAGAAGTGTTTCTCAATGAAAGATATGGGTGAAGTCGCCTACATCCTTGGCATCAAGATCTATAAAGATAGATCTAAAAGGATGATTGGTTTGAGTCAAAGTACTTACATTGACAAAGTTCTTAGAAGATTCAAGATGGAAAATTCTAAGAGAGGAAACTTGCCAATGGGTCATGGTATTACTCTTAGCAAGACTCAGTGTCCTAAGACAACTGGTGAGTGAAAGAAAATGAATGTGATTCCATACGCTTCGGCTATTGAATCTATCATGTATGCTATGATTTATACTAGACTTGATGTCTCGTATGCTCAAAGCATGATGAGTCGATACCAATCTGATCCTGGTGAAAACCATTAGATGGCAGTTAAGACGATCCTTAAGTACTTAAGAAGGACTAAGGATGCGTTCTTGGTCTTTGGAGGGATGGAAGATGATCTTCTTGTAAAGGGTTACACAGATGCAAGCTTCCAAACTGAAAGATGATTTTAGATCGCAATCAGGGTTTGTGTTTATGCTTATCGGAGGTGCGATTTGTTGGAAGAGTTCCAAGCAGAGTACCATAGCCGATTCTACAACTGAGGCCAAATATATAGCGGCATCAGATGCAGCTAAAGAGGCAGTTTGGATCAAGAAGTTCATTAGTGATTTGGAAGCCGTTCCAAGTATCACTAATCCGGTGGAACTTTATTGTGACAACAATGGTGTCATTTACCAAGCAAAGGAACCAAGGTCACATCAACGATCCAAACACATACTTAGACGTTTCCACCTCATTCAAGAATTCATAGAAAGAGGAGAGTGAAATTACCCGGGATTTCGCGCGCGGGCGCGAAACGCGGTTGTCTTTCGCGGGGTGTTGGTGTCTGAGACCTCGCTTCACGGGAAGGAAATGAGAAGTCGCCATGCGGTTTTTGTATTTTGAGCCCAAACATTGAGAAACGGCTATTGGTTGAAAATGGTGTCGTTTTTATTGGTAGCAAAAACTTAGGAAAAGGATTTGAAAATGGGGAGTCATTTTTATTGGTAGCAAAAATGAGTAAAAAGCTTTTTGAGTACCAGAGATTGTTAGGTTCGGAGGTCACGTTACGTTTCGGGAAGAGTATTACGAGATCACCCGAAATGCCTCGTATGACGAGTCTTTCTACCTTTCTCGAAAAACGTGTGCGTGTGTGTGTGTGTTTTGAAATGGGGGCTTGAATGACAAGCTTAATCTTGGTTTGAATGTCAAACGTTGATTAGGTGTCTTTGTTTGAAAAGACGAGCGTTTGAATGACAAACGTCGGTTTTGAGACGAAAATGAGCGTTTGCGTGGCAAACGTCGATTTTGAGTTTGAAATGAGCGTTTGCGTTGCAAACGTCGATTTTGAGCTTTTTGAAAGCGAGTTCGAAGGACGAACTCCGGTTTTGAACCGGGCGAGTCATTGTTAACGATTTTTACGGGAAAAAATGTATTAAATGATTTTGAGTGTCAAATGGCGGCTTTTAAGTTGGAAGATGAGCGTTTGGATGCCAAACGTCATTTCGCGCATTTTGAAAGAGAGTTCGAAGGACGAACTCCGATTTTGAACCGGGCATTACATTGTTAACGATTTTTACGGGAAAAAACGTATTAAATGATTTTGCGATCAACGAATCGGGTTGCGACTCGGACTTTGAAAAGTAAATACTATCACGATCCAAATGGGTCGGACTTTGTAAATGACAGTATTTAAAGCAGTATCAACGGAATCAAACGATCCGGAATTGTAAATGACGATTGACGAGCCAAATGACTCGGAATTGTAAATGACGATCGACGAGGCCAAAACGGCTCGGAATTGTAAATGACGATCGACGAGGCCAAACGGCTCGGAATTGTAAATGACGATCGACGAGCCAAAACGGCTCGGAATTGTAAATGACAGAAAAGTAAATGACAATCGACGGATCGATCGATCCGGAATGGTAAATGGCATAAAAGTAAAATGGAACGGGGTCGGAACGCCGTTTTAACCCGTGATTACTTCTCTTATGGGAAGAGAAGAGGATCGAGGGGCTAAAACGTATCGGACCCCGTTAGACGGAGGCGTCTACATTTCAATAACGTTGTTCGAAACGGTTGTAGCAACTGGCGCGTAAACCGAGATGAAATGAGAGATCAGAGAGAGGGAGTTATACCTATGGCTAGGGTCGACTCCATTGGCTCGGGGGGTGTATACGGGATACGGAAAGTGGTTTTGAACGGTGTTTCAGAGTGGTGAGGGGCGTATTTGATCGAAATACGGAAGTTTCATGTGAATCGAGACAAAACGGGAGCTCGAGAAGGGGTGAAACTGATTAGGGCCGTGGCTGTGGTGAGTTTTTGGAGTAAAAATATCTTCTTCAAATGGCTTTGACAGCCCTCCTATTTATAGGTGAAAATTCAGTAGGAGTTCGGCCGGACTTATCATGAAGTCTAGGGGGTTTTGTGGTATTTTGGAATTTTGAGGGACTTGCTGGCAATTTCCAAAAGTCTACAGAGGGAGTCCGACCGGACTTAGACTGTATACCAGGGGTATTTTAGTCTTTTCACTTTGAATTTGATTGAAGGGTGACTAGAGGGAGGTGGCATGCATGCCAAGTGTCCCTGTGAGTCACCAAATGTGTGGGAGTTCGTTCCCGGGTCCCGATTTTGTCCGTTTTTTAAATAACAGTCCGGAAAATATCCGAAACGCTCCGAAAAGTGCCGGAAAGTGCGTTTTTTAGGGAAAGCCGTACTTTTACGTGCGATGACACGTGTTAAGTACGCTTTAACATTGGGATGCTCGGGGCAGTCCCGGGACGTCTCGTTGGCACGGCAATGGGGAGCTTAATGAGTTTCGGTTAACCTGGAGCGGGCCAGTTAACGGATTTCGGTTAACTTTTTGACGGATTTTGACGATTTGGATTTGGGTACTTACAGTTAGCCCCTCAGTGACGTCTCCTCCGAAGGAGGTGGGGTCGTTGAAAAAAGATAAGGATCCAAATCGGGATGCCTTACTTTGAAAGACCTGGGCGGTCAGCTGGCTGGACCCTTAGCGAAAGGATTCCTATGTATCCCGAGCGGGAATCAAGCCGATCGTAGTTCGTAGGTGCAAGGGTCGCGCGTGGGGACCTTGACCTGAGCGAGACTGTTGGGAGGCGTCTAAACCTGAATGAGACCATTGCGAGGTACCCGGACCTGAATGGAGACTATTAGGAGGCGTCTGAACCTGGGACTTCTGAAACCTTCGAGGGCGTGTGGCGCCTCAGACCGGAGTTGCGAGGATACTGACGAGGGCGTGTGGCGCCTCAAATCGGAGTTGCTGAACACTGACGAGGGCGTGTGGCGCCTCAAACCGGAGTTGCTGAATACTGACGAAGGCGTGTGGCGCCTCAAACCGGAGTTGTTGAATACTGACGAGGGCGTGTGGCGCCTCAAACCGGAGTTGCGAGGATACGTGTATCCTGAGACGAAGGCGTTCGTGCCTTGGATGTTGGGCTTACGATGACGGCCAGGTTTATCCTGCTGGGGATAGGGTGGCGATGATGGGAACGGTTGTGTTAAACTGGCGTTATTAACAACTCGGAAGGATCGACGTTTCTTCTTTAGAATCCTGCTGGGGATGAGCGTTCTGGCTTACGGCTGGCTGAAGAGGGATTGTTGTGCGGGCTTACCTTGATGGCCGCTGAGGTGGAACGATTGGGCTTACGACTCGCGGCCGGGGAAGCGAACGATGATGAAAACCACAGGAATTTTAACGTTGGGAGACGAAAATGTAACTGGAATGTCCGGAGACATGATTGAGCGTTTGAACGTCAAACGTCAACTGGGAATTGAATTTAACGTCTGGAGACGAGCGTTAGTGAGGACTAACTGGGAATTTAACGTCTGGAGACGAGCGTTAGTGAAAACTAACTGGGAATTTAACGTCTGGAGACGAGCGTTAGTGAAAACTAACGGGGAATTTAACGTCTGGAGACGAGCGTTAGTGAAATCTAACTGGGAATTTAACGTCTGTAGATGAGCGTTAGTGAAAACTAACTAGGAATTTAACGTCGGGGGATGGGATGTTAGAAATGTCTAAATGGGGGGAAATTTTACACTTTTGAGAGCCAAAAGGGGTAAAATTTGAACTGCCAAAAGTTGAGGGGCTGAATTGGAAAGAATCTTTTTAAATTGCAGCAAGAGTCCGGCCGGACTTGGACTCAGTTTGATCATATTCAAATCAGCTCCAAGTCCGCGCAAACCAAGCCATTTTCTCCATCATTTCCGACGAGAGAGGAGAGAAAAGAGAGAAATTTTGCACCCCAAATTGTGAGGTTTGCTCAGATTTGTGAAGGAAAATTGCTATGGAAGGTGATTGGGAACCAATGGCTCGCCACGGAAGGACCGATGACGAAAGAACACGGTTGGTTCGGACCATTCGAACCAATGTTCATCCATTGAATCCGGCAGAGTTCTACCCTGCTAGGGATAAACACAACTCCAAAGGAGGGATCGAGAGACAAGTAAGCTTCCCTCAAATTCTATTAATTTTAAGAATGTGCATTCTTTAAATGTTAGAAATTTGACTAGGAATGAGTTAGGGATTTTGGTGCCCGGATTGGGGCTTTTGACTTTGCTAAGAACCTTTGTCGAAATTGACTAGGATGTAGTTCAATTGACACTGTGGGTAGATGACATAAAAATTTTGGTTGCAAAATTCCATGTCTAGATGCATTTTCCAAAATTAAAGTAGCTTTAATTCGGGACGGAGTAAGTTTTCGAAATGTTCGAAAGAATTTGAAAGTTCCGGTTTCGACGGAGTTTTCGAAGGATTTTGAAAGTTTCGGATTCGACGTAGTTTTCGGAATGCTTTGAAAGTTCCGGATTCGACGGAGTTTTCGAAGTGCTTTGAAAGTTCCAGATTCGCCGGAGTTTTCGAAGTGCTTTGAAAGTTCCGGATTCGACGGAGTTTTCGAAAGGTTTTGAAAGTTCCGGATTCGACGGAGTTTTCGAAAGGTTTTGAAAGTTCCGGATTCGACAGAGTTTTTGGAGTGCTTTGAAAGTTCCGGATTCGACGGAGTTTTCGGAATGCTTTGAAAGTTTCGGATTCGACGGAGTTTTCGGAAGGATGGAAATATATGTAGGAAATGAATGAGAACCGTATCTGCATTGCATCCTTTTGACATGCGTTCGTGTATTCTGTTGATGTTGCTTCTGTGCTTAACGTATTTTTGCCTTGTTCACCTGCAGGGGCGAGGGACGGTTGATACCCACAACCAAAAGAGTCGGGGTGCCTTTGAGACAGTGCGAGTGCTGTGGGAGGTATTCCCGGACGATGCTCGAGAGGGAGAGAGGAGTCCATGGCAGCTGGTGATTGACTTCGGATTGGCTGGATTTATCAGTGCGGTAGCTGCGATAGCTGCGACGCAGAGGGCCAGGTCCATGTACGTGGCTCTGAGCGAGTACTGGTGGGATACGACCCACACTTTTCATTTCAGATGGGGGGAGGCAATGGTGACTCCCACTGACTTTGCTGCTATCACTGGGTTGCCATTCTGGGGCAACACACTGGTGTGGGTGGATGGTTATACCCCGGGGCAGTTGTCAGAGCTGCTGGGTTTTTATATTACCGATGCCAGGGGCTTAGGCATTCGATACAGGCCAATGGAGGTGCATCTGCAGACGGGTATTGCAGATTATTTGGCTGGATCTCTGAGGATGACCGCGGAGCGCCTAGCTCGAGGGTTCATTTGGTTCGCGTTGTCAGTGACTTTGTTCCCGACTTCTGACACGTCCTGTCACTTCCCTCTGCTCGGTTCGCTGACAGATCTGGATGCCATGAGGGGGTACGCCTGGGGGGAAGCTGGACTGGCCGAGCTCTATCATTCCCTGGACAGGTTCTCGCGGGGAGAGGAGAGTTCCTTGAGCTGTTTCTCGCATGCTTTGGATGTAAGTTTACGTCTTTTTCTCTTCCTTGTCTCGTTTATGTACTCGTATGTATCTGCTTTGTAGCTGACATAAATTTCCATTTGCTTGCGGTGTCCGTGCTATGAGGTGTTCAGTCCGCAGGAGTGGGACATTAGGGAGGCGTATCGACCCCTGTTCCCCGCCATGCTGGTTTGGCAGAAGAAGGTGAAGAAGGCGGTCTCGTCGAGAGTGGGCACTCGACTGACATACGAGGAGGTGTCCCAGGCCCTGAACCGGGAGTTCTCTGAGCGGATCCAGCTGACTTGGTGGAGTCGGTTCCACGCTGTCGCGGTTCAGGTTGCTAGCGAGGTTACGCGACGGAGGAAGCTCCTGGTGGGACTTCATTGTGATGCTATGTATCTGGGGGAGAGGATGACCCGTCAGCATGGCCCGGGGTCACTTCCGATGGTGCCGGTGGATCCTCCTATGCACATGCAGCATCCTCTGTTGATGCCAATTGAGGAGTTGGAGAGGTATAGACAGGGTGTATTCTATACCGAGTACATCATAGCGGGGGCCGACTATGAGACTTTCTTGAGGATGAGGCTGAGGAGCCCGCAGGTGCAGCACAGGGAGGGCGATGGCCCTGGATATCCCCGAGATCTCCCGCTCCCACGCGCTAGGCTGGCGTACGAGGGGCTGGACGGTTCGCGCAGGCGACTGGTGATCCCGCTCCCGGATGAGCCGAGACCACGATACAGGGTTGACCCTAATGCTTCTGAGTGCACTTTTTGATTTTCTCGCATTTCGATAGTAGCATTCTCGCAAATGTTGCATCCGTACTTTCGCTCGTCTTTAATGACTTTCCCGGTTCGCAGTGTCCGGCCGTACGTACAACGAGGCTATGAGACCGGTGGACGGTGGTCCGCCTATGCTAGGAGGCTCGTGGCGTTCATGCGGTGCGCCTCCTGAGGAGCGTGGATGTCCGTGAGCCGAGGCCGTCTAGGCCGAGAGGTTCGCCCGCTCCCACGGCCGGTGGGGAGGACTTTGCACAGGATTTGGCCGCTCGCGAGCGGAATGGCCGGGTTTGGAGCTCATCCCTCTTCGCACTCTGGCACGAGAGGAGAGTCCTCGAGTTCGCGACGCCGAGGAGGCCTTTGCATATTCCCGCCCGGGAGGAAATTTCGGCGACTTCTTGTTTGCGACGGATCCGGTAGCTGCGGAGCAGTGCGTCGAGTGCTCGATGACGAGCAGGACTCGGAGTAGTCCTCCTTTACTGCTTTCTTTCTTTTTTTTGTATCGTCTGGAACGATTTGATTTGAACTGCACTTGAAAAAAGGCGCCCGTGGGGCGGAACCTGTATTTCGCGCATCTATTTAATGATTACCTTCTGTTACTTTCGGCAAATAAGGAAGTAGGTTGATCAAAAAATAAATAAAATGAAACATGCATTAAAAATTGAATGGGTCAAAATTTAAGCCTATATGCACTGATTATTAATTAATTGCACTGTCGCACAAGCCCGGGGCGAAAGGGATATTGACATTGGTTAAATGAAACCAGGGGCAGCACGCAGATTCATAAGGCATGAACAGGGCGTTGTTTGGAATTGCTTCCAATTTAGGAGCAGCTGGCTGCAGAGTTGACCGGGTCAACTGCAGGGGGAGCCCGGCCGGACTGAGAGTGAATTTCTAGAGTCTTTTAAATTGCAGTTTCAGCTTTGCAATTGGTTAAGAACTGCGCATTCACCTCTGATCAATTAGCTGAATTCTCTCAAATTTCTAAGGTTTCCTTCATTTTCCATGGCTCCCTTTCCCAAGCTATCGTCTCAGATGCAAGAGCGATATTTGGACAACTTTCAGTCGTGGGTACGGAACCACACGAGGCAGAACAAGGGGTTTTTCGAAGGCTGTTACGGGATGAAATCTGTTTGGGCTTTGTAGGAGCTCATACCAGATTGGGATCTTTTGAGAGCCGCATCTCGCTTCTGGGACGTACGGAGGAATGTGTACAACTTTTCGTACAACGAGATCACTCCTACGTTTGAAGATTTCCGGGCCATTCTGGGAGGACCTGAGACGGAACAGCTAGTTCTTCCGTATGCTGGTGGCATGGCCACTGTTGAGAAGCTAGTGTCTCTGCTCGGTATCTCTACCTGAGAAGCATACGGGATGCCGATATCGATACCGATTATGTTGACATTTCGGGACCGCCCGATAGATTTGCCTGAGCCGAGGGAGCGTCTTCGCGTGGGACGCGTTTGCTCGTGCGCGATCGCTACTCGTTCACGTTCACGTCCCGGTGTGTGCCATCACAAGCAGACCGACCCGGTGAGGCAAAGGCTGGAGCGGGGGAGACATCGTGCCTTTGGTCTTGGGCGAGACGTTCCTGGGCATAGGTCGAATGGCGACCGGTAGCCGATACATGTGGGGAGGGAGTCCCGCTATGCTTACCATGTGGTTGAGGGAGAGACTGCAGATGATGCCCGAGGTGCCAATGTCTTGTGACGCTTGGTCCTTCTCTCGACGTTCTCTGGTGATAGTGGGGCAATCAGCCGAGCCGGAGCTCGATGGCCGCACTCGCACGCATCACTTGCGATGGTGGGTTCCCCATTGGAAGTTACAGCACTTGTCGGACCGCTCAGAGGGTCTATTGGTTGTCGAGTGCCGGGCCGTCTCGCACGTCTTTCTACATTCCATCGTTGGTTCTCGCGACGCACGGGCCGGAGCAAAGCCACTGACGGCTTGGTTCATGCCGCTACCTTCGAGGTGGGATCTCTCGCCGATGGAAGATCCTTCAAGGCTATTGCTGCGCACACGGTGGTGGCAATACTCGTCCTTTCCTACCAGGGTTCTCTTTCACCGGAGAGAGGGCACTGTTCTGTCGACGCAGTATCTGAACTGGTACGAAGAGTGTAAAGGGGAGACACAGATGTCTATCTTATGGAGACGAAGTGAGCAGTTGGGTGTCGGACACCTTGACAGCCGACCTTGAGGAGGACCAAAGCGAGAGCTAATCCTGGGGATCGTACTGGGAATGACATGGATGACTATAAGGCCAATGCTAATCGAGAGGCCAATCAAAGCACAGTTATGATGGCTCGAAGTGAAGGCAGCTCGAGACAGAGCTAGGGAAAGGGCTGCGCTGATGCTACAGTTTGACGGAGGCGTCGGGAAGGGTCCCCGAGCCAGGTAGAAGGACTACCGGAGTATTCCCCGTGAAGGTGAAGAACACTCGACGGGGAAAGGGAAGGGGAAGAAGGATGAAGGACCAAGTTCGGGAAACTAGGTTGACCTTGCCGTCCGTAGTATCCACCCACTGTCATTGCAGACACATTAATTGATTAATGTTTTATTGTAGTTTTGCTAGCGTGTAGTGAGTCAAGAGTTGACCATGCTTGAACTCATCAAAGAATATTTTAACCGTAATGAATTTGTAGGTTAAATGAAAAGAGTTTTTCGAAACACAAGCAATTGATGCTTATTGTATTTTTTTTTTGTTTTTTAGACCGAACCAATGATGGCCGCCTACGTTCCCTTTACAATTGGACTAAGGGGCTCAGTCACCGTAGTTCGACACTTTTAGGTGAATTTGAGAAAACGAAGACAAAAGAAGTGCGACTGTTTTTTACCTCGGATCATTAGCGGGAACGTATCCAGTTGGGTATTACTCTTTTAGCACTTTAATTTCACTGAGGGGACGGTGTATGGGGAAGGTGAGTTGACTCGTGCTCTTCCTCAAACGAAGTATCTGCGGAGATTGCTTCTGTTCACGGGGTTAACGAAAGGGTTCCCGTCCAAGTCTGCTAACTTCATGGCTCCTCCTGAGAAGATTCTTTGTACCACGAACGGTCCTATCCAGGTAGGCTCCCACTTTCCGAGGGGATTGGTCTGCGTAGGAGGCTTTTCCTTTAGCACCAAGTCGCCTTCTCTGATGTCTCGTATCTTGACTTTCTTGTCGAATGCTCGGGCCATTCTCGCTCCGGTAGGCTCGAGTGTGTTCCATGGCTTTCAATCTCGCGCTCGTCGAGTAGAGCAAGTTCGTCGTGACGCCTGTAGCCATTCGACTTCATTGATCCCGTTTTCCAAGAGGACTCGGAGGGATGGAATTTCTATTTCCACAGGTAACATCGCTTCCATTCCGTAGGTAAGCGCAAACGGAGTCTCCCCTGTGGCGGTTCTCGACCGATGTTCGGTATCCCTGCAGGGCTAGATGTAGCTTTTCGGGCGCTCCCGACCTCCGGTGGTCATCTTTCCGATTATCATGGCGAGAGTCTTGTTGGCCGCCTCTACCGCACCATTGGTTTGTGGTCCGTAAGGAGAAGACTTGTGACGCGTGACTCGAATTCGGTCCAGTTGGTCACAATCTCCTTCGAAGTGAGTCCCATTGTCGTATATGATCTCGTTGGGCACTCCGTATCGGCACATGATGTTCTCTGATGAACTCGGCCACCTTCTTAGAATTCAGCACTTGTACGATCTCGGCTTCTACCCATTTGGTGAAGTAGTCGATCGCGACTAGAATGAACTCGTGACCATTGCTCCTCGGTGGAGTGATCTTGCCGATGACGTCGATTCCCCATGTGGCGAAAGGCCATGGCGTAGTCATGCAATAGAGTTCATGAGGAGGGATGTGATTGAGGTTGGAGAACCGTTGACATTTGTCGCAGCCTTCTGACGAACCGGATGCGCCTATTTCCATTGATATCCAATAGTATCCCATACGGAGAATGATCTCGTGTCAATGCTCGGGCGTTCATGTGCGGACCGCAGTTCCGCTGTGAACTTCGCTCATTAGCTCGCCGGCTTTTTCTTTGTTTACACACCGAAGGAGTGGCCCTCGTGGCGCTTCTTGTATAACATACCCCTTAATGACGAAATGGGATGCCAGCATTTTAATGCCATCATGTTTTTGGCTTTGATCCCTTCTTTGTATTTTCCATCTTCATTTGTGAAGGAAGCTTCTCCGTTTTGGAGGTACCGGTAAATTTGATTGTACCAGTGGTTCGTCGATCGTTTCTTTTTTTATTTCGATCTCACAAAGAATAGGCGGGTGTTTCCCGTCCGCCTATTCTCGAGGGGTTTTACTACTTTCCCATCGGGAATTTCGACAAGAGAGGCGAGGGTTGCTGTGGCATCTCGCGAAGCGGTTCCCGTCTCTTGGCAAATAGTGAAAAGAGATGTCCTTGAACCGAGCAATGAGCTCCTCCATGTACGCGTGGTACTTCTCGGGAGGCCGTAATCTACCGTCTTCCATTTGTTGGACACTTGATTGATGATCAATGCCGAGTCTCCGTATACATCCAGCTTCGAGATGTTGCGCTCGAGGGCGGCTTCCTGCACTCCGCCGCACAAAGCTTCGTATTCTCGCATTGTTGGTTGTTTCAAAATTCACCTTGATGGCTATGGGAGTATGCTCGTCCTGGGATCGACAAGGAGCATTCCAATACCATTCCCTTCTTGTTGGCTGCCCCATCGAAGAAGAGTTGCGCCGGTTTGCGCCGTCGAGTGAAAAGATTCCGTCGTCCGGAAACCGCGGATCGTGACCCTTAGGTTCACCGCTGGGAAGTCCGCCACCGATCCGCCATTACTCGCCCTTCGTTGATTTTCTCGACCATGTACTTGATGTCGAACTCACCAGAAGAATGACCACTTGGCTAGTCGCATTGACAGGATGGCTTGTCAAAGAGATATCTGACGGTCCATTTTGGAGACCAGAGCACCGAATGTGACCGCATGTAGTGTTTCGCTTTCCGACTACCCATACCAAGGCGGTACAAGTTTTCTCTAATGCCGAGTAGCCGAGTTCACTTCCTTGAAGCTTCCGCTTACGAAGTAGATTGCATGCTCAACCTTGGAATCTTTCTCGTTCTTGTGCCGCATTGCTCCGATTGACGTGTCTCATATACCGTCGATATAGGAGTAGTGGCTTGTCTTCATGTGGCGGGCACGTAATTGGGGGATTCACCAAGTAGGTCTTGATTTTCTCGAAAGTTGTTTGGCACTCTGAGTCCCATTTGATGTCGGCATTCTTCTTCATCGCTTGAACATGGGCTCGCAGAGAGATGTCAACCGGTTGATGAAGCGACCGATGTACTCGAAGTCTTCCCATGAAACTCTTCACTTCGTCAAAGTCCGAGGCGGCTTCATGTCGATGATGGCCTTGATTTTCTTGGGATCGGCTTCGATACCTCTTTCGTAACCATGTACCCCAAGCACCTTGCCGCGCTGACGCCGAAGGTGCACTTCGCAGGTTCAATCTCATGGAGTGTTTTCTCGAGTCTCGTTGAAGAACTTTCTCAGATCCGTCATGTGCCGCATGTCTCGATCCTCCGGAGTGGATGATCATGTCGTCGACATATACTTCGATTTCCTTGTGAATCATGTCATGGAAGAGGGTCATGCAGCCCGCCGGTAAGTAGCCCCAAGTTCTTCGCACCGAACGGCATGACCGTGTAGCAGCATGTCCCCACTGAGTGGTGAAGGCGCTGGCTTGATCCTCCTCGACATCTTGATCTCGGTTGTATCCAACAACCCATCCACGAAGGACTTTACTTCGAAATTTGTCGTGGTGTCGACCAAAGATGTCGATGTTAGGCAATGGGAAATCATCTTTAGGGCCGGCCTTGTTGAGATCCCGAAAATCCACACAAAGATCTCGACCTTTCCATTGGCCTTGGTGACCGTCACGATGTTCGAGAGCCAAGTCGGGTACTCAATCACTCGATGAAACCAACTCGGAGCATTTTCTCAATTTCTTCTTTAACTTGCAAGGACCACTCGCTTCGATCTTGCGCAGCCTTCGTTTGATGTGCTTCGATTCGGATCCAGGGAATTCTGTGCTCCACGATCGAGGGATCGAGTCCCGGCATGTCCCGGTATGACCAGCGAACACGTCAACATACTCCCTGAGGAGGCTTATCGTGGCTTCTTTTCTCGCATCGGCGAAGAAACCGCCCACTTGTGTCTCTTTAGGCTCTCGCACCGACCCCAGTTCACTTTGGTCATAACCTCTTCGGCACTTGGGCCCGATTGTCCTCTTGGTCAACTACACGCTCGAGAACTTCTTTAATGTATTGTTCGTTTAATGTGTCTCGCTTCTTTATCAATTGAGTTATTAACGTCTTTTAAGTTGTTTGTTAACTTATCGCTGTTAAAGTGGCAATGAGAGGATACTCCGAAAGGTCGACTTTTCATTAAAGCGAGAACGGAAATACATGGTTGGCTACATTATCATAGTCTTCCGCGTAAGGCCGCTGGACGACTCAGAGGACTCGGACTCGACAAGGACCGACTCGCAGGGTTTGAGACCGGGTTTAGGGAGATGTGGGTGCGGGCCCACTTTGTCTTCCACCCGCCCGGCTTGCCCTCGTCCGGTGAAAGTTACCCAATTCTTCGGCATTGCTGGATGCTTGATGAGGGTGCGGATCGAGAGGCTTGGCTTCGCCGTCCCAATCATGGCGATCATGCTGCTGGAGCCTGTGTCAATCAGTTTGGCACCTCCATGACTTCTTCAAAAAGACTCGTAGAGCCGGTCCACCGAGAGCGTCTTCTATGAATTCCCGGTTCCTTCGCTTTGGAGTTACTCGTCTCGAATGTGGCCTCGGCGGCCGATCCGAACAATCTGTTTCCCGTGAAGAGTACCTTGAGTTGCTCTTCCGCATCTCGGGATTCCCTTGAATGTGTACTCATGCCGGACTCGTGGTGGCAGCTTGGTCCAGTAGAGCCGTGATGTCGAGGAACGCTCCCCTTATCGGATTAGCTTTGAGTCCTCTCAAACGCTTGAGGTCCCGTGCTAGCCGTTCCATCCTTTCGTAGTCTCTGTGCCGACTATCCTCGCTTCTTTCTCATCTTCATCGGGCTCCACCGTCGGTCCCCTCGCTTCGCCGCCGGTCCCCGCTCGCTGGTTCCCCCCGTCCCCCGCTCGCCGTTGGTTCCCTTGCCGGTCCCCTCGCTTCCGCTGTTGGTTCCTCGTGAAGTAATGAGCGAGGTCGAAACCGTAAGGTCTGAGGTTGGGTGTGCCGCCTGAGGTTCCCTTGCGGCCGCCGCCTTGGTGCGGGCGAGCCTTTGTTTTCCTTGATGTCACCGGTGTTGGCACGTAGCCAAGCCCCCGGACCGTGGTGTGGTCCTCGACTTCAATGACTTGGTGTCGCCTTGTAACCTTTTGCCAAGCCCTGGGCCCCGGGATGAAGTTCATGAGTTTCATCATCTTCATGGCGGGAGGAATCTTGTCGTGAGACAAAGGGAAGGTCCACGTTGCATATTTGGATCTTGGAGGTCTCCGCAGTGAATCCAGCTAATGCCATGTCATCACTATGCTTGATTTCTAACACCGGAATGTCGTTGGTGCCGGTCCCCTGCTGGTGACGCCTGTCGCCGTAGACTCGTGGTTAGCTCGTTGCCTTGCATGAACTTGAGGCACCGATGAAGGGTGGATGCCACGCCATTGATTTGATGCAGCCAGGACGCCCAGATGGCCGTGAAAGTGATTGGAATGTCCAACACTTGGAATTCGGTGGGGATCATCCGCTTGCCGAACCAAATATTAAGAGTAGCAACCCCGAGAACCGTACGGGAAGTAGAGTCATAGGCCTTGACAAAGGTGGACCGAAGGCTTCAGATCTCAGGCTTGATGTCAAGCAGTCCATCATCTTGGCGGGCAAGACATTCATTCCGTAACCTCCGTCTACCAACACGCGGAAGGCGACGCTCGTCCACTGGATCGTGATGTAGAGCGGCTCATTGTGATCAGCCCCAAATTTTGGAAGGTCCAAATCGTGAAGGTGATAATGTTGCCATAGTGGATGTTGCCGATCATCCGAATGACTTCGCCTCTGGGGTCAAGCGCCCACGGGGACCATGGTACGGGCCGGCTTTCCTCTAGCTTGAGCTTGTGAGGATAAGAGGATGTGAGCAGGGACCAAAGGGAAATGTTCGCCCGGGTCTCGCTTGAGCCGAGTGAGGATCGGGTCCTCTTTCACGGAACTTGCGTCTTCGGGCACCGGGTTGCCTGCTCCGCAGCTTTTTTGGTGGCCTTAGGTGGTAATGCATGGATTTGACCCGATCGGGTTAGAACGCCGACATCGTTTGGTTCCTTCGAACAGCCGCTCCGAGTTGAGCCATAGTTAGAGGAGGATTCCTCGTAGCATGGGCCATATGTCTTCCTCAACTCATTGACCGTAGATGTATTCCCGAGCTTCGGCAGCCTTGACGGATTCTCGTCCTGTGATACCGGCTTGGGTGCCTCTCGCGGGAGGTAGTTTACGGATTGCCGCAGCTGCTCGAACGTCGCCGCACAACAATGCTGGTTGCCTCGAATCGAACCGTGGCCGACCCTCCGGAGTTTGGAGAGTTCCCGGCTCAAGCGAACAGCCTCCTTGATCTCTTCACGATATACCGCGCTCCTTTCCTTCTTGCCGAGCATACTCGTGGCATTCTCGAGTTGGGTCCGCGATACTCATGGTTTGCTAATTTTCCGCCACTCTTGGCCCAGATCAACTTTCTTGCAATGAGCCTCGCGTCGAGAGTTAGTGCCTCGCGTTTCTTCCCATGTGAGAATAGCCAAGCTGCTTCTTTGAACCGCGTGCGGCAGCCTAGGTAAACTTCCATCGGGAGAGTTTTCCTTCGTTTTATCTCGAGTAGCGGGTATGTCGGAAGGTGAGTACACGGCTTCCCGAACATCTCGCCCATGTGATCGGTTGTCGTCCTGGCTGATCGTTTCGTAAACGAATGCCGCAGCGGTGGAATTTCCCGAGTAGTTGCTCGAGACGAATTTCCATCTTCCTCTTGTTTCTTTTGAATAGACCTTCCTCTCCCGCTGGCCTTTCAATTTGAGTGCGGAAATGATCCGTTTCCATCCTCCCAGACCCTCGGGAGTCCGGTTTTGTTGACTTCATGCCCGGCTTGGAAGAGAATGGTTTCATCGTCTTCGTCGTCGCTTTCACGGAGAACTTGCTTTCCTCGGGAGGTAAGCGCCGGTATTCGTTCGCCGTGCCGTTCCATCTCCTAGGTCATCGGGACCGTTGACCACCCTCGTTGCGCAGGGGGTTGGATGAGAACAGACGGTAGTCGAGGAAGTTGCCGTGAGCAAAACCCCGAGGTCGAACCGATCTAGAGTGGCCTCTAGCTTTCGTCCGAAGCCGCTTGTGACACTTTAAGGGCTCGGTCCCCGTCGGTCTTTCGAGCTTGGTTTTCGTCCCGTAGACGGTTTTCTTGAGCGGCTAGTTCCATGAGGGCCTTCCTTGCGAGAGCTAAACATTCTCCGTAGGCGCGCCGTCCGACTAGTGTCCGTAACCGTGATCACATCCAAATCTCCGAACGGCGGAAACACTTGGATTATGTTGACGAAGGAAGTCGGACTGGGACATTCCATGCGGCCTTCCTTGATCTCGGTTACCAAGAAGTTTTCCCATATCTGCTTGATTGAACACACAGGAGTGTTGAATTCTCGCAATGTTGACAGTCTCGTAATCTCGCTCGATCGCCAAGTCTATCGTAGCTAGCGCCTCGGCGGGATGTCCGAATCCGCACCGTGACGACCGGGAGCAGATCGAACCGGAGCATGTTGATGCCGAGGTGGTCATTTCCTACGTCGGAAGCCGACTCGTCTTGCGGGGAAGACCTTTACGTATGTTTTCGGGTGGCCGCCAAGCGTTCCCGAGGTTGATCTCGATTCGTGACAGGTGAGGAGCTTGGTCTCCTTCGCCGTTGCCCTTGGCCTCGCGGCGCTTGAGGGTATAAGCTTGACCGATGGCACGGGCCGGTTGCCACCGGGCCGGTACTGAAGTAATGATGAGCTCGAGCTCGCTTGGCCAGTGGCCTCGTTTACCATGAGCAGCAATGCCGAGGGTAACTTTGGCGTTGCAGAATCTCGACGATAAGGACCGGATCCTTGGTATCATCGGGATATCTCGAATAGATGATGTTGACGAAGTCGTCGTCGCCACTTGATCGAGGGATTCTTTGTCGTGTCAACCAGCTTGCTTCCAATTGCCTGATAGCCGCCTGTACCGGACGCTGAGCTTGACAATTTCCATGGTATTGGAGCCTTGGTCATAGGTGACCCGATCGGAACGGTGCCGTCCTCGAAACCGAGCATGTGAATGCAGAGGTCCGCCCGCGGTCCGCGCGTCCTCGACTCCGGAGAGTCCTGATTCGTCGTCATCTGACGGCTCAAACCAAATGTAGGGACTTATTGCATCTGGGTGCGTTGCAGGAGCTGCTAGGAAAACATCATGCCCTTCATTGGAGAAGAGGGGTGCAACGGGTAGTTCCTCGTGGAGGACATCCCATACGACTTCCATGCATTCATCACGAGAATGACGGTGCTTGTTGACTTTTATCACGAAGATCTCTTCACCTGGCGGGGCCAGAGAGTTGGTTTGAAGAATGCTGACGAATCTCCGATTGGAGACAGGGGGTTTACGTGCCTGCATCATGGCGATGCTCAGTGTTTCTTTCCACCCGCTCCAAATGTTGGAAACGACAGCTGAACTTGATGTATCGGATCGCTGTGGTCTCGCCCGCTCGAGTACGTTTACATAGTTAGCATCTCCTGACTCGAGGGATTCTCGATGAGATTTGCCCCGATAGTCCCTCGGTTGATTTGAAGGAGGTAGCCCCGTGCCTCGATCGCGGCACGCTGCTACCGTTCTCGCTTCATTTCCTATGAGGAAACCGTCCCTCTCGATGACTTCAAGATCTCCCTGCCGGTTAATGAACTTAACGCACTGATGGAGAGTGGAAGCTATGGCTTTCATGTGATGTAGCCAAGGGCGTCCCAAGAGAGCTGTGAATTCGGATGGAATGTCCATTACGTGGAATTTTGCTGGCACCATTTGGGTTTCGAACCGTAGTTCCAAAGTCACCGTCCCTGTGATGGGACGAGACGTGCCGTCGTAGGCCTCGATAGTCCGAGTAGACGGAATCGATGGCTTTCGTTGATGCAGGGCTCGCATCATGCCGAGAGGGAGGACGTTAACGGCTGACCCGTTATCCACCAATACTCCGGGAGTGATATGGTGTTGAGCTTGAGAGTGATGTACAGAGCTTCATTGTGCCCCGAGGCATCTCTCGGTAGGTCTTCGTCACGTAACGTGATCATACCGCCATACGCCGGGAATCGTAGATCCGGTCTCTATCCGAGAAGGAGAGTCATCAAGCCATCCGTTTCGTCTTCCTCTTGCGAGGTAAAGCCTTTGGCCGGAGCCTCGGGATTGCATTGAGGCCGCTTTGTGGCGGTTGCCGCCCTTGGTTAGCACGTTGATCGAGTGCGAGTGCCAAGCCGACTTTGATCTTCCTTTCGGTCCGGCTCTAAGCCGGACAAATTGAACTCGTCGATCCCGCGGGGTTAGGCTTCGACCGGGCAAGAAGATTACCAAGATCCGAGGTATTCCGGTGTCCCAAGGTCTAAACTCGGTGTCGCCAGGACTTTTCGGCTTTCCCACCCCCGTCGCTCTAAAGCCGCATGGCCCGGGAGGAAGGGAGGACTGGCCGGAGTAGAGTACGTAGTATTCGAACCTCCCGGATGGCTCTCCGAGTGTACCCACACCGGTGTCTCCAGCCTTCAGATCTTTCTCTCAAAGCCTGTTGAGAGGACTTCTTCTTCTGTTTTCTGAGGATTGCTCCGGACCATGTCTTGGGACTCGTACTCTGTGCAAAGTGAGCGCCACAAACATCGTAGCCGATGTGGACATTTGATGAGGACCCTACCGGAAGAGGCGGAGAAACCGGCTCGCGGCAATCTTCTTGGGCACCCACTCAATGGAATTCACACTATTGTTGTTGTTCGGAAAAGGGTTTCCGATCGTATTGGGTCCACGGGGCGCTCCAACTTTCCTTCCTCTATCAAGTTCTGGATTTCGTATCGTAACCCCACGCAGCTTGTCGGTGGTATGGCCGTGATATCTGATGGAAGGCGCAAGACTTGCTCTTGTCGGCGTTGACTACGGGATTCTTGGGTTTGTAATTTGCAACGGGTTTAAGGAGACCTTCCTTGATTAACCCTTCCAAAGATCTTGCTAGTGGCATATCCAACTTGTCGAAGTGCACGGCATCGCTTCGAAGTGGAGTTGTTGCTTTGTGGGACTGGGTTTCGTTGCCCGACCGTTGTCCCCGATGGATGTAGTTGACAGACGTATCTTTCCCTTTGCCGGGGCCGGTGCGGGATTGAATGCAACCGCCGAGCGGTATCTCGTATGGCCGTGGCAAGAGCCAACTTTTCCTTGAGATCCTTCTCGAACCGTGAGCCGGCATTGACCATGGCCCGAGATCTCGGGAAGAAATGATGACCGATGAGAGTTCTGATGGACGGTCTTAAGCAGGACTTGAAGATCCGCATCTGCTCATCCTCGAGAGCGGCTCCATGATCTCGAGAGTTTCCAACTCCACCTCTTGTAGAATTCCTCCGACGCTTTCATCCGCTTTCGCTCGTGGTGATTAAGTCCTCGCGACTTGTTTCCCACTCTAAGTTGGATCGGTACTGCCTGTGAAGATGTTACCGATCTCGATCCTGTGTGGCGATCCGCAGCTTGACCCTTAGAAACCATCGTAACGCCGAACTTTTGAGCGTATGCCGGAAGTGGTCGGCCATTTGGCCGGAGGGTTGCTCCTTTCGCTCTCATACCGAGAACGTAGGTGTCGACATGCGTTTGAGGACATTCGGTTCCGTCGAATCGGTCCATCTCCGCATTCTCGAACTTGGCAGGAGAGGCGTGACCATTCCCTGATCTCGTGGATTTGAGCGTTTCCCGCTTTGAGCCGCTCATGGTGGCTTTCTGTGTCTTTCATCCGTTCGACCATCCAGCTAAGGTCAGTCCATGGACTGTGAGGCTCGGCGCCGGTGCTACCACGTGAGCGGTAGTGATTGGAGGTGGAAGGCTTGATATATGTGGATATATGGGGGCCTTTTCGAATCAGACGGGGTTTGTCCCCGGTGTTTTGGGATTCGTGTATAGGCAATGGGATGAACCCTGAGGGTATTGAAGGATATTAGCATCTCGTTCGAGATGGTCCAATGGTGCGCCGGTGGTATTGAGTGATAGGAGTAGCACCGGCTTGGCCAAATATGACAGGTTGCCCCGAGAGGTGGCAACGTGGAGCCTAGGTCGGCCGTTTCCTTGGTTCAAGGCATCCCGTAAGTTGGCGGGGAGGAACCCGATTGAAGGCTTGAGGAACTGGTTTCGGGAATCGTCATCCTCGACTGTGACAAAAGTACCGTCTCGACCGGGGATAGCCGCTATACCTCGCTCATTCGTAAGCCGTACCACGAAATTACGCTAATCTTCTTTACGCCTCTTGTGAACCTCACAAGCCCTGATGGCTTCTTCCAAAGTCATATCTCGCACGGTGGCGGGGTCCGTCCCCGTCACGATTTCTCGGTGAGCTAGACATGTCGGAAATTCCGCCGAGGGAACCGAGGGAACCGAAGAACCGTCTCGACGCCGCCGTAACGGTGATTCCCGCGAGGCGCTGACCCGGAAATCTGAACCACTTTCTGCTCGCTACAGGGAACGAAAGGAAGGGTTTAGGCTTCGGAAAGGGGTATTTGGCTCAAGGTTTCGGGCTCATGCAATGTGCAGTTACCGATTAATGTTTACTTAAAGCGCGTTTTCTCAGAGTCCTAATCGATTGGAAAAGAGCGAGTCTTCTTTTTCGCAACTAATCCTAGATCTCTAATCAGTGGATCTCGTCACTACGCTTATAAGCCCCTCGTTTCCATTTGTAGATCATCTTTCCCGGGACGGACTATCCCGGGCGAGGTCCTATAAGGCAAGCGAGTTCCACCGACAAAGGAAAAAGTGAACTTAAGGCTAGCTGATCACGCAAACTTCCAACGTATGTGACGCACGGGCCACAGTCGAAGTCAACGTCCTTAAGTTAAGGCGGGGATCTTGCCAAAATTTCGGCATGACCTCTCCTGACTCGCATGTGCGAGGGACCTTAGCTTTTGGCATTGGCTAAGTTGTGGCTGGCACGGTACACACGGTGAGGGTTTGGTGACACGGCGTCACATTGAACCTTCGGGTATATTTTTCGGCAGAGCTCCGCGTCAAAGTCAAGGCTGAAAAGCTCAAGACTTCGGGTCGGGAACGACCTTCGGTCTCAACCTCTCGAGCTTGACTCGTGAAAGGGACCCGACGTAAAAAACATACACTTAGGCTTTATGACACGAGCTAAGCCAAAAACCAACTGGGGTCTTGGACAAAGTGTGACACAAAGAGTGCATGGCTTACACGGGCTAGGATGGGATGTTTAGGACGACCCCGTGCGCCCCCGAAAGGTGTCTGGCAAACCAATCGGGGTGCAACTGATAAAGCCATCCCGGGTTACGGGTTGTAGTGTGCAGTGTACCGAGCCAGCAAGTTCTCGTGAAGTGCGGTGTACCGAGGCAGCAAGTGCGAGTAGTGTGCGGTCACTAAAATTCTTTTTCCGAGTAAAACAGAGATTTTTCAGAATGTGTCTTAAAGCATTATGATGCGCAGTTCAAAAGACAGCAATGAAAATCAAACATGAATGGGGATGCACAAACATGGTATGATTTTGAAAAGTTGACAATGTAATGCCTTTGAAAAAACCGTTCGAGGTTTAAAGTAACACACGCACACGAAAACGAGGAAGGGTAAACGAAAGTTTGACCCACTGAAGGCTTTTTTGAAAACATCGGCAGTTTTGAAAAAAGTATCCAAATCCCCAGCGGAGTCGCCAATTGAAATTACACGGGATTTCGCGCGCGGGCGTGAAACGCGGTTGTCTTTCGCGGGGTGTTGGTGTCTGAGACCTCGCTTCATGGGAAGGAAATGAGGAGTCGCCACGCGGTTTTTGTATTTTGAGCCCAAACGTTGAGAAACGGCTATTGGTTGAAAATGGTGTCGTTTTTATTGGTAGCAAAAACTTAGGAAAAGGCTTTGAAAATGGGGAGTCATTTTTATTGGTAGCAAAAACGAGTAAAAAGCTTTTTGAGTACCAGAGATTGTTAGGTTCGGAGGTCACGTTACGTTTCGGGAAGAGTATTACGAGATCACCCGAAACACCTCGTATGACGAGTCTTTCTACCTTTCTCGAAAAACGTGTGCGTGTGTGTGTGTATGTTTTGAAATGGGGGCTTGAATGACAAGCTTAATCTTGTTTTGAATGTCAAACGTTGATTAGGTGACTTTGTTTGAAAAGACGAGCGTTTGAATGACAAACGTCGGTTTTGAGACGAAAATGAGCGTTTGCGTGGCAAACGTCGATTTTGAGTTTGAAATGAGCGTTTGCGTGGCAAACGTCGATTTTGAGCTTTTTGAAAGAGAGTTCGAAGGACGAACTCCGATTTTGAACCGGGCGAGTCATTGTTAACGATTTTTACGGGAAAAAGCGTATTAAATGATTTTGAGTGTCAAATGGCGGCTTTTAAGTTGGAAGATGAGCGTTTGGATGCCAAACGTCATTTCGCGCGTTTTGAAAGAGAGTTCGAAGGACGAACTCCGGTTTTGAACCGGACATTACATTATTAACGATTTTTACGGGAAAAAACGTATTAAATGATTTTGCGATCAACGAATCGGGTTGCGACTCGGACTTTGAAAAGTAAATACTATCACGATCCAAACGGGTCGGACTTTGTAAATGACAGTATTTAAAGCAGTATCAACGGAATCAAACGATCCGGAATTGTAAATGACGATCGACGAGCCAAACGACTCGGAATTGTAAATGACGATTGACGAGGCCAAAATGGCTCGGTATTGTAAATGACGATCGACGAGGCCAAACGGCTCGGAATTGTAAATGACGATCGACGAGCCAAAACGGCTCGGAATTGTAAATGACAGAAAAGTAAATGACAATCGTGGGATCGATCGATCCGGAATGGTAAATGACATAAAAGTAAAACGGAACGGGGTCGGAACGCCGTTTTAACCCGTGATTACTTCTCTTACGGGAAGAGAAGAGGATCGAGGGGCTAAAACGTATCGGACCCCGTTAGACGGAGGCGTCTACATTTCAATAACGTTGTTCGAAACGGTTGTAGCGACTGGCGCGTAAACCGAGACGAAACGAGAGATCAGTGAGAGGGAGTTATACCTATGGCTAGGGTCGACTCATTTGGCTCGGGGGTGTATACGGGATACGGAAAGTGGTTTTGAACGGTGTTTCGGAGTGGTGAGGGGCATATTTGATCGAAATACGGAAGTTTCACGCGAATCGAGACAAAACGGGAGCTCGAGAAGGGGTGAAACTGATTAGGGCCGTGGCTGTGGTGAGTTTTTGGAGTAAAAATCTCTTCT